>CM051272.1:28546623-29109123 GCA_027921565.1 Artemia sinica
GAGAGAACGTAAAATCCTCATACTTCGAACCCCTTACACGCCCAACACCTCAAACATCCTCTATAACACTCAATAGCAACTCTAATATACCTCTGATTGCACCATCAACCTCATCCGATAGAATATTTCAGCCTAAAGCAAAGCATAACCAAGATAGATTACTAAAACTCCTGCTTTCTCATATTCAGTCGCGGTACCGAGAGCTACCGTAAATTCATCTCGACCAGCTATGGCGACTAAATACGTTGCCGAATAACTAAAGCTCTCAAAACACATACAAGCTAACTTTAAAGATCCATCTTTACTCACTCCAGCAGACGAACCAACTCCGCCATTACTAAATACATACATCATATGACTAGTTAACTACATACTACAGAACCTACATAAGTTTCAATATGTATCACAAATAAAGTACAATAAACAATCATTTTTCTTAAACATATAATGCCAACAACCTAGCACAATACGTAATCTGTTTATCTATTTTTATAGAGTACATAACTAGCGCCATTAGATACAGGATACCCCCACTGAAGCTATAGTCTCCATCAGCACTAGCCGAAAATTACCCAGACCATCTGCCGTACCAGACCTTCCTAACAGTCCAAAATCTCCCAATACTCAAATCTCCTCCGAAAACACACCTACAAACCTACGCTTAACTTTCCCCCCTAACGATCATATAACTTCCTAATTTCACTCACTTTGTTAAACTTTGTCCCCTACCTGATCCTCCCAAATAGACTATTTCTTAGGAGCGATCTCTAAAATAACCGCATAAAGGACATTTCAGCATTCCTCACGCCTACACGCAAACTCCTGGATGACCTATTGAACCTACAATACTGCTCGCACACACCAGTCGTACTCATATAGACTGGATGATCTTAATAGGAGAACTTTCTCATAGTAAACCCAGCTCACGCATTTTACACCAGAATTTATTAGACTCTCTCAGTATTTCTTAGGACGAACATATCTTCTCTTAATCCTTAATCTGTATTATAGCATACTACATGTTTCGAGCGGATATGTTTGCACTTCATCGCTAGTACTATCGCTAACGGCCGAAATCCTATCCTTAGTCACGTATAATCCAAAAAATGTCTACACTCCTCTAGGACTTAAAATACGCAGATGAACGATCAACACTTAGACGAGCTCCTAAGAATCCGGTATAGCTCCCTAGTTTCAAATCGACTTATCGACACACCCACTAATTATAAAAAGATACCCTATTCCTAGTCATAACTTGAAGTAAATGACCTACTCGCTATCGACTCGTAAAATGCCTCAGTATTATCTCCGCGAATACTACTACTCCTAACAAACACCCATCTAGCAATCAGAATCTCATCACGAACTTAGCTAGGGTCGGTCAACTAATACGATTCACCCGCCAGAAGGTGACACCTATCAACTATAGTTACCACGTCGAAACTTCGTATTCATACTTCCAATAGAACAAACTCCTAGTCTCGATCCTCCCGACCACCGAGTCCAAAGAAAGGATAATCCGAGAAGATTATCGTGTCTCTACCATATCGTATCTATAATAATAGAATCGTGACGTAGCACTCATCATCACTCCCCTTCGCAGCAAAAACCACACCTACAAAGCACCCGCTCCTCACCGTAGATAGAACGGATACGCGCTCCTAGTGGTTAACAAATGTCTTTTATTCACCTTCTCCCGCGCCCTATCTTTAAACACCGTACTCATAACGATACTCGAGACAACACCGTTCAAGCTTAATTCATAGCGACTGAATTTCAGAGCTGGCTTGAAGATTCCAATTGTCCTTATAAAGGTTCCTAGCATTGTTACTTCGATCATCTACTTCACACTTACCCTCCCCCAGCTCCCCGTATCGACCGCTACAGCGCCAACAGGCGCTCCGGAAACGCAGAGCCCACTACGCACAAACAGAAAAGCTCGCCCCTCCGAAAACTGTCTCAATCAGATTAAATAATCTACAAAACCTGATAGTCCTTCACATACGTAACGTTTTACACGTTCTTAATAAACATCTCCACCTCATCTTCTACCGAGTAATAAACAATCGAGTCTCATATTTACAAGTTCTACCAATACCTGCACGGATCTCCCACTCTCCCTCTTATATACACTCCACTCAATCATGGTCCTCACCTGATTCATTACGCAACGAGCATTCGCACTTAACACTCATTACCCCTCACCCACTACTGCCATTCTACCGTAGAGCAGATCACTCCGACAACCCTTAGCACCTATTCTATAACTCTAAAAGACTTTTATCTCCTAAGATCTGCCGACTTCCCTAGGTGTCCTGAATAGCTCTATCCCAATTACTACTTACCCGATCCTGCTTATATAACTTCTCACAACCTTACGACGTTCTCACAATCGTTCCTAACACATCGAAACACTTCCTATCTATTCTCTTGACATGTTTTACCTAATCAACTCAGCGCCCAACGCAGTCAGCACACATGAGTCGCTGCAGCTCTCAATGTCACTTTCCTGAACATAATCTCTCATCTGCTATAAATTCACATATTGCGGTAAAGTATGTATGCTACTATAATATCGTTTACTATAACGAGAATAACCTCGCCCCTTCCTCTCACTATAGCCAAGACTCACTCTGGACCCCCTATGTGTGGCGTCCAAATAAGCTACTTCATCCTAATCTACGTGAAACCTCTTACCATACATACATAAACCTCATCTCTCCTATACTAGTGAGTCACTACACATATACCGTACAGCGCTCACATCCCGATCTATTATGTATACACGATAACTCCCACCGGTCACACCAAAAACCATACATAATATACGTATGACAAACACCCATTAAGAGGACAAGTCGAACATAATGATAGTAAAACTAACGCTGAAATTAATCGCACTGATGCATGGGTGCAGCTAACTAATGCCCTACCTATCGTTCTCTCCATCTAATAACCCATCCCCCCTCTATATCTCTCCGAAAGCCCTTCTGGAGCAAATCCCCATTTTCGAATGTTCTAACACTCATCGCCCCCACAGTACTACTATGCATTATCCTGATTTACGCCTCGCAATGCCTAAACTCTAAAACCATCAGTCCCCAATACACCCTAACAACCTTCCAGCCGTACACCTTCCCCGCTAGGATCCCATCTACCCGAAGAACACTATTCCTACTAACAGTTACTTTCCTCACTCCTCCCTTCCCCTCCCTAACGTTATCACTCACAGACTAACTATAATACACAATCTAAAACCTAGTGTCCCCCTCACAAACAACTAATTCTCTTAATGCATCTTATCCTATATCTATATTCCATTACACGAAGACCTCAAAAAGTCCCGAAATAACTCCCATAAACGTCCGTCGCTGTATACTCAACTTTAGCTACACCCGACTCCTCACTTCGCACATCTCCTAAATCCCGTATACTTCACACGCTAACTTCCCCCCCCGACTAAATACTATTGCTGACCCCCTACTGCCGCGAGACCCTTGATCAAATATCCCTCTCCCGCCAAGCCTCAAATTCTTAATCGAAGTTCCTACGCTGTCCTGCCTCCCTTGAGCACCCACCCTACTTTACTCCGTTCCCTATTCTTCCTCTATCTCTGTGGATAGTCCGTATTAGCCTCGTCCGAAAAAAGCTCACTACCGACACCCTCCCACCCCCTCTATTCTCTTACTTCCCATGCTCACCGCTCGGGCTGCTCGCCACCCTCTCCCTTCACTCTGCACACTAATCACTACCTCAACTGCCCTTAACTGCACCACAGATGCCTAACATATGCATTTCGACTCGGATGCCCACCCTCCACATATCCATCTACCCATCTCCATCTATTCTCAATCACCTAGATATTGTCCAACATCTGCGATTCTTATCTCTACACATACCACACTTCGTCCTTTCGATCGGACTCTGATTATTACACTCGATCTCCCACCTCCCTGATACAAGCTGATCTACAATCTATGCTCGCTATCGCTACTATTATTTTGGCATTGATACTCCTATACTTCAACTAACCACCCACACACCCCATCCCATCACCCAATCGAATAACGCTCCTACATATCATACTCTCGCTTCTTTATCCACCTATCGGCCTCCTGACTGCCCGTCTACCTATCACTTGCTCTAAATCTCTCACTACTGACCTCCCCACATGTTTATCAGCATACTTTTCATACTATACGTTTTCCCTGTGTCCAAACGCCAATCCCCACTCCTACTCACATCGGTCCATATACACCCAATGCTCGTCATATCATCCTGTCAGCTACCCATCTATATCTCACAGCCCCCCGCCCTCTAACCGTAACCTCCAAATCTCCCCTCTCTCTACCAGACAATTACTCTCATCCTCTTTCTCATAAGCCTTATAACTCTCTATGATCATCCCTACCATCTTCCTCGCGCACATCCTCTCGTCCGTCATCCCACCGACTCCCTCCCCATGCACCTACTCTTCCATCTCCCCACACCCCACAACTCTCAGCCCCCCTTAAATACCATCTAACTATCCCCTCCTGCACCCATACCCTACCCTATCCCTATCCAGCAATCAAATTGCTATGTAAGAAGCTCACTAATTTTCACAATACTGCCTCTCCTACCTTTCCCTTCTGACTATCACTCCTATTTTTATTCTTTATCCACTCCTCTAAGCTCAACTTTCCGTTCATCGCTCATTCTACTTGCCTCATCTTCGGCCTCTCTCGCGTCCCTCCAAGGTCCTTGCTCTCGCCACCCCTTTATCCTAGAGTCTCCTTCACCCTCATCGTCACCCTTACAACCACCCTGCTCTCACTCTTTACTTAGCACGCTATTAACTTCCATCCTATCACTCCTCCATTCTTACCCTCTCATCTCACCTAGTCTTCCTCGAATTCCTCGCATTATTACTCTTACGGCTATAGTCTCGCTCGTCTGAACAATCCCTTCTCCTCAAACCCCCATACTAGATCACATCCTTCTCTCGCTTTCCACTACACTATCTACGCCCATACGCTCTACCCCAACCCCTCCTCCTATCTCCCGTTCCTTCTACAGAAGTAACTCCCCATTACGCCGATCAATTCACCACCGCCAACTCCTCCCACAGTACCTCCCAGACTCCTCATACTCTATACCCTTCAAACCGCTATTCCATAGTCCTCCCATGACACCTATGATCCTTTCAACCTTGCCCTATCGTCACCATCCTTTCCTTCATCTTACTAACTACCATTCACTCTTCCTCTCTATCAGTGCTAATCCTCCACAGATAAGTCCCCAGCCTTCTCTATAACAGCTTCCCCCAACATCCCTCGCTTCGTCACCGCCCTAATGTCTTCTTCTCCTCTCTACCTCTAACCCTCTGCTGACCTATCGTATTCACTGCAGACTATATCTTTCAAATCCCCACTGATAGATAAAAGTTACCATCAACTTCTATCCGCTTACCCTATTCTTTACTTATCGATCCATCTACCCTCACCCTCGTATGCCTCTCAGTCCCGCCTCAACTTATTTCCATTTGATAATCTCTCTTCACCCGTAGCGCCTCCCACTCTTCCTGTCTATCATTCCCCTCCCCCATCTCCCCACTTCCCAACACCCCTACTCTACTTTCATCTACCCTCCTCTCCCCTCCACTCGTACCCCATCAGTTTCTAGTCCCATGTCTTCTTTGTTCTCCTCCCTTCTCACCTTTCTCTCAATCCCTTCCGATCCTTTCTCATCTCTAACATATACTAGTTCCCTCCTTTCTCGCACTCTATCTACGCAGTAATAGACCCCTTCCGACCCAATCACTAAGTCGCTGACCGCCACTTCCCCGCCTACTCTCCTCTATGCCCCAATGAGGCCCTACTCACTAAACTCCAATAACATACATCTCCCCTAACCTTCCTCTCACTGTTAAGATCTCTCTTACGATGCCTATCATTCCGCCCACTTCTCGCCTCGACGTCCCTCCTACATATCTTTATACTTTCTATGCTCAGCCCTCCCCATTCTCCATCTCCACTCGCATTAGCCGCCCCTATCCTCTTCTACGCGCACTCTTTACTAGCCCATTTCAAACCCTTTCCGCGTTCCACCCCCTCCCTATCAGCCTTCCTCCCCCCCCGACCTATCTCACTCCTTACAACTTACAACAGCACGCTTGCCTCAAATATTTTCTTTCTTACCCATCGTTTCACCCTTCTCTCCCTCCTTCCCCTCTTTCTCACCCCCTATCTCCCCTTACTATCTCTTCCCTCTTCCTCACTTTTCTCATCCCCTCCTCCTTGTCCTTCTCATGTCTTTCTACTTTTAATGGAGTCAGGAGACAAGGACTATCACCGCCTTTTCCTTTTGTGTTGCTTATCCGATTAATACCACACAGAGAATGTATCTAGTATTTTTAAGTCTACTCTCTGTCACCAAAGATGCATTGAGACAAGAGACAACATTTAAAATATTGTTCTTCCAATGAACTACACGTCATGAAAGACTTGAGGAAAGCCAATCCACATTCATTTTCATAAATTATCACCACAGAGCACACGCTACGCTTTGTTTCTCCCTTTTTGTGCCTGTCGACAGGCTCGTCGCTCGTTGGCTAGAATAATAAAACGGCCTTATTTTGGGCTTAATCTAAGTGTACTTGGTTGGGGGCGATTGATTAAAGAACGATGTGGCCTCTATATATTATTTTCTTTGGAGTGCTTCGTCTAAAATGGGTGGTTGTAGTAGGGACTTGAAACTGGACTCATTCAATCAGAAATTAGACGTTCTAGGGCTATTTTTGAGTCGAAAGTGATTAGATTAAAAGTAAGATGCAATTTTTCCGAAAAAAAACTGTATTTTTTGGTATTTACGTTCTTTAGTTTAGAAAAATTCCAGAGAATGTAAATTCTAAGATATTAAATAATTTTTTTATGGTTTAAGACCTTATTGAGGAGGCTTACAGCCACCCTCCCCATTTTGGAAAATAAGTCTACTGTTTCCAGATCACTGCAAAATAGTGTAGACGCTGCAGTGACTTCCGTGATTATTTATAAATCGAGTGCTGATAATGACATTAATGCTGCGTTTATAACTAATAACTTATGCTGCGGGACCCCTCTTGCCCCTCCCCCCCCCAATTAAAATACTGGATCTGCATCCCTGTGTAGAATATATGGTGTAGAATCAAACAATTCTTGGTAACGAACTGTAAGTAAGGAGCGATGCGGCTCAATAGTAACCGAAACTCTAAGAAACAGAGTCTTGATAACAATAGATGCATCAAAAGAATCAAATTTTGATGCTTATTCAAAGTATATAAAATTTATCAAGTTTATTGTTACCTGTTAAAATTTACGAGCCTGAGAAATTCTGCCCAATTTGGAAAAACGGGGAAACACCCTCTAAAAAATCAAATGACCTTAATGAAAATCACAACATAAGATTCAGCATATTAGAAAACTCTACTGTAGAGGTTCCAATCTACTATGTACAAGAATGCAGACTTTAGCATTTTTTGCCAGAAGAAAGAACACGGAGGCGTGTTTATTTTTTTGTTTGTTAGTTGTTTTTCTTGTGAATTTCCCTAGGGGTGATTGTACCGAACCAGTTGTCCTAGAAGATCAAAAAAGGGGTCATTTGACCGGAAATCAAAAGTTCTAGTGTCCTTTTTAAGCGACCAAAAATATTGGAGGGTAACTAAACCCCCCTCCCACGCCTTTTTTTCTCCTAAGTCGCCCGATCAAAATTTTAAGATAGCCATTTTGTTCAATATAGTCGAAAGATCTAAGAAGTATCTCATTGAGGATGACTTAGTCTCCCACTGTCCCCAGGGGAAGGACTGCAAGCTACGAACTTTGCCCAGTAGAGCAAAAGGATGGGATTTTTCTGCAGAAGGCTACGTTGGGAGATCTTTACATGGAATAATTTTTTGTGGGTGAAGGTAATTTTCGATGGAGGGAAAGCTCGGTTTCCCAAATACTATTTAAAAAATGATCAGAAATAAAATTAAATAACAAGTTTTTTCAATTGAAAGTAAGGAGCAACATTAAAACTTAAAACGGACAGAAATTATTATGTATATGAGGGGGATTGCTCCCTCCTCAACACGTCGCTCTTAAGGCTAAAGTTTTTTAGAACTTTTAAAAAAGCTTATTATTCTAATTAAACGGCCCTTGTGTTTCAGGAGACATTCTTAAATAATTGCAATAAAAAGTCAAACTTTAGTGGAAAAAGCGAGATATTGAGAAGGGGCAACCCCCCTCAAATACATAATAATTTCTGTTCGTTTTAAGTGTTAATGCTGCTCCTTACTTTTAGTTGAAAAAAACTTGTTTTTTATTTAATCAAACAGTTCGTGGTAACGAACTGTAAGTAAGGAGCAACCCGACTCAATAGTAACCAAAACTCTAAAAAACGGAATTTTGATGCCAGTAGATAAATCAAAAGAATTGGATTTTTATGGTGATTTCAAATATACAAGTTTCATCAAATTTAGTCTAGCCCATCAAAAGTTACGAGCCTAAAAAATTTGCCTTATTTTCGAAAAAAGGGAGAAATAACCCCTAAAAGTGACAGTATCTCAATGAAAATCAAACCATGATATTCAGCGTAACAGAAAACTCTACTGTAGATGTTTGAAGCTCCTATCTGCAAAAATGTGGAATTTTGTATTTTTTGCCAGAAGAAAGATCACGGATGCGTGTTTATTTATTTTTTTTTTTATTATTCTTTTTTTCAGGGGTGATCGTATCGATCCATTAGTCCTAGAATATCATGAGAAGACTCATTCAAACGGATATCAAAAATTCTAATGCCCTTTTTAAGTGACCAAAAAAATTGGAGGGCAACTTGGCCCCCTCCCACACTCATTTTTTCCAAAAGTCACCCAATCAAAATTTTGAGATAGTCATTTTGTTTAGCATAGTCAAAAATCTGATGAATATGTCTTTGAGGACGACTTAGTCCCCGACAGCTCCCGGGAGAAGGGCTGCAAGTTATGAACTTTTCCCATGGTTTACATATAATATTGGTTCATTGGGAAGCATACAGATGTTTTCAGGAGAGATTTTTTTATGGCAGGAGGGGGAGCTCGGAGGAGGGGGTTACGTGGAAAGATCTTTACATGGAGGATGTATCCCTGGGGGAAGGGAAATTTCTATGAAGGGGGCGCCGGATTTCCCAGCATTATTTAAAAAACGATCAGAAATGAAATAAAAAAATAAGTTTTTTCAAGTGAAAGTAAGGAGGAACATTAAAACTTAAAACGAACAGAAATTATTATGTATATGAGGGGGTTCGTCCCCTTGTCAATACCTCGCTCTTTACGCTAAAGTTTTCTTTAGTACTTTCAAACGAGCTATCTATTCTAATTAAATGGCCTTTGCGATTCAGGAATTTCTTATTCGAAGAAAATTCGAACTTTAGCGTAAAGAGTGAGTTATGGACTAGGGGGCGAACCCCCTCATATACGTAATTTCCTCCTTACTTTTAGTTGAAAAAACTTGGTTTTTTTTATTTAATATCAAGCAAAGAACGATGTTGCCACTGTATGTTTTTCTTCTTTCTTTTTTTCAAACCATTTTGTATAAAATAAATCTAAAGGTTCAACTGACGTAATTTTATTACTAGATATGGAAGCCAGAGAAGTGATCCAATAATAGTTAATTGTACCAAAACGTGACCTGCTGAGACTGCTTTTTATCATTGATTTTCTGGTGTTTCCGTAGAGGTGCATATCTCGAACCAAGACAAAGAGAATCCCGAAACGACTCAACCTTGAAGTCGACCATCATTTTGTGCAATTAAATAAAAAAACAAGTTTTTTTTTTTAACTGAAAGTAAGGAACGACATTAAAACTTAAAACGAAGAGAAATTATTCCGTATATGAAAGGGGCTGTCCCCTCCTCAACGCCTCGCTCTTTACGCTAAAGTTTTTCATTGTTTAAAAAAAATAGAGTTGTGAGAAAGTCAAACTTTAGCGTAAAGAGCGAGGCGTTGAGGAGGGGACAGCCCCTTTCATATACGGAATAATTTCTGTTCGTTTTAAGTTTTAATGTCGTTCCTTACTTTCAGTTAAAAAAAAAATTGTTTTTTTTATTCAATTTTTGAACCTTTTTGAATTAATGCAGGTTTTGATTTTGGCTCACCGTACATGAATAATTAAAATAAAATTTGCATATTAATTTTAATTTTATTTGGTTAATTGGCTTTCTCGAAACTTGTTTCATTTTATTTACGAACGTTTTTATTAGTAATAAATATACGTAACTTACGAATTAACTTACATAACGAACTTCTATATTCATATATTTTTAATACGTATATTAGGGGGCTCGCCCCCTAGTCAATACCTCGCTCTTTAAGCTAAAGTTCGAATTTTGTTCCAGTTCTTTAAAAATGACCCCTTAAATCACAAAAGCCGTTATTTAGAATAAATAGCTCTTATGAAAGTACTAAAAAATCTTTGGCATAAAGAGCGAGGTATTGACTAGGGAGTGAACCCAATCATATACGTAATATTTTCTGTTCGTTTTAAGTTTTGATGTTACTCCTTATTTTCAGTTAGAAAACTTGTTTTTTTTATATTTAATTTCTTATCTCTTTTTAAATAATGCTGGGAAATCCGGCGCCCCCTTCATAGCAATATCCCTTCCCCGATGAAAACTTCCTTCATGGAAACATCTTCCCACATAACCCCCGACCCACCCACCCCCTACTACCAAAAAAAAATCCCTCCTGAAAAACGTCTGTATACTTCCTAATAACCAATACTATATGTTAACATTGGGCAAAGTTCATAACTTTCAGCCCTCCCCCGGGGACTTCGGGGGATTAAGTCATTCTAAAGGACATAGTTATCATATTTTCAACCATGCTGAACAAAATGGCTATCTTCAAATTTTGATCAGGTGACTTTGAGAAAAAAATGAGCGTGGGAGGGGCCTAGTTGCCCTCCATTTTTTGGGTCACTTAAAAAGGGCACTAGAACTTTTAATTTCCGTTCCAATGAGTTCTCCCACGATATTCTAGGACCATTGGGTCGATACGATCACCTCTGGAAAAAAAAACAAAACAAAAAAAAAAAACAAATAAACACGCATCCGTGATCGTTCTTCTGGCAAAAAATGCAAAATTCCACATTTTGTAGATAGGAGCTTGAAACCTCTACAGTAGGGTTCTCTGATACGCTGAATATGATGGTGTGATTTCCATTCAGGTTCTATAACTTTTAGGGGGGTCTTTACTCCTTTTTTCGAAAATCAGCCAATTTTTCTCAGGCGCGTAACTTTTGATGGGTAGGACTAAACTTGATGAAAATTATATATTTGAATTCAGCATTGAAATCTGATTCTTTTGATGTATCTATTGGTATCAACCCGTTTTCTAGAGTTTCGGTTACAATTGAGCTGGGTCACTCCTTACTTACAGTTCGTTACCACGAACTGTTTGATAAAATAGCTGTAAAACATAATTGTTCAAAATTAGATTTTTGAACCCAATGTGTTTTGATTGTTGAAGAATAGGTATTTACTGAAAGCAGCTTTCAATAAACATCCAGATGGAATATGTCGGGGTAACACGAGTGAAATTAACTAAATCGTGCAGATTCGTTCAATATTAATCCTCAAAACTTGGAGAATCAAAGTAGAGAGTACAAACGTCACATAAGTTGGACAAACAGAATGATTACTTTGTTCAGGTGTAGTAAAGAAGTCTTGGATTTCGGTCAAATTTCTCTGTCTTGCTTAGAATATCCTCTTACATTCAGTTCCTAGGTGCAAGGATTTAAGACATTTTTCGGTACTGTTGCGCTTAATGGCACACACGAAAGAAGTCAAGTTTGGTTTATGCTAATAAAAAATAAAAAATAGGATGAATATATAATAGTTTAGAAACAAATTTGGGCTGTATATTTGCACATTAGGGAGGGGGAGGGGTAAAGCATAGCATATATCAAATACCTAACCTAACCTACGTACCTCCCCCCTCTTAACCCCAAAAAAACAACAGTTTAAATATTGTAAATTTAATGAGAAACCACGCTCTTCGATCAATTTAAATAACAATTACCCGCTTTACGGGTCTCCATGACTGCATTCCTTCGATAGTCTATAGCGCTGTGTGCCATTAAGCGCAACTGTACCCATTTTTCTCCCACATTAAGAAATCTACCAAACTCAAAATCTTCCTCCTACATTATGAAATGTTAAGATATTCATCTAGACTTTCCTGTCTGCTTTTCCTATCTTGATGGCAGTATTATCTACCGTCGGCAAAATTGTGTCTCTCCTGCAACATTTTTCTATCTTGATAACATTTCATGGAGACGAGGTGATTCATCTTAAACGCAAGTAAGACTCATTTTTCAAGTTTAAACGAAGTGAATATGGCCACTTTGCTTCTATTATTACACCGGGTGGATTAAGACCACACGAAGAAGGTGCAAAGTATTTTTGTGTCTACTCTCAATTACCAGAGTCAGGTTAGATGGACTGAGAGAACATTTAAAATGCTGTTCTTCACATTGACTGAAAGTCATGGAGACAATTTAAGAAAGCAAATGCATATTAATCTTTAAAAAGTATTTGGAGGCAGGTGGAGTTCGTACGGAATGATGCAGACCCTGTCTGCTCACCACGTGCCTCTGGATATGGGGTCATCCCCTAACTAAACACTCCGATCAGGGTGGCTGCAACCTCATGTGGCGGGTGGAGCCCACCCTGGGAATCTCAGTATCTAGGTTAAACCTAGCTCTAATCAGATTCCAGGGCTAGGGTCGGTTGGGCTAGCGACCCTCCACCTGAAAATCAAGTGCTACGCAAAGTGACTACATAGCCTCGGATCCGGACCCCCTTTTTATCACCACAGATGCAGTATAAAATATATGCTGATTTTGAGTCAATAAAACAAAAACTGGAAAAGTCTAATGCCTCTGGATTTAGGGCCCAGCATATACCTAAAGCCTTTGGTTATGCTTTAGTTAACCAAAACAGGGACCTAGTCAAGTATACAAATCACCATGGACCACCTTATCACATTGAAAGTCTTAAGCAGCTACTGGAATATGTAGTAAAATGTTTAGATGAATTTTATGATACAAATAAACCAAAGAAAAATAAACCTTTGAATTTATAAGAAGCCGCTTGAAGAGAAGTTGAAAACTATTGAACTAAGAGGTTTGTCACAATGTTTGCAATTTAATTTTAAGGAATAAGTTATATATTCAAGCGTGTCAGACACTTTCATTCTTTATTTAATTTCTGGATGTTTTTCAACTAATGCAGGTTCGATTTTGGCTCACCGTGCATCAACAATTAAAACACAATTTGTATATTAATTTTGGCAGATTTATTCCGGATGTGAGGGGTCGCCCCCTCCTCAATACCTTGCTTTTTACGCTAAAGCTGTTAGCACTTTTAAAAAAGCTTCCTGTTCTAATTAAACAGCCCTTGTGTTTCAATTTTAGTAAACAGTCAAACTTTAGCGTGGGGAATAGGGTGCTGAGGAGGAGGCAACCCTTCATATATGGCATAATTTATGTTCGTTTTTCAAATAATGCCGGTAAATCTGGCTCACCCTCTATGAAATATACCTTTCCCCCTCACGGAAAACTCCTCCGTGGAAATTTCATCCAACGTAAAGTGCACCCCCCCCCCCCCCCGTCGAATTCCCTATGACTTTTTGGGGGTTTTTCCCCTCTTTTTTGAAAATAAGGCAAATATTCTGAGGCTCGTAACTTTTGAACTTGATGAAATTTATATATTTGAAATCGGCATAAAAATCCAATTCTTTTGATGTATCTATTGATATCAAAATTGGTATTTATTTGTTAGAGTTTCGGTTACTATTGAGCCGGCCTGCTCCTTATATATATATATATATATATATATATATATATATATATATATATATATATATATATATATAATATATATATATATATATATATATATATATATATATATATATTATATATATATATATATATATATATATATATATATATATATATATATATATATATATATATATATATATATATATATATATATATTATATATATATATATATATATATATATATATATATATATATCTATATATATATATATATATATATATATATATATATATATATATATATATATAGTATATATATATATATATATATATATAATATATATATATATATATATATATATATATATATATATATATATATATATATATATATATATATTATATATATATATATATATATATATATATATAATCTATATAATATATATATATATATATATATATATATATATATATATATATATATAATATATATATATATATATATATATATATATATATATATATATATATATATATATATATATATATATATATAGATATATATATATATATATATATATATATATATATATATATATATATATATATATATATATATATATATATATATATATATATATATATATATATATATATATATATATATATATATATATATATATATATATATATATATATATATATATATTATATATATATATATATATATATATATATATATATATATATATATATATATATTATATATATATATATATATATTATATATATATATATATATATTATATATATATATATATATATATATATATATATATATATATATATATATATATATATATATATATATATATATATATATAATATATATATATATATATATAATATATATATATATATATATATATATATATAATATATATATATATATATATATATATATATATATATATATATATATATATATATATATATATATATATATATATATATATATATATATATATATATATATATATATACTGAAAAATGGTTAAATGGACTCTTTGGGACGAATAGGACTATCTAGTAAGTAAAAAGTTATAGAAAATTCGTAAAGAGAATTAATCTAGAAAGCAAAGTAATGTGAATGACAGCATATATTTAGCACATTTCATTAAAAGCATAGACAGAAGGTGCACCTTTCTGCATACTCCCCCAGATTCCTCTAGGTTCCCTTTAGCCAGGGTGAGGCACCCAATACTCTGGGTCGACTCATGCTGAGCTTACAGAGTCACGCTACTAACCCCCGTTCAATCCAAATAACCAGCTACGCCAGGATTTGAAACCCTATCCTAACGGACAGAAGGTATTAAATCTAGCGCAACTAGCCACTCGGCTAGGACGGCTCTATTTGAATTATGTGATAAGCTACTATAGATGACATTACAATGGGAACGTGTTATTTTAGAATCTATAAAGAATAAATAGGAATGAGGAATAGTCTATCAATGATAGAGGATTGGGGGGGGGGGGCTTGGGGTTTTTATCATTAATTGAAGTGTCGTTTTTATTAAATTTAAAAAGCGTATTATTTACCAAATAAAAAATCCTAATAAAAAATAAAACATTTAATAAATAAAATCCTCATTTACAGAGCAATCAGTTCCTAATAAAAGTATGTGATCGAACTGTACAACTCCGGCAACAAAATTCTAAAACAGTGATGAAGTGTAGCCGTGACTGTAGGGGAGTCATATACATGTGATTCTTTTAAACATAATAATTTTCAATGCAGAGAAGTAAGTCTACTAATTAATTCAGTTAATTTTTAAATAGGTATGCTATAATATTAATCTTGTCATAACTACGCTTATATCATAACAGTACTTGCGTACTGCTAAAAATACCGATTTTTAAACGATAGCAATTTTTCTTCGATAATCATTGTAAATGCACCTTTTTTTATTATACTAAAAGTATCATACGTATCGAATGCTCTATTATTGGCCTTACTAATAAAGAAGCAAGCCCAATATTTATAATTGAAATAACTTACTCTAGATGCTACTCCCTCTCTCCTACTCTCTCCTACCAAACATGTATGAAGGAAGGGGGGAGTTGACCTGGGAAATCTTTCAATTTGTTGTGTAATTTTTCATATTTTTCTACATTTTGCATTTTTTTCCTTTTTCATGTATGCCTACTCTCCAAAATAAATTTTAGCAAGTGTGAGTGGACTTCAATCCCATTGAAAAATAGTATTATTAGTTAGACAGAGAATTATATCCACTTCAAGAAAAAACATAAATGCTTCAGATCTTAAGGCATAATAACCTCGCTAAGGAACGTAAACTTTTATTGAAGGGGGGCGGGGGCACCTACGCAAAAGCGGGGAGGGTCAACATTTTCTTGTGTTTTTGTATATTGCTCCAATTTTGGTACATTTTTCAAAATTTCTTCCCAAATGCCCTCTCCCCCAATAAAATATACATGAGTGTCTTGAGATGTGTGTGTGCGTGGGGGGGGGGGGACTTGTCAAAAAGACACGTTGCTGGAAAGTCATTCAAATGTAAAAAAAAATTGTAAGATTTTTGGGGAAGCTTGTTCAGGCTCCTCTCTCTCCCTCGCATGATAGTGAAATCACAAATTTGGGGATAGCGAAATCACTGGGAGGCATCTACATTACCAGTTTTCATTTGTTTTTATTAATTAAAAAAAAATTCCTCGAAACAAGCTTTTCAAAGAAAAGTAAAGAACTATATTAAACGAAGAAAGATCAGAGATATAATCGGATGGTCTGCAAAGCGGAAAATTGCTACAAATCAGCATCAATAGATAATGGAGACCCAAAACGAACGGGAATTAAAAGTGTAACCGCGTCGGACTCAGGACGGGGAGAGGCTACCTTGGGCGGGACTCACAACCTCTATTGCTTCTCAAGGAAAGAACATAATTTGCACTTTACTGAAAAAAATACAAATGAATGTGCATTTTCAGTTTAATATGCATATGCTGATATTTGTTCCTTAAAATCTTGGTAATTTTTTATTTACTAAAGTTATAAAAGTGAAAAAATTAAAAAAAAATTCAGTAAAGTGAGATTATTTTCTTTCCTCTTTCCTTGGGAGGGTGTGGGGGTTGTGAGCCGTGCTCATGTTAACTTCTCCTCGTTTTGAGTTTGACTCGGTTATTTATTGTGATTTCTGTTCGTTTTGGGTTTCATTTCTTTGTTGATGCTGATTTGTGGATGTTTTCTGCTTGGTAGAGTATTTGATTCTATTTTTGCTGAGTTTTGGTTTAATAGTCCCTGGTTTAATAGTTTTGCTGAGTTTGACCTCTAATAGTCCCTGGGGAGGGGGCTGTAGGCTACAAGGTTTTCCTATTGCTTACATATAGTATTTGTTATTGGGGAATATGTTTTTTCCTTTTTCTTTGCGGGGGGGGGGGGGTGTTCCGTAGGGATAAAAGTTTTTTTGGCTATTTTACATGGGTGGAGGGGGCAGAAGATTCCCTGGCATGATTTGGAAACTAATTTCTTAGACCATACTGCTTTTTCGTTTACCAAAAATTAAGCAAGAAAAAACGGGTTTCAATTTTAATAAAGCAGTGAATAAATAACAATAAAATACATACTGAATTAAAAAATACTCCGAATATTTCGGCCCCGCGTCCGGGAGCCTTTCTCAACGAAAAAGAACATTCTTTTGAAAAAATAGTATACATAGAGATACAACTATGTATGTTGTTTTTTGGAGGGATTTTTTTTCTCTTGGGAAAGGCTCCCGGACGTGGGAGCCTTTGTAACTACATTGAGAGTTCAAAAAAAACTTTTAATTTAAAAACTTTTGTTCTAAAAAAGTGTAAAGAGCAGGGTATTGAGGATGAGATAACCCCCATTATATACATAGTGATTCTGGCTTGTTTCGATTTTTGGTCTTGCTCCCTACTTTCAGTTGAAAAAAACTTGTTTTTTTTATATTTAATTTCTGATTGTTTTCAAATGATGTTGAGAAATCTGGCTCTCCCTCCATGGAAAATTCCTTCCCCCCATGGAAAGTTCTTCCCACATAAAATGTCCCACCCCACAAGGAAAATATCTCCCAGACAATTCCTTTCTAGCCATAAAATCCCCCCTCCCAGAAAATTCCTTGCAGACAATTCTGGCTGAAAAATTTTTCTTAACACTCTGTCTTGAACCCCCTCCCCTCCCTACAGAAAGATACTCTATAAAAGTGCAATCTGGTAAAAATTCCCCCTGGGCAATTCACCTTAACATCTCCACATGTAAAATTGAGTCAGCAAAGAGAAAGTAAGACAAATAAAAATAATTTTATGTAGGAATTTTGGCAAAATCCCCCAGTGTAAAATTTTGCTTGGAAACTCACCGGGTGAAACAATCAATAAATTAGTATGTAAGCAATCGGGAAATTTCGTGACTTGCAGACCCTTCCCCAGGGGCTGTGGGGGCCATGTTATCCCCAAAGGCATAGTTACTGGGTTTTTCAACTATGCTGAACAAAATGCTGAATTTCCCTTTCATGATATTCTGAAAGGGCCCTTTCAAATGAGCCCTTTCATGATATTCTAGGATTATTGGTTTGATACAATCACCCGTGAAAAAAAAAAAAAAAAAAAAAAAAAAAAAAAAAAAAAAAAAAAAAAAAAAAACAAGCATCCATGATCTTTCTTCTGGCAAAAAGTTCAAAATTCCACATTTTGGTAGATGTGAGCTTGAAACTTCTACAACAGGGTTTTCATATGTTTCGAATCTGATGGTAGGATTTTCATCCAGATTCATTGACTGTTAGGGGGTCCCCCCCATTTTTAAAAATCAGGCAAACGTTCAAAGGCTTGTTGCTTTTGATGGGTAAAACTAAACTTAATTAATCTTATATATTTGGAATCAGCAGAATAATCCAATCCTTTTGATATCTCTATTGATATCAAAATTCTGATTTTTAGATTTTTGGTTACTATTGAGCCATGTATCTCCTTACTTACAGTTTTTTACCACAAACTGTTTGATAAATTCCATGTCTGAACATTATTCATGGTCATTCCACTAAGGGCTCAAGAGGCATATTTATTGGACTGTTCAAATAGTTTGAACAAAATACATGTCGAAATATTTGATCACATGTCTTGAGAGGTTACAGGGGAGGCACAGAATGGGGCTGTTTGCATACCAATTACTTTTGACTCTTAAAAAGTGACACTAGAACTTAAAATATCAAATTGGATGAGCCCACTCCATATTTTCTGCAACCACTTGGTCCATACAGAGTGGTTAAATGAAAAAATAATTGAATGCATATGGCTGTTTGCCTAGGCTGTGCTGTTATGCTGTCTCTGACAATCCTCAAACCCAACTACTTTGCAAGATAGAAAAAAGAAATGTGGTTAAAATTTTGCTGTAGTCTGCATTTCTTTTTTCAAATCTTTTAAAGCAGCATAATTTTGCCTACTCATCTTTTTGTTTCTTTGTTCTTATGGCTAAAATAGGGGCCACACTCACAATGTTCTTATGGCCACAATTGTGCATGCATTTAATTGCTTTTAGTATATGTGGTTTTTAAAGTATAGGGTTAGACCCACCTCTAGCCAATAGGAGATTAACACAACTAGGAACACTGCTCTTTATTGTGTTGAACTTTCTATTGTGTATTTTTAACCTATAGTGTATTACTGAAATTTTTGAAATTTTTTGCAATAAAAAATTACAATCACAAAGCTAACATTTCACCCAGAGCTTCCAGGCAATGGCCCTAAATTATGTCATTTACCCTTTGTTCAGAGATAGGTTTTAGCAGAAAACGCAGTTGTATTTGATTTGGTTTTCACAAGGTTATACTCTCAAAACAACACCACACATACATGAGCGTAGTGGACTGGCCTCCCCCAAGCCATTCAGCGTGTCCCCAGGTGGTGATAGGGGAACGCTCTACAGATATGTAGGGTACCTCCATAGGAGGCACGGACCAAGGGGGGACCTTGTCCCTGGGGGTCCATAATAGAATCTGGGGCACCCTCGCCAAGGGTCATAAATACAGGCGGAGGAGGAAGAAGGCCCCTCAAATGTACACTCAAAAGGGCCCACTGGTTTGTCCACAAGTCTCATGAGTTGCAAACCTTCTCCCAGTAATGGGTTAAATTGCATGGTGATGCAGAACACCATCGCGGGAGGATCCTCTATAGGAGGACAACTGCGGCAGGGCGTAAGATCCAGATCTATGGACAATGGCCTCTACAAAGGGCCGCTTCGACCTTTTCGGGGCACCTGCAAGACTGGGGACCTTGCGGTCAACTCTATTCCTACTTGAGGAGTGGCGCCCCTCGAGGAAATTATAGCCTAGTAAACGATACATCATTCGCACGGGATTCTGACTAATGGACAATTCTTCTGGGCTTGGTATCTTTTGATGGGCGTCTTTGGGTTGAAAAACCTCTTCCTAGCTAATTTATCTATTATGGGTTGCCTCCCCGTAGTAGCATAATATTTGTAGGCATGAATATATGATGAGTCGGAGGTAATAGGCTTGAGACTGTCTGTGCAGGATTTCGACTCTTGTTGATAGAAGAGCATCGCCAAGTGCAGAAAACTTTGTCGTGACCAAGACGGGCCCAGGATTGCACAGAGCCTCCATTCATGGAGGTCCCAGGGACTTCTTGCTGTCCAGTTCTAAGCCGGCTTAAGCACTTCGGTGTAGACTTGAGAAGATATGTGATCCCCGTCCTACACTGGTATCCGGGATCATTGCTTTTCCTGAGGCGAAAATAACTTCAATGATTTAAAGAACATGAAAATTGGAACTTGGAATGTTACGACATTAAAAAATGAATATCGCATCGACATTTTGACTGACGAATACAGACGATTCGATTTGGATTTATTAGGAGTTTCAGAAACTCATATCCCAAGGGTAGGAAGCATGAAATTAGGTGATATAGAATTTGTTTACTCAGGCAGGAAGGATGGGGTACATAGACAGGGAGTAGGGTTGATGATGAATAAGGAAGCTGCTAAGTCTTGTTTAGGCTGGGAAGGTATTAATAATAGAATACTAATTGCTCATTTTATGACTAGAAAGTCCAGGGTATCAGTTATAGTAGTATACGCCCCTGTAGAACCGACTGACGGAAATACTAGTGACTCAGATGAATTTTACTTACGGTTACAGGAGCAAATAGACAAGGTCCCAGGTAGAAATATGATGTTATTACTGGGAGATTTTAACGCCCAGGTTGGTAGAAATAGGGATAGATGGTATCCCAGCCTTGGTAAATTTGGTGTAGGAAAAGAAAACAGTAATGGATACAGACTTTTGCAATTTTGTAGGTATAAACAATCTAGTTATAACCAATACGATGTTTGGTCATAAAATGACTCATAAGTTAACATGGTATTCACGTGACGGTAAGACAGCACATCCTATTGATTATATTATAGTAAACCGAAGACTGGCAGGATCAATACAAGATACTAGGGTATATAGGAGTGCTGTTATTGATGTTAAAAGTAAAGATCACCATCTAGTAGTGTCAAGGGTTAATTTAAAGCTGAAATATCGGAAGGGTAACTACCTCCCGGGAAGTTATGATGTTGGTAGACTCCAGGATGAGAATTTGAGAGAAACTTTCCAGGAACAGTTGAATACTAAACTTCAGAGTTTAAAATTTGATAATGTGGAAGATGGTTGGAATAATTTTAGAAAAATAATTTGTGAAGTTGCGGAAGGCGTATTAGGGAAGAAAGCTAGAACTGCAGCTAAGAATATTAATGAAAAAGCTTTATGTTTAATAGAAAGGAGAAAGGACTTGCACAAGAATTATCTGAGTGATAGATCGTATGAAAACAAAAGAAATGTAAGGAAAATGGAGAAAGCATTAAAATATGAACTAAGGAGGTGTGAAGTGGAGGCCATGGATAAAATTGCCGAGGATCAGGAAGATGCAGCTAGACGGCATAATAGTAAAATATTGTACTGGCACGTTAACAAATTGAGAGGGAGTAGTCAATCCGGACTTGTCTCAGTTAAAGATAGGAATGGGGTCGCAATTAGCGATAAGAAAAACTAAAGAGAGATGGGCCGAACGTTTTGAGATCTTGCTTAACCGAGATAGAGTTGCAGGAAAAAATATAGAGGAAAATGAAAAAGTTTGTGATACCTTGGATGTGAAGGAAGATTTGTTTTGTGAGGGAGAATTAGCAACAGTACTAAAAGGATTAAAGAATAATAAGGCTCCAGGTGCTGATAGGGTGGTAAATGAGTTTCTTAAATATGGTGGCTCTGAGGTTAGAAATAAGTTATTGAAGATTATGAAAGACAAGGAGAAATACCTGAACTATGAAACGAGTGCAAGTGGTAACACTATTGGAAATGTGTGCATGCGTTGTCATGACAGCGAGAAGTTAGATTTCTTTGGAGTACCCAAGAATTTCAATCGTGTAAACGGTGGATATGCGAGAGTAACATTACCAGAGAAATTAGTGCTCAATGAGAATGCAAACTTAAAAATAATTGTCGATGATCGGGGACAACTCCTTGCTGCTGTTGCTGGTAACACATTACCTGTTGATACATCCTATCAGCATCTTTCCGGTATTAGCATTTTAAAGAGAACAAGAAGATGACAAGCATACTCCTGCAATAATGTCATTAATCATATCTTGTCAACATGTCAAAACTGCTATCTATGTAAAAATAATGTGACAATAGACAGTGAAATCGCAGGCAGAATAAAAAGGATATTAGCAGACAATATCATCAATGAATATAAAGATGAATTGACGGAAAGTGAAGCGAAAGTGTACTAATAATGTATAATAATGTATTTAACATATTTTTATATTAATATTCTACATGTCGTTATTTCATTAAAAATATCTTATGCATTATTTTGTTAAGTGTTCATTATTTTTAGGGTATGCTAGAACGTCAAACGTTCAGAATATCTATTAAAAAGGTCAGAGATGTAAGAAAAAGAATTTTTAGAGATAAAGATACTACTAGCAGGCTCAATTTTTCATAGCAGATAGAAAAGTTCAAGTTCTAATCTGAATTTTACCAAAGAACATAATTCATTTCTAATTTCTCCAGAGAAAATAAAAAGTTTCCGTATCACTTTTAAGTTCACCAAGACATAAAAATTTAAAGTTCAGTTCTAAATTTTTCCATAGAAGATAGGAAAAGTTATACTATGATTGTGATTATTTTCCATGAAGATAAAAAGTTTCACTTTAATTCTAAATTTTCTTAAATTCAATTCCGACCTTTCTCAAAGAGATGAAAAAATTTGAAGTTCTGTTCCAAATATTTTCCCGGAAAAAGAAAAGTTCAACTTCGATTCTGAATTTTCACAATGAAAATGAAATAAGTTATTGATCAGATTCTGTTTTCCTAAAATAATATAAAATTTTCCACTTCAATTCAGATTTTTCTCAAAGAGATGACAAAATTTTAAATATTGTTCTAAATTTTTCCATAGAAGATAGGAAAATTTATATCATGATTGTGATTATTTTCCATGAAGATAAAAAGTTTCACTTTAATTCTAAATTTTCTTAAATTCAATTCCGACCTTTCTCAAAGAGATGATAAAATTTGAAGTTCTGTTCCAAATATTTTCCCGGAAAAAGAAAAGTTCAACTTCGATTCTGAATTTTCACAATGAAAATGAAATAAGTTATTTATCAATTCTATTTTCCCAAAATAATATAAAAATTTTCCACTTCACTTCAGATTTTTCTTAAAGAGATGAAAAAATTTAAAGTTCTGATCCATAAATAAAAGTTCAAATAGGGATAAAATCCTTTTAATAGACAGCGATGATAGAAATTCACAAAAATACCAGATATTTCGGTCACATATACAGTGACCGTCATCAGTAGTACTGATGACGGTCACTGTATATGTGACCGAAATATCTGGTATTTTTGTGAATTTCTATCATCGCTGTCTATTAAAAGGATTTTATCCCTATTTGAACTTTTATTTATCGTCATGGAAAGGCAGTGTGGTCTCCGAAATTATCTAAGTTCTGATCCAAATTTTTCTTAGAAGATAGAAAAGTTCAAGTTCTCTTCTGAATTTTTCCAAAGAACACAATTCAATTCTAATTTCTCCAGAGAAAATAAAAAGCTTCCACTTCAGTTTTAAGTTCACCAAGACATAAAAAATTTAAAGTTCTGTTCTAAATTTTTCCGTAGAAGATAGGAAAAGTTATACTATGATTGTGATTATTTTCCATGAACATAAAAAGTTTCACTTTAATTCTAAATTTTCTTAAATTCAGTTCCGACCTTTTTCAAAGAGATGAAAAAATTTAAAGTTCTGTTCCAAATATTTCCCCGGAAGAAGAAAAGTTCAACTTCAATTCTGAATTTTCTTAATGAAAATGAAATAAGTTATTGATCAATTCTATTTTCCCAAATTAATATAAAAATTTTACACTTCAATTCAGATTTTTCTCAAAGAGATGAAAAATTTAAAATACTTCCAAATTTTTTATAGAAGATAGAAAAGTTCAAGTTCTCTTCTGAATTTTACCAACGAGCACAATTCAATTCTAATTTCTCCAGAGAAAATAAAAAGCTTCCACTTCAGTTTTAAGTTCACCAAGACATAAAAAATTTAAAGTTCTGTTCTAAATTTTTCCGTAGAAGATAGGAAAAGTTATACTATGATTGTGATTATTTTCCATGAAGATAAAAAGTTTCACTTTAATTCTAAATTTTCTTAAATTCAGTTCCGACCTTTTTCAAAGAGATGAAAAATTTAAAGTTCTGTTCCAAATATTTTCCAGGAAGAAGAAAAGTTCAACTTCGATTCTGAATTTTCTTAATGAAAATGAAATAAGTTATTGATCAATTCTATTTTCCCAAAATAATATAAAAATTTTCCACTTCACTTCAGATTTTTCTCAAAGAGATGAAAAATTTAAAATACTTCCAAATTTTTCTTAGAAGATAGAAAAGTTCAAGTTCTCTTCTGAATTTTACCAATGAGCACATTTCAATTCTAATTTCTCCAGAGAAAATAAAAAGCTTCCACTTCAGTTTTAAGTTCACCAAGACATAAAAAATTTAAAGTTCTGTTCTAAATTTTTCCGTAGAAGATAGGAAAAGTTATACTATGATTGTGATTATTTTCCATGAAGATAAAAAGTTTCACTTTAATTCTAAATTTTCTTAAATTCAGTTCCGACCTTTTTCAAAGAGATGAAAAATTTAAAGTTCTGTTCCAAATATTTTCCAGGAAGAAGAAAAGTTCAACTTCGATTCTGAATTTTCTTAATGAAAATGAAATAAGTTATTGATCAATTCTATTTTCCCAAAATAAGATAAAAATTTTCCACTTCAGTTCAGATTTTTCTCAAAGAGATGAAAAAATTTAAAATACTGTTCCAAATATTTCTTAGAAGATAGAAAAGTTCAAGTTCTCTTCTGAATTTTACCAACGAGCACATTTCAATTCTAATTTCACCAGAGAAAATAAAAAGCTTCCACTTCAGTTTTAAGTTCACCAAGACATAAAAAATTTAAAGTTCTGTTCTAAATTTTTCCGTAGAAGATAGGAAAAGTTATACTATGATTGTGATTATTTTCCATGAAGATAAAAAGTTTCACTTTAATTCTAAATTTTCTTAAATTCAGTTCCGACTTTTCACTTAGAGATGAAAAAATTTAAAATACTGTTCCAAATATTTCTTAGAAGATAGAAAAGTTCAAGTTCTCTTCTGAATTTTACCAAAGAACACATTTCAATTCTAATTTCTCCAGAGAAAATAAAAAGCTTCCACTTCAGTTTTAAGTTCGCCATGACATAAAAAATTTAAAGTTCTGTTCTAAATTTTTCCATAGAAGATAGGAAAAGTTATACTATGATTGTGATTATTTTCCATGAAGATAAAAAGTTTCACTTTAATTCTAAATTTTCTTAAATTCAGTTCCGACTTTTCACATAGAGATGAAAAAATTTAAAGTTCTGTTCCAAATTTTTCATAGAAGATTGGAAAAGTTATACTTTGATCGTGAATATTCAAGTTCTCTTCTGAATTTTACCAAAGAACACAATTCAATTCTAATTTCTCCAGAGAAAATAAAAAGCTTCCACTTCAGTTTTAAGTTCACCAAGACATAAAAAATTTAAAGTTCAGTTCTAAATTTTTCCATAGAAGATAGGAAAAGTTATACTATGATTGTGATTATTTTCCATGAAGATAAAAAGTTTCACTTTAATTCTAAATTTTCTTAAATTCAGTTCCGACTTTTCACATAGAGATGAAAAAATTTAAAGTTCTGTTCCAAATTTTTCATAGAAGATTGGAAAAGTTATACTTTGATCGTGAATATTCAAGTTCTCTTCTGAATTTTACCAAAGAACACAATTCAATTCTAATTTTTCCAGAGAAAATAAAAAGCTTCCACATCAGTTTAAGTTCACCAAGACATAAAAATTTAAAGTTCAGTTCTAAATTTTTCCATAGAAGATAGGAAAAGTTATACTATGATTGTGATTATTTTCCATGAAGATAAAAAGTTTCATTATAATTCTAAATTTTCTTAAATTCAATTCCGACCTTTCTCAAAGAGATGAAAAAATTTAATCTTCTGAATTTTACCAACGAACACAATTCAATTCCAATTTCTCCAGAGAAAATAAAAAGCTTCCACTTCAGTTTTAAGTTCACCAAGACATAAAAAATTTAAAGTTCAGTTCTAAATTTTTCCATAGAAGATAGGAAAAGTTATACTATGATTGTGATTATTTACCATGAAGATAAAAAGTTTCACTTTAATTCTAAATTTTCTTAAATTCAGTTCCGACTTTTCACAAAGAGATGAAAAAAATTTAAAGTTCTGTTCCAAATTTTTCATAGAAGATTGGAAAAGTTATACTTTGATCGTGAATATTCAAGTTCTTTTCTGAATTTTACCAAAGAACACAATTCAATTCTAATTTCTCCAGAGAAAATAAAAAGCTTCCACTTCAGTTTTAAGTTCACCAAGACATAAAAAATTTAAAGTTCAGTTCTAAATTTTTCCGTAGAAGATAGGAAAAGTTATACTATGATTGTGATTATTTCCTATGAAGATTAAAAGTTTCACTTCAATTTTAAATTTTCTCAAAGAAGTGAAGAAAAGTTCAACTTCGATTCTGAATTTTCTCAATGAAAATGAAATAAGTTATTGATCATTTCTATTTTTCTCAAAATATTATAAAATTTCACACTTCAATTCAGATTTTTCTCAAAGAGATGAAAAAATTTAAAATACTGTTCCAATTTTCCATAGAAGATAGAAAAGTTCAAGTTCTCTTCTGAATTTTACCAAAGAACATAATTCAATTCTAATTTCTCCAGAGAAAATAAAAAGCTTCCACATCAGTTTAAGTTCACCAAGACATAAAAATTTAAAGTTCAGTTCTAAATTTTTCCATAGAAGATAGGAAAAGTTATACTATGATTGTGATTATTTTCCATGAAGATAAAAAGTTTCATTTTAATTCTAAATTTTCTTAAATTCAATTCCGACCTTTCTCAAAGAGATGAAAAAATTTAAAGTTCTGTTCCAATTATTTTCCCGGAAAAGAAAAGTTCAACTTCGATTCTGAATTTTCTCAATGAAAATGAAATAAGTTATTGATCAATTCTATTTTCCTAAAATAATATAAAATTTTCCACTTCAATTCAGATTTTTCTCAAAGAGATGACAAAATTTAAAATATTGTTCCAAATTTTTCATAGAAGATAGAAAAAGTTATACTTTGATTGTGAATATTCTTCATGAAGATATGGAGCTCCACTTTATTTCTAAGTTTTCTCGAAGAAGTGCAAAATGTACAAGTTCTCTTCTGAATTTTCTTAGAGAGGAGAAAAAAAGTTAGCTCAATTCTGAAATTTACCAATGAAAATGAAAAAGCTTCCATTTCAGTTCATAATTTCTCAAAGACATAAAAATTTAAAGTTCAATTCTAAATTTTTTCCATAGAAGATAGGAATGGCTATACTATGATTGTGATTATTTACCATGAAGATAAAAAGTTTCACTCTATTTCTAATTTTTCTTAAATTCAGTTCATTCATCTAACCACCAAAAACAATAGGTTAGGTTAGGTAATAAATAAATATTAATAAATAATTAGAAACATTTCTCCATTTTTAAGTTAGGCTAGGTTAGGTTAACTTATCATGAGCGCTCATGATAAGCTAACCTAACCTAACTTAAACATTGTAAAAAGAATAAATCAGGTTAGGTTAGACTAGAGTAAGTTAGGTCAGGTTAAGTTCGGTTAGGATAGGTTAGCCTACGTACGCGTGCTTAGGTTAGGTGAGAGACAAGCAAAAAGTTAGGTGTATGATTAGGTTAGGTTAGGTTAGACTAAGTTAGGTTAGGTTAAGTTAGGTTAGGCTAGGTTAGCCTACGTCCCTTTCTTGACAGATCAATCAACCAATGACATCATCTGTCAGACTTTAAAAATTTTCGCATAGAAACGATTCTCCAGGAATAGATCCAAGTCATTAATGTCTTTGCCTCGGAAACAACTCTTTTGGTCGAACTCCAAAGGATATTAATAACCAAACGCCATGGAAACAGTTCCCCAAGAAACATCTTAGAGATGAATTGTTTAGCGCGGGAAAGAGTTTCTTAGTAATTTGAAATGCATTAGCGCAGAGATGCCAAAAACAAAAGGAACCCGCATAAATTACGTTTAGGGATTATTTGGGCGAAACTGTTTTAGACATTTTAGGGGATTATTTGGGCGAAACAGTTAGAGACATTTTAAAAGATGATTTTTGAAGAGATTTTTGAAGAGATTTTGAGGGTGAAACTCTGTGGTCGTTATAATACACAAGTTTCATTTGAACAGTATTGTGAGGTCCTCTACCCCAACCCCAAAGGGTTCCGATCCCCACCACCCCAACCCCGAAGGAAGCGCCCAGTCCTCAAAGGTCCCCCGGGCTCCCAAAGGACCACCCGGCCCTCAAGGGTCCCCCAGACCCCCCCCCGGGGCCCAAAGGGCCCCTCCCCCTTTGGACCCCCCAAAGGGGCCCCTCTCCCTCCATATCCTCCCTCCTCCTCCCCTCCCCCTCCCATCCTCCCCTCCCCGCCTCCTCCTCCCCGCCTCCTCCTCCCCTCCTCCACCTCCCTCCTCCTCCTCCCACCTCCTCCTCCCCCATCTTTTAATATTTTTTTTGTGCATTGAGACACAGAAGGGTCCCCCCCCGAGTCCCCCAAAGGGCCCCCGGCGCTCCAAAGGCTCCTGAGCCCCATTTTTAATACTTTTAAGGCATTATTATATCTTTTCAGAACAAATTATTATTTTAGGGAATTATTTCGGCGAAACGGTTAGAGACATTTTAAAAGATGATTTTTGAAGATGTTTTAGAAGAGGATTTGAGGGTGAAACTCTGTGGTCGTTATAATACACAAGTTCCATTTGATCAGTGTCGTAAGGTCTCATACCCCAGCCCCAAAGGCCCCCGGTCCCCCTAATGCCCCTCGAGCCCCCAAAGACCACCGGGACCCCCCCCCCCACCATTTTTTTTTTAAATAATTTTTGAAATTTTTTTAACATGGTATTTTTTTTAACTTTTTTATGTATCTTAAAATGATATGAAATATGCTTACGACACTACCAATCGTACTCTGTGCTTGTTCATAGACACGACGCGGCTTTCCCACTGGTACTCTATGGCAGGTTATCGACACTACCTAGTTTATTGTGTGCATTAAATCAGTATTTTTTTCGCAGTGGAAGGATAAACACACAATTCATATCTATAAAAAAGAGAAGATGAATTATTCGAAGAAAGTATGTACACATGAAAAAATCATCGTCGCCTTGAATGCTGACAAGGAGAAATACCTGAACTATGAAACGAGTGCAAGTGGTAACACTATTGGAAATGTGTGCATGCGTTGTCATGACAGCGAGAAGTTAGATTTCTTTGGAGTACCCAAGAATTTCAATCGTGTAAACGGTGGATATGCGAGAGTAACATTACCAGAGAAATTAGTGCTCAATGAGAATGCAAACTTAAAAATAATTGTCGATGATCGGGGACAACTCCTTGCTACTGTTGCTGGTAACACATTACCTGTTGATACATCCTATCAGCATCTTTCCGGTATTAGCATTTTAAAGAGAACAAGAAGAAGACAAGCATACTCCTGCAATAATGTCATTAATCATATCTTGTCAACATGTCAAAACTGCTATCTATGTAAAAATAATGTGACAATAGACAGTGAAATCGCAGGCAGAATAAAAAGGACATTAGCAGACAATATCATCAATGAATATAAAGATGAATTGACGGAAAGTGAAGCGAAAGTGTACTAATAATGTATAATAATGTATTTAACATATTTTTATATTAATATTCTACATGTCGTTATTTCATTAAAAATATCTTATGCATTATTTTGTTAAGTGTTCATTATTTTTAGGGTATGCTAGAACGTCAAACGTTCAGAATATCTATTAAAAAGGTCAGAGATGTAAGAAAAAGAATTTTTAGAGATAAAGATACTACTAGCAGGCTCAATTTTTCATAGCAGATAGAAAAGTTCAAGTTCTAATCTGAATTTTACCAAAGAACATAATTCATTTCTAATTTCTCCAGAGAAAATAAAAAGTTTCCATATCACTTTTAAGTTCACCAAGACATAAAAATTTAAAGTTCAGTTCTAAATTTTTCCATAGAAGATAGGAAAAGTTATACTATGATTGTGATTATTTTCCATGAAGATAAAAAGTTTCACTTTAATTCTAAATTTTCTTAAATTCAATTCCGACCTTTCTCAAAGAGATGAAAAAATTTGAAGTTCTGTTCCAAATATTTTCCCGGAAAAAGAAAAGTTCAACTTCGATTCTGAATTTTCACAATGAAAATGAAATAAGTTATTGATCAATTCTGTTTTCCTAAAATAATATAAAATTTTCCACTTCAATTCAGATTTTTCTCAAAGAGATGACAAAATTTTAAATATTGTTCTAAATTTTTCATAGAAGATAGGAAATTTATATCATGATTGTGATTATTTTCTATGAAGATTTAAAGTTTCACTTTAATTCTAAATTTTCTTAAATTCAGTTCCGACCTTTCTCAAAGAGTCAAATTTAAAGTTCTGTTCCAAATATTTTCCCGGAAGAAGAAAAGTTCAACTTCGATTCTGAATTTTCTTAATGAAAATGAAATAAGTTATTGATCAATTCTATTTTCCCAAAATAATATAAAAATTTTCCACTTCACTTCAGATTTTTCTTAAAGAGATGAAAAATTTAAAGTTCTGATCCAAATTTTTCTTAGAAGATAGAAAAGTTCAAGTTCTCTTCTGAATTTTACCAATGAGCACATTTCAATACTAATTTCTCCAGAGAAAATAAAAAGCTTCCACTTCAGTTTTAAGTTCACCAAGACATAAAAAATTTAAAGTTCTGTTCTAAATTTTTCCGTAGAAGATAGGAAAAGTTATACTATGATTGTGATTATTTTCTATGAAGATAAAAAGTTTCACTTTAATTCTAAATTTTCTTAAATTCAGTTCCGACCTTTCTCAAAGAGTCAAATTTAAAGTTCTGTTCCAATTATTTTCCCGGAAAAGAAAAGTTCAACTTCGATTCTGAATTTTCTCAATGAAAATGAAATAAGTTATTGATCAATTCTATTTTCCTAAAATAATATAAAATTTTCCACTTCAATTCAGATTTTTCTCAAAGAGATGACAAAATTTAAAATATTGTTCCAAATTTTTCATAGAAGATAGAAAAAGTTATACTTTGATTGTAAATATTCTTCATGAAGATATGGAGCTCCACTTTATTTCTAAGTTTTCTCGAAGAAGTGCAAAATGTACAAGTTCTCTTCTGAATTTTCTTAGAGAGGAGAAAAAAAGTTAGCTCAATTCTGAAATTTACCAATGAAAATGAAAAAGCTTCCATTTCAGTTCATAATTTCTCAAAGACATAAAAATTTAAAGTTCAATTCTAAATTTTTTCCATAGAAGATAGGAATGGCTATACTATGATTGTGATTATTTACCATGAAGATAAAAAGTTTCACTCTATTTCTAATTTTTCTTAAATTCAGTTCATTCATCTAACCACCAAAAACAATAGGTTAGGTTAGGTAATAAATAAATATTAATAAATAATTAGAAACATTTCTCCATGTTTAAGTTAGGCTAGGTTAGGTTAACTTATCATGAGCGCTCATGATAAGCTAACCTAACCTAACTTAAACATTGTAAAAAGAATAAATTAGGTTAGGTTATACTAGATTAAGTTAGGTCAGGTTAAGTTAGGTTAGGATAGGTTAGCCTACGTACGCGTGCTTAGGTTAGGTGAGAGACAAGCAAAAAGTAAGGTGTATGATTAGGTTAGGTTAGGTTAGATTAAGTTAGGTTAGGTTAAGTTAGGTTAGGCTAGGTTAGCCTACGTACGCGCGCGTACGTAGGCTAACCTAGCCTAACCTAACTAACCTAACCTAACCATGATTGTGAGAAAATAATCACAATCATGATATAAATTTCCTATCTTCTATGAAAAATTTAGAACAATATTTAAAATTTTGTCATCTCTTTGAGAAAAATCTGAATTGAAGTGGAAAATTTTATATTATTTTAGGAAAACAGAATTGATCAATAACTTATTTCATTTTCATTGTGAAAATTCAGAATCGAAGTTGAACTTTTCTTTTTCCGGGAAAATATTTGGAACAGAACTTCAAATTTTTTCATCTCTTTGAGAAAGGTCGGAATTGAATTTAAGAAAATTTAGAATTAAAGTGAAACTTTTTATCTTCATGGAAAATAATCACAATCATAGTATAACTTTTCCTATCTTCTATGGAAAAATTTAGAACTGAACTTTAAATTTTTATGTCTTGGTGAACTTAAAAGTGATATGGAAACTTTTTATTTTCTCTGGAAAAATTAGAATTGAATTGTGTTCTTTGGTAAAATTCAGAAGAGAACTTGAATATTCACGATCAAAGTATAACTTTTCCAATCTTCTATGAAAAATTTGGAACAGAACTTTAAATTTTTTCATCTCTATGTGAAAAGTCGGAACTGAATTTAAGAAAATTTAGAATTAAAGTGAAACTTTTTATCTTCATGGTAAATAATCACAATCATAGTATAACTTTTCCTATCTTCTATGGAAAAATTTAGAACTGAACTTTAAATTTTTTATGTCTTGGTGAACTTAAAACTGAAGTGGAAGCTTTTTATTTTCTCTGGAGAAATTAGAATTGAATTGTGTTCTTTGGTAAAATTCAGAAGAGAACTTGAATATTCACGATCAAAGTATAACTTTTCCAATCTTCTATGAAAAATTTGGAACAGAACTTTAAATTTTTTTCATCTCTATGTGAAAAGTCGGAACTGAATTTAAGAAAATTTAGAATTAAAGTGAAACTTTTTATCTTCATGGAAAATAATCACAATCATAGTAAAAATTTTCCTATCTTCTATGGAAAAATTTAGAACAGAACTTTAAATTTTTTATGTCATGGCGAACTTAAAACTGAAGTGGAAGCTTTTTATTTTCTCTGGAGAAATTAGAATTTAAATGTGTTCTTTGGTAAAAGTCAGAAGAGAACTTGAACTTTTCTATCTTCTAAGAAATAATTAGAACAGTATTTTAAATTTTTTCATCTCTAAGTGAAAAGTCGGAACTGAATTTAAGAAAATTTAGAATTAAAGTGAAACTTTTTATCTTCATGGAAAATAATCACAATCATAGTATAACTTTTCCTATCTTCTACGGAAAAATTTAGAACAGAACTTTAAATTTTTTATGTCTTGGTGAACTTAAAACTGAAGTGGAAGCTTTTTATTTTCTCTGGTGAAATTAGAATTGAAATGTGCTCGTTGGTAAAATTCAGAAGAGAACTTGAACTTTTCTATCTTCTAAGAAATATTTGGAACAGTATTTTAAATTTTTTCATCTCTTTGAGAAAAATCTGAACTGAAGTGGAAAATTTTTATATTATTTTGGGAAAATAGAATTGATCAATAACTTATTTCATTTTCATTAAGAAAATTCAGAATCGAAGTTGAACTTTTCTTCTTCCTGGAAAATATTTGGAACAGAACTTTAAATTTTTCATCTCTTTGAAAAAGGTCGGAACTGAATTTAAGAAAATTTAGAATTAAAGTGAAACTTTTTATCTTCATGGAAAATAATCACAATCATAGTATAACTTTTCCTATCTTCTACGGAAAAATTTAGAACAGAACTTTAAATTTTTTATGTCTTGGTGAACTTAAAACTGAAGTGGAAGCTTTTTATTTTCTCTGGAGAAATTAGAATTGAAATGTGCTCATTGGTAAAATTCAGAAGAGAACTTGAACTTTTCTATCTTCTAAGAAAAAGTTGGAAGTATTTTAAATTTTTCATCTCTTTGAGAAAAATCTGAAGTGAAGTGGAAAATTTTTATATTATTTTGGGAAAATAGAATTGATCAATAACTTATTTCATTTTCATTAAGAAAATTCAGAATCGAAGTTGAACTTTTCTTCTTCCTGGAAAATATTTGGAACAGAACTTTAAATTTTTCATCTCTTTGAAAAAGGTCGGAACTGAATTTAAGAAAATTTAGAATTAAAGTGAAACTTTTTATCTTCATGGAAAATAATCACAATCATAGTATAACTTTTCCTATCTTCTACGGAAAAATTTAGAACAGAACTTTAAATTTTTTATGTCTTGGTGAACTTAAAACTGAAGTTGAAGCTTTTTATTTTCTCTGGAGAAATTAGAATTGAATTGTGTTCTTTGGTAAAATTCAGAAGAGAACTTGAACTTTTCTATCTTCTAAGAAAAATTTGGATCAGAACTTTAAATTTTTTCATCTCTTTAAGAAAAATCTGAAGTGAAGTGGAAAATTTTTATATTATTTTGGGAAAATAGAATTGATCAATAACTTATTTCATTTTCATTAAGAAAATTCAGAATCGAAGTTGAACTTTTCTTCTTCCGGGGAAATATTTGTAACAGAACTTTAAATTTGACTCTTTGAGAAAGGTCGGAACTGAATTTAAGAAAATTTAGAATTAAAGTGAAACTTTTTATCTTCATAGAAAATAATCACAATCATGATATAAATTTCCTATCTTCTATGAAAAATTTAGAACAATATTTAAAATTTTGTCATCTCTTTGAGAAAAATCTGAATTGAAGTGGAAAATTTTATATTATTTTAGGAAAACAGAATTGATCAATAACTTATTTCATTTTCATTGTGAAAATTCAGAATCGAAGTTGAACTTTTCTTTTTCTGGGAAAATATTTGGAACAGAACTTCAAATTTTTTCATCTCTTTGAGAAAGGTCGGAATTGAATTTAAGAAAATTTAGAATTAAAGTGAAACTTTTTATCTTCATGGAAAATAATCACAATCATAGTATAACTTTTCCTATCTTCTATGGAAAAATTTAGAACTGAACTTTAAATTTTTATGTCTTGGTGAACTTAAAAGTGATATGGAAACTTTTTATTTTCTCTGGAGAAATTAGAAATGAATTATGTTCTTTGGTAAAATTCAGATTAGAACTTGAACTTTTCTATCTGCTATGAAAAATTGAGCCTGCTAGTAGTATCTTTATCTCTAAAAATTCTTTTTCTTACATCTCTGACCTTTTTAATAGATATTCTGAACGTTTGACGTTCTAGCATACCCTAAAAATAATGAACACTTAACAAAATAATGCATAAGATATTTTTAATGAAATAACGACATGTAGAATAGTAATATAAAAATATGTTAAATACATTATTATACATTATTAATTACACTTTCGCTTCACTTTCCGTCAATTCATCTTTATATTCATTGATGATATTGTCTGCTAATGTCCTTTTTATTCTGCCTGCGATTTCACTGTCTATTGTCACATTATTTTTACATAGATAGCAGTTTTGACATGTTGACAAGATATGATTAATGACATTATTGCAGGAGTATGCTTGTCTTCTTCTTGTTCTCTTTAAAATGCTAATACCGGAAAGATGCTGATAGGATGTATCAACAGGTAATGTGTTACCAGCAACAGTAGCAAGGAGTTGTCCCCGATCATCGACAATTATTTTTAAGTTTGCATTCTCATTGAGCACTAATTTCTCTGGTAATGTTACTCTCGCATATCCACCGTTTACACGATTGAAACTCTTGGGTACTCCAAAGAAATCTAACTTCTCGCTGTCATGACAACGCATGCACACATTTCCAATAGTGTTACCACTTGCACTCGTTTAATATTTCAGGTATTTCTCCTTGTCAGCATTCAAGGCGACGATGATTTTTTCATGTGTACATACTTTCTTCGAATAATTCATCTTCTCTTTTTATAGATATGAATTGTGTGTTTATCCTTCCACTGCGAAAAAAATACTGATTTAATGCACACAATAAACTAGGTAGTGTCGATAACCTGCCATAGAGTACCAGTGGGAAAGCCGCGTCGTGTCTATGAACAAGCACAGAGTACGATTGGTAGTGTCGTAAGCACATTTCATATCATTTTAAGATACATAAAAAAGTTAAAAAAAAATACCATGTTAAAAAAATTTCAAAAATTATTTAAAAAAAATGGTGGGGGGGGGGGGGTCCCGGTGGTCTTTGGGGGCTCGAGGGGCATTAGGGGGACCGGGGGCCTTTGGGGCTGGGGTATGAGACCTTACGACACTGATCAAATGGAACTTGTGTATTATAACGACCACAGAGTTTCACCCTCAAATCCTCTTCTAAAACATCTTCAAAAATCATCTTTTAAAATGTCTCTAACCGTTTCGCCGAAATAATTCCCTAAAATAATAATTTGTTCTGAAAAGATATAATAATGCCTTAAAAGTATTAAAAATGGGGCTCAGGAGCCTTTGGGGCGCCAGGGGCCCTTTGGGGGGCTCGGGGGGGATGACCCTTCTGTGTCTCAATGCACAAAAAAAATATTAAAAGATGGGGGAGGAGGAGGTGGGAGGAGGAGGAGGAGGGAGATGGAGGAGGGGAGGAGGAGGAGGGGAGGATGGGAGGGGGGGAGGAGGAGGGAGGAGATGGAGGGAGAGGGGCCCCTTTTGGGGGACAAAGGGGGGAGGGGCCATTGGGGCCCGGGGGGGGGGTCTGGGGGACCCTTGAGGGCCGGGTGGTCCTTTGGGAGCCCGGGGGACCTTTGAGGACTGGGCGCTTCCTTCGGGGTTGGGGTGGTGGGGATCGGAACCCTTTGGGGTTGGGGTAGAGGACCTCACAATACTGTTCAAATGAAACTTGTGTATTATAACGACCACAGAGTTTCACCCTCAAAATCTCTTCAAAAATCTCTTCAAAAATCATCTTTTAAAATGTCTCTAACTGTTTCGCCCAAATAATCCCCTAAAATGTCTAAAACAGTTTCGCCAAATAATCCCTAAACGTAATTTATGCGTGTTCCTTTTGTTTTTGGCATCTCTGCGCTAATGCATTTCAAATTACTAGGAAACTCTTTCCCGCGCTAAACAATTCATCTCTAAGATGTTTCTTGGGGAACTGTTTCCATGGCGTTTGGTTATTAATATCCTTTGGAGTTCGACCAAAAGAGTTGTTTCCGAGGCAAAGACATTAATGACTTGGATCTATTCCTGGAGAATCGTTTCTATGCGAAAATTTTTAAAGTCTGACAGATGATGTCATTGGTTGATTGATCTGTCAAGAAAGGGGAATTAATTTGTTGTTTCTAAGGGGAATTATTCTATTTCTGGAAACTCATAACATTCGCTGAGAGCGTGCCAAAAACACATCTGGAGAAAGAGACCTTGGAAAAAAGAGGTCATTGACCCCATTAACCACGTGTTCTCTCTAGGGACTCTATGCCCATATTTGGGGTGCAAAAAAGTTATAGGTGGCAGCAGGGGTGAGGGGTGGGAGTCAATAAGGCCCTTCTACTTATGAATATGATTTTTGAAAAAGGGGAAGTACCTAACGATTTTAGGAAAACCTTAATTAAGCCACTTTATAAGAATGGTGATAAAAGTGAGTGTTGTAATTGTCGAGGCATTAGTCTGGTCTCTGTAGGTAGCAAATTACTTAGTAATATGATACTTTTTAGACTGAGAGATGCCGTAGACAAAGTTTTAAGAGAAGAGCAGTCCGGTTTTAGAAAAGGTAGAGGATGTGTCGACCAAATTTTCACTCTTAGGCTAATTATTGAGAAGTCCCTGAGTTTTCAAACACCTTTGGTTCTCAGTTTTATAGATTATGAGCAAGCGTTCGACTCTGTTGATAGAAGAGCTTTAGTAAAGGTTTTATCCTTGTACGGTATACCAGACAAATACATTAAAGTGATTAGTGCTATGTACGAGAATAACACTGCTGCGGTTAATGTAGGAAATGATGTTAGCAGCTGGTTTTGTATTAAATCAGGAGTTAAGCAGGGTTGTGTTCTATCCCCCTTTATATGGATTATTTTGATGGACTTTGTTTTAAGGAGCACAGGAAAGGCAATGGGAGACCACGGAATCAAATGGGGAGGAAAAAGTCTCCTGGACTTGGATTATGCTGATGATTTAAGCATCCTAGATGAAAGTGTGAGCAAAATGAATGAAGTTTTAGAGGTTTTGCGAGTTCAGGGTGCTAGAATTGGTTTGAAAATTAATGTTAGGAAGACTAAGTCACTAAGGCTAGGAATAAGTGAAGATGAAAAGGTGACGTTGGGTAATGAAAAGATTGATCAGATGGGCAGCTTCACTTATCTTGGTAGTGTTATTAGTAAAGATGGTGGGAGCAGTGAAGATGTTAAAAATAGAATAGCCAAGGCTCAGGGTGTTTTTTCACAGTTAAAAAAAGTCTGGCAGAATAGGAAGATAAGTCTGCAAACCAAGATTAGAATATTAGAAGCTACAGTGATGACAGTGGTCAAATATGGCTCTGAAGCATGGACGCTCCGAAAAGCGGATGAAGATTTGCTAGATGTTTTCCAGAGAAATTGCTTAAGGATTGTTCTGGGTACCCGGCTGACTGACCGTATTTCAAACAATAGGCTATACGAAAAATGTGGTTCAATACCGCTCTCTAGGGCTATAATGAAAGAAAGGTTGAGGTGGTTAGGGCACGTTGTGCGGATGAAGGATGACAGATTGCCGAAGATTGTTCTTTTCGGCCAACCATCTAGGGCTAAACGGAAAGCAGGTCGTCCCGTCTGGGGCGGGAGGACGTCATAAAGAAAGATTTAAAGGAAATGGGAACTTCGTTGGCAGGTGTAAAAAAGGAGGCTTTTAATAGATTGGGATGGAGGAGGAGCTTGCGTAGCTGTGTTGGCCTCAGGCGGCTTGGTGCTGCGATGAGTTGTTAGTAGTAGTAGTAGTATTTCCTGGAAAATTTCTCTCAAATTTTCATCCCGGTGTCTACCAACGTCATAACTTCTATCTACTGTTCCTAAATTTCAGCTTTAGATAAACCCTAGACGCAACTAGATGTTAGTCTTTAATTTTAACATCAATTTTAATTTTAGCACTTTTATATACCCTAGTATATTGAATTGACCCGACCAGTCTTTGGTTTTCAACACAGTAGAGGTAATATTTACTTCTACTGTGCTATGGTTTACAATAACATATCCAAAAAGGTTGGTCGTCTTACCATCATGTTAATACCATGTTAAATTTTAGGTCATTTTAGGACAAACAACTATAGTTGGTATAACTAGATTGTCATATCTGATTCTTAAATTCTCAAGTTACAGCAAAAACATCCTGGCAGGATTTTCTACTTTGTTTTTTTCATTCACTTCTTTCTTTTACAATTTTAATAGGTCTGTGCAATTTTACTTGCTAAGGTTTCGCCAGTACAGACACACCTGGGTCGACTATCACAAGTATCTTTTGGTGACCAACACATGAATCAGAACCTACCCACAATGTTCTGGAATATTGTTTCGGCTAACTTTGGTTAGAATAATTTTTTGCGGAGTTCAATTTTGGGGGAGTTTGTGTGGCTAAAGGTTTGCTGGGCTGACTTTCAACTTTAAATATTGTGATAGCTAGTGCCCTCCTTAAGTAACTAAAGAGATCGTTCCATAGCAAAGCGCTGTTTTCTGCCATTTTGTGTCACATTACATCAGTTTTCGACCAGCTAGAGTCAAAATTCCGGGGAATGCAAATTATTAGAAAGCTGATCGATTGTTCATAGTTTAAAACCCTTTGAGGTTTACAGTTCTCTATATTTAAAATCGGTGGAAATCTCTTTTTAGCCTGGGTGAAATAACCAATATTCGAGTAGCTTTTTTGGGTCAAGACCGAGATCACACCGCAGCAAAGTGTCGTTTTCTGCCTCAAAACAACGATTATTGCTAAAAAGGCCAAACTGCGAGTCAGTGAACATTCCGAGTTGGTCGGTCGATTAAAAACTACTTGAAAGCTCTAAATAAAATCCATCCTTCCTTAAATCCCTCTTCAAAACCTCAAGTTACATTTAGAGCTTTTCCTGTGACGGGTACTCATACGCGCTCCGGGAAAAACTTCTCAACCTGTGCTTCAAAAAAGCACCGAGCTTTGGTGAACGTGGACAAATCTTGCGTTTTAGTTTCAGAATTTTCATGACTCCTGAGTGGGGTAGGGGGGGGGGGTAGGATGGTAAAGGTCAATAAAGGAACAACCAAGAAATGTTCCATTTTATTTGCTGTTCAAACTTCTATCTAAATGTAAAAAAAAAAATTCTCACAAATATCGACGGTTAAGTTTGAAAAAGAAAATGTTCTCTGATAAAAGGAATCAAAATATTCCATTTTCAGAATAAATTAATTCGTCGGTGCCTTTGGTAAACAATTTTCTTTCGGGACAATTCTTTTTTACATTTTTAAGAAGGTAGCTGAGCCAGGTGAATGAACTTTCAGAGAGTGTCAGTCATTAGTATTTGAGCTAATTGTAGGAAGTTCTGTTCAAAGTTATTCTGATGGAGGTAAATATACAAGTTGAAACTTAACATGAATAAGAGCTATTGATTCACGTTCTCCGTAACATAAATATGGAAAAATAAACTGATACTCGAGCAAACTGACTGTCGGTATTTCCCTATGTTTATAAAGTTCTCAAAACTGGAGTTTTACTAAAAACCGAGTTTGCTTGTTAGTCTCGTTGGATTTGCCTTGCTACTTAGACGTGAAAAATTCCAATTTGAATTGGGGCTTCTGTACTAAAAACGTTTAGATGGATTAGATACAGTAATTTTAGCGTTTTTCCCAATATAAAGTTTCAGTCCCCATGCCCCGCCCCCACTACCTGAAAAATCAAACTGCATCGTTTAAGCCGTTCCTGAGATATTGTATAAATGCTACTTTGATAGCTCAGATAAGAATAGTATCCTTGAATTACCTCTGCCCGTTCCAGCCAGGTTAAAATTTTAGGTGCATTTGACTACACAATACTTCCTATGAATTTCAACTCGATCTTCCAAGCCGTTTTATTGAAGTTACTCTACTTTGCCAACATTGGTGAATAAAGTGTCGCTCGACTTATATCATTACTTCACTGTGAATAGGTTCTAGTCCCCCATGGACTTCAAATGCCAAAACCTTTAGGTAGATTTGAAGCAATATAAGCTTAATATTGCTCTATACCCTTCCTTATGTTAAACTTTGAGGTCTAAATCTCCCCCCCCCCCTGTTAAAGAAAACTTGCTGAAATTTCAAACAAGCCCTCTCGAGCATTGCGCAAGGTAGCGTGGATACGCTATTTTGATATCATGGTGGCACATAGTACATGTTTTTTTTCAGGTTCACCCTTTTCTCTATGTCATAGGTCATTGATCACCCCAACCCCGTTCACACTCCCTAAAAGTTTCACCTTCTACCAAAAACTGGCCTCGAGATAGTACAGATACACTATTTTGATATCCTGAAAAAACATATTGCCTTTTGATTTACCTTGCTACTTAGCCGTGTTGATATTACAAATCTGCTGGTAATTTATAGTGGAATTTTTTGGCGGATCACGGAATGTAAAATTTCAGCCCCTCCCCCCTAACATGAAATTTGAAATCTTTTTGATCCATAGTTTCCTCAACTATGAAGTTGAGGGATAGACCTTGAAGTCTCAACTTCGTTCCGCAAGCCGTTTCCAAGATATTTCACATATACTATTTTGATTCCTGGATGTAAATAGTGTTCTCTGATTTAACTCTGTTCCCTCTGGTAAGTATAAATTTAAGGTCCACCCCTCCCCCTCTTTCTCACCACTCCCTGAAAATTTTAACTTGATTAAGTTACTCCTCAATATTCCAATAAAATTTTTCGATGAAAAAGCAAAGATAATTATTTAACCTCTTTCTCTTCCTCAACAGAAGATTGGAAGTACCCTTTCTCGCCTTTTCTCCTTCTGTCTTCCTTTTCCCCGACAATAACAAACAGTTTTGACTTCATCCCGCAAACCGTTCCAAGGATCTAGCAGATATACTACTTTGATGACCTAGATACACATAGTGTATCTTGATCTACCTCTCCCTCCTAAGTCAAAGCTTGAGATCTGTTTGATCTCTCCAACACTACCTTGAAGTTTCACCCTGGTCTGGCAGGCCATTCCTGAGACTACGGAAGTAATTTTAAAACTCTGGTACAAATAGCGTCTTTTGATTTACTCGGGTGCCCGTATGGTTTCTAGACTATACCCCCGTGACACTCTAGGAATCTTATTCTACCGATAGATCCCTTAGAGCTCTTCTACTAAAACCAGTATTTGAACATTGGCTAATTTACGTAGTTTAAGGCCAATGCTCCTGGGTTTGAAGTGGTTGCGTTGACCCTGAAGGCATATTTTTTTATACCTTTTAACGTTTCTGAACAAAATAATTATCTCAAAGTTTCTCATTTATCAAAATGATTACTCTAATGCCATTGGACTTACTAGGGGAATGGGTGGCAGGAAAGGGTACAGGAGGAAGGTCTTCTTCAGCCCCTGCTTTTCTTATGAAAAGTGCCCCAGAATAATTTTTGTTTTAATTTAGGTTTCTTTTGGTCCAAGGACTTATGAGTTTCAAGCTGACCAAGGACAAAATGTGTTTTGGCCCACTTCTAGATTTCCTCCTCCCTACCCCCTTTCTTCCACCCTCACGACAAAATGTTCGATCCTTTCAACCAAACAACAATCCCTGACAATTTCGAGCTAATCACACGCCCAACATCAAGCAAACCCCTTTTTCCATTATAAAATTTATTTTTTCTTTTATTTTTATTAACAATTAGTTTGTGTTATTTACGGTCCGTCTCTCAGGGGCTGTGGAAATCATCTCCCCATGGAGGCACATTATTGAACCTTTTGACTATTTTGAGCAAAATGATGTTCTTCATATGACGTCAGACGTCTTCGGACGTCATTGGGGGTTACGGTGGCGGTTTGGAAAAAGAGGGTGTATGAGGCCTGTTGGCTCATCAGTGATTGTCAGCTTGCTAAAGGATTTCTAGAACTTCCAATTTCCAATCTAATGAGCCCTCTTCAAAGTTTCTGCGGCCCCTCCTTCCATAAGAAGTAGGGGGAAGGGGAATAGGCCATTGAATTCTAATGGGTATTTGCTTAGGCAACGGTGCTTGCGCTACCTCTGACTAGAAAAACTTCATTAAAAAAAAATTCTTAACCGAAAGCTTCTTTGTTTACCAGAGGAAAAATGTAGGGATGAAAGCAGTAAAGATTAGACTTCCGGGTTTAGATTGTTTAGAATCCTGAGCAATGTGATGCCTCAAATTAAAATTTGATAAGCCCTTTTTGGTGAACAACAAAAATATATTGTTTTTAATCAACAGTTAACAGTTAACAAGTTGCCAAGCGTGTTTTTAGTCAACTATACAGTAAACAGAAGTTGGAAAAGGATTGTTAGATGACGATCCTACTTGGCTTGTATGGCAACAATCGCAACCCATAATACCCGTTCTTTGCCAAATGAGTTAAATTTGTCAGTTTATCTTTGTCTACTTTGTGTAACGTACAGTTACATAGTGAAAAAGTAGATAAGTCGGAAATGACGGAATATTTTTAGGTAAATTTTGTTATATGCTGTTTAAAAAAGGGAAGGTGTGAATTTACTGGTAATGGTGGAGTTTATGGGTACTTATTTGTTATATGGTACACACGAAAGATGTCAAGTTTGGTTAATGCTAATGAAATAAAATAGAATGAATATATAATAGTTTAGAAATAAATCTGGGCTATATATTTGCACATTAAGGGGGTGGGGGTGGTGATGGGTAAAGTATAGCATATATCAAATATGTAACCTAGGTACGTCCCCCCCCTAAACACCGAAAACAACAGTTTAAATTTTGTAAACGCAATTAGCAATCACTCTTTGCCATCCATTTATCTCGTGCAAATACGCGTTTGCCGGGTTTCCATTAGCAGTTCCTTGTACAATATATAGCGGTGTGTACCATAAAATGCACAAGTACCGGTTTTATGTACTGTTTCTAACTAAAAACCACAATTAAAATATTCTCAACCTTATTACACAACATAGTAAAATTAGTGTTGGGCTGCTCTTCTGAATAAATGTAGTACCGTTATATCCCTTATTTTATGCTTAATCTAATATAATAGTCGTTACCCTGATAACACAACCCAACACCCTTCCCCACTAATGGTCATATATATATAGCCCTAAACTATGTGTTTCTTCGTTATTTTTAATTTCATGATGTAGCTGGATTCTCGAATCGATAAAATCCAGATTTTACTTGGGTAATTAGCCTGCAATAGAACTGTGGATCAAGGGCACATCCATGGTTTTGTTTGGTGTGGGGGGATGGGGGGACAATAAAACAACTTCAAAAACGCATCAAAAATGTGTTATATGCATTTTCGTTATGTTTTTACGAATTGGACAAAACTTTTGGGTGGGGAGGACAAAACCCATGTCGGGATTTGGCCTTGCTATGAATAAAAATATTGTTTGAAATGATTTAAGAATGTGGACAGCAATAGAAGGAAACTTGATAATCAGATTAATAGAAACGTGTTGCATGCAATTAGGGATATATCCAATTAGGTAAGAATCGCGGTAAAATTACTGTAAGACGGCTCTCCTGAAGAAAGCATGCTTATAAATAAAAATAGTAGGCAATCATCAGATTTTTATTTAATACTCTTTCTAATAATACCATGGTTGATTTTCTGACAACGTCCCATCCTCTCTGAGGGTCGTATATATAGCCTAATAATATATTTTTCTCCGTTAGTTGAATCTCGTTAGAGCGTCGTGAATTCCATGTTACAGCGGATATTCTCGACTTGATTAAATCTAGCTTTGTCTGAGTGATAATAGAATTGTGGATTATATATTATTTGAAATTAATTAAAAAAAACAAAATTTTTCCGAGGGAAGTAAAGAGCGAAGTTGAAACTTGAAACGGACAAAAATTATTACTTCACAGCCCATTTAATATATATTAATATAACTAGTACAAATAAACCAACAAATTATGTTTCCCTATGCTTTTATGATTATACAAAACTAGCGCTTTATTGAAAACACAAAAGTCAAGTGTAAAATAAGGGATTATTGATTAAAAAGTCAAATTTGAGTATGTAGCCTGACAACCCTAAACGAATCTATAAAGCTTTTCATAGTCTTACACCAGTTGTGACATTAGTAGTTTTCAGTATACAATTAAAATTATCTTAAAAACATAAGCGTAAAACTAAATATTTTTTAATAACTTCGAAGTGATTGAACAGCATACAGAAATATTGGATTGATTCATCAAACAGCATTTTGCTCTCACCAGCTATAATACCAATAGTGGGTAATATACAGTCTTAAATTGTAAGAAATATGCTTTAGTATCACTTGAAATCAAGATAAAATAAAACGTAATATGAACTCTAGAAATCCGATTATTTCTCTCCATACAAGAGTGAATTTCAAGCTATGATACCAATTCTAAAGCTAGTCTATAGTCCTAATGCTATCAAGATGGCCTTAATTCAAACTTGTGTGCAAACTAATCATGACATGTCCTTTTAAGAACCAAAACGAGAGCCAGTTATTGAACTGAGCCATTGTGCAGAAGTGACACCAAATTATACGTAGAAAAAAAGAAAATCCTAAAATGGATTGTTGCTTTATCTTAAAAGGGATTGATCCTAAAAGGATTGATAATATTTTGATTCTATAAAAAGTGTCCTTAATTGGTTTGCTTTTACAGTTCCAAAACTCCTATATTATTTTGTGTTTTCAGTAAAGCGCTAGTCAGAGGCAACGCTGTAGCGTTGCCTATAGTAAAGGCCATACGGCTCCATTGTTTTATTATTTATAATTTATTTTATTTTTTTCCCAGAGGCACTTCATATGGAAGGGGTCGTCGTAGAAACTTCAAAGGGGGCTCATTCGATTGGAAATCGAGAGTTCTAATGCTCTCTTTAATAGTCGAAAATGATTGGAGGGCAACTAGCCCCCCCCCCCCACGCCCATCATTCCCCCAAACACATCTAATCAAAATTTTAAGATAGCCATTTGTTCAGCATAGTTGATTTCCTGATAGAAAATATATTTTAAGGAGGACACTCCCTCACAGCCCTCAGGGCGAGGGTTTTAAATTTTGCCCGGGGGGCATATAAGATTTTTATAGAAGGCGTTGTCTTAGAAACTTCAAAACAGGCTCATTCGATTGGAAATTCAAAGGGCTAGTGCCCTTTTAAATAGTCGAAAGTGATTGGAGGGCAACTAGCCCCCCCACGTCCATCATTCCCCCAAACACATTCAATCAAAATTTTGAGATAGCCATTTTGTTCCGCGTAGTTGATTTCCAGATAGAAAATATATTTCTGAGGAGGACACTCCCCCACAACCCTTAGGGCAAGGGTTTTAATTTATGTCCTGGGGGCATATAAGGTTTTTATAGAAGGCGTTGTCGTAGAAATTCGATTGGAATATTAAAAAGGGCTAGTGCCCTTTTTAATATTCGAAAGTAATTGGAGGGCAACTAACCTCCCTCTCATGCCCACCTTTTCCCCAAACACATCCAATCAAAATTTTGAAACAGCCATTTTATTAAACGTAGTTTTAGGTTCTGGAAATTAGGTCTTTGAGGATGGCAACTCCCCCACAACCCTCAGGGGAAGGGTTGTAAGTTATGCCCTGGGGGCATAAAAGGTTTTGTATCGACAACATTGTCGTAGAAACTTCAGAAAGGGCTCAGTCGATTGGAAATTCAAATGGCTAATTCCCTTTTTAATAGTCGAAAGTGATTCTAAGGCAACTGAGACTCCTTAACGCCCACCATTTCCCCAAACACATCCAATCAAAATTTTAATATAGCCATTTTGTTCAACGTAGTTGAAAGTTCTGGAAATTATATGTTTGAGCAGGATACTCCCCCCACAGTCTTCAGGGGCAAGGGTTATAAGTTATTCCTTGGGGGTATATATGGTTGTTATGGAAGGGATGCTCTTATAAAATTCCTAGCGGGTTCATTTTATTGGAAATTGAAAGTTGTAATTCACTTTTTAAGAGTCAAAAGTGATTGGAGGGCAGCTAGCCTCCCCCCCCCACTCCATTTGTTTTTTCCCAGAGGCACTTCATATACAAGGGGTCGTCGTATAAACTTCAAAGGGGGCTCATTCGATTGGAAATCGAGAGTTCTAGTGGCCTTTTTAAGAGCCAAAAGTGATCAGAGGGCAGCTGGCCCCCCAAGCCCTTTTTCCCCAAACACATCTGATAAAAAATTGAGGTAGCCATTTGTTAAAAATAGTTCAAAGATCATATAACAAAACTCCTTTACGTATGGTCATTAGTAGTAAGAGAGGTGCTGATTAAAAACTTACATTCAAACTTACGCCTGAGGCATGGATATGTGTGTAGGTTTTCAAGTAATTGGGTTACCAGGGTCATTTGCCTGCCAAGAGGAACGAGTATAACTTGATTGGTGATTAGGATTTGAATATTTTTTAGGTTAAATCCGTTGTCATTCATCTGTAAGTTGATTAGTAGGTTTTTTTTTTAAACTTGGCTAATAGGTTTTTAAACCTATTACTACGAAACCTACATGCATTCCATTTTTGGAACTAGGAGCGTGATTGTGTGTGATGCTATCAGACTGGTTTCGTTTCATGAGTTCATTAATAGAAGGACTAATGTTTTTTGAAAAGGGTAATTACTTCTTTAGTTTACGAGATTTGCGATTTTTTTTGCGAAAAGATATTTGCGTAAAGGTATTGCGAAGGTTAAGAATGCCTCACGGGTAATTAAAGAATGAGATGCTTGCATCAACAATACAAAGAATAAGCTCAGATACTTAATAGATTTGACGCTTACAAGAGACATTGCTAGAAAGTATTCAATAGCTTAATTAAAAAGTAACGATATAATGACATTGTGACTTGACCTAGCTTTACCTCGCCGATGTGGTCTGTATAATACATAAGTAACGTTTGAAAAATATTGTCAATTTAAAAAGAAATGGCTGAAAAGTGTTTTGAGGGGGATGGGTTGCATGGAGGGGTGAGTTGCACGAGGGTTCAGTTAAAGGGGATACAGTTGCACGGGGGGTTTCGGTTATACACGGGTTCAGTTACAAGGGGGATTCAGTTGCACGGGGGGTATCCCTTTTTTCGAAAATCGGGCTCCCTGTTTTCAAAATCCCTTTTTCTTCTGAGGCTTGGAGCATTTGGTGGCTAGATATTAAACGTAATGAAATTTATATAATTGCAATCTGCATAAAAACCCAATTCCTGTCAATTGTTATCAAAATTCCATTTTTGAGTTTTGGTTACAACTATAAATAAGGCTATCGTGTCTTTCTGAACTTTCTGTGCGAGGCAGGGGTTACTATTTAGTTTAAATAATTCTAGGGGGAATTGAGTTTTGTGGATGGTGTTGAAAAATGGTACTTGTTAAATATTCGGGTAAACATACGACTAAGAAACGCTTCAATATAAATAAGGCTATCATGTTTTTCCGAACTTTCTAGGGCGGTGGTAACTATTTAGTTTAAATAATTCTAGGAGGAATTGAGTTTTATGGATGGTATGGAAAAATGGTACTTGTTAAATATTCGGGTAAACATACGACTAAGAAACGCTTCACTATAAATAAGGCTATCGTGTTTTTCCGAACTTTCTAGGGCGGTGGTAACTATTTAGTTTAAATAATTCTAGGAGGAATTGAGTTTTATGGATGGTATGGAAAAATGGTACTTGTTAAATATTCGGGTAAACATACGACTAAGAAACGCTTCACTATAAATAAGGCTATCGTGTTTTTCCGAACTTTCTAGGGCTGTGGTAACTATTTAGTTTAAATAATTCTAGGAGGAATTGAGTTTTGTGGCTGGTGTGGAAAAATGGTACTTGTTAAATATTCGGGTAAACATACGACTAAGAAACGCTTCACTATAAATAAGGCTATCGTGTTTTTCCGAACTTTCTAGGGCGGTGGTAACTATTTAGTTTAAATAATTCTAGGAGGAATTGAGTTTTATGGATGGTATGGAAAAATGGTACTTGTTAAATATTCGGGTAAACATACGACTAAGAAACGCTTCACTATAAATAAGGCTATCGTGTTTTTCCGAACTTTCTAGGGCGGTGGTAACTATTTAGTTTAAATAATTCTAGGAGGAATTGAGTTTTATGGATGGTATGGTAAAATGGTACTTGTTAAATATTCGGGTAAACATAAGACTAAGAAACGCTTCACTATAAATAAGGCTATCGTGTTTTTCCGAACTTTCTAGGGCGGTGGTAACTATTTAGTTTAAATAATTCTAGGAGGAATTGAGTTTTGTGGCTGGTGTGGAAAAATGGTACTTGTTAAATATTCGGGTAAACATACGACTAAGAAACGCTTCACTATAAAATAAGGCTATCATGTTTTTCCGAACTTTCTAGGGCGGTGGTAACTATTTAGTTTAAATAATTCTAGGAGGAATTGAGTTTTATGGATGGTATGGAAAAATGGTACTTGTTAAATTTTCGGGTAAACATACGACTAAGAAACGCTTCACTATAAATAAGGCTATCGTGTCTTTCCGAACTTTCTAGGGCGGTGGTAACTATTTAGTTTAAATAATTCTAGGAGGAATTGAGTTTTATGGATGGTATGGAAAAATGGTACTTGTTAAATATTCGGGTAAACATACGACTAAGAAACGCTTCACTATAAATAAGGCTATCGTGTTTTTCCGATTTTTCTAGGCGGGTGTAACTATTTAGTTTAAATAATTCTAGGAGGAATTGAGTTTTATGGATGGTATGGAAAAATGGTACTTGTTAAATATTCGGGTAAACATACGACTAAGAAACGCTTCACTATAAATAAGGCTATCGTGTTTTTCCGAACTTTCTAGGGCGGGGGTAACTATTTAGTTTAAATAATTCTAGGAGGAATTGAGTTTTATGGATGGTGTTGAAAAATGGTATGTGTTGAATATTTGGGTAAACATACGACTAAGAAACGCTTCACTATAAATAAGGCTATTGTGTTTTTCTGAACTTTCTAGGGCGGTGGTAAGTATTTAGTTTAAATAATTCTAGGAGGAAAAATGGTACTTGTTAAATATTCGGGTAAACATACGACTAAGAAACGCTTCACTATAAATAAGGCTATTGTGTTTTTCTGAACTTTCTAGGGTGGAGGTAACTATTTAGTTTAAATAATTCTAGGAGGAATTGAGTTTTATGGATGGTATGGAAAAATGGTACTTGTTAAATATTCGGGTAAACATACGACTAAGAAACGCTTCACTATAAATAAGGCAATCGTGTTTTTCCGAACTTTCTAGGGCGGGGGTAACTATTTAGTTTAAATAATTCTAGGAGGAATTGAGTTTTATGGATGGTATAGAAAAATGGTACTTGTTAAATATTCGGGTAAACATACGACTAAGAAACGCTTCACTATTTTCTTTACTTGGTGGTCATTAAAAACGAAATTTTTGTGTTAAATAAGTAGTTTTTGTATCTTTTAAAAGAGCTTTACGGGGATTGAGAGACTCAGTTGCCGGATTCCGTGTGATTTTTCTTCTTTTCAGTAAAGACATTCGATATCCTAAAAGTGTTTCATTCAAACTTTTTTAAAACTTCGAAATTTTTCAACTTTATTTATTTTTTCTTTTTGTACATAACTTAAAATGTCAAAATATGCTTACAGTTCTAACAATTGCGCTCTGTGATTGGTCAGAGACACGATGTGACTTTCCCACTGGTATTCTATGACCGGTTATTGACACTACCTAATCTATTGCATGTATTAAATCAGTATTTTTTACGCAGTGGAACGATAAACACATAAGTCATATCTATAAAAAAAAGTGAAGATGGAGCATTTTAATAAAGTGTGTTTACATAACAAGGTTATTGTAGCATTGAATGCTGACAAAGAGAAGTATTTAAACTTTGAAACAAGTACAGGTGGTAGCACTATTGGAAATGTATGCATGCATTGTCATGACAGTAAGGAATTAAATTTCTTTGGAATACCGAAAAAATTCAACTCTTATGTTGGTGGTTATGCGAGATTGAGATCTCCAGAGATGATTGCACTCAAAGAGAATGCCAACATAAAAATAATCATTGATGATAGAGGACAACTCCTTGCTACTGTTGCAGGTAACACATTACCTACTGATACATCCAATCGTCACCTTTCGGGTATTAGCATTCAACGGAAGATCAATAAAAGAAAGGCCTACTCTTCTACTAATATCGTAAACCATATCTTGTCTACGTGCCGAAACTGTTACCTGTGTAAAAATAATGTGATAATAGACAGTGAAATTGCCAGAAAAATAAAAAGGGCATTGTCAGAAAATATCACGATGGAATATAAAGATGAATCGATGAAAAACAAAGCACCTGCAAACGTTACTGCCATTGATCAAACAGTCATTGAACCAAATAATACCAAAGACGAAAAGCATATTGAGCCTGTTGATGAGACACCAGTAAAAATTGTGTATGACTCAAAATGGAATAATGATTATTCTACTGATTACGAACTAAGAGAAGACAATAGCTATAACATCAAGAGAGAACATGGTGAACTATTTTATGGAGCAGATTCAAAATGTCCAAAGTTAATCATTGATATTAATAATGTATCATAATATATTTTTGTATTAATATTCTACATAGCATTATTTCATTAAAAATATATTATGTATTACATTGTTATGTGTTCATTATTTTTAGAGTAAGCTAGCATATCAAACGTTTAGAATGTCTAATAAAACCTCGGAGATGTAAGAAAAGGAATTTGCATACATCTATTGTCAGACACACGGGAACAAATTCTTTCTTGAATTCGCCTCCTGGATAAATAAAAAAAGACATTTCATTCAAGAAATTATGACGAAACTCTAAGTAAGCAACAAACTCTTTCTTGAAGTTACCTCATGGATACACAATGCAGAAATTTCATTTAAGAAATTATCAAAAATTGTAAGTAAGTAGCAAATTCTTTCAAAAATATGTTAATACGTTTAAGCAATAAATATCTTTAAGCTTAACCCGTCTTTATTCTTTAGAATAGTTTTATTCATTTCATTAAATTATGAAGAAATTGTAAGTAAGTAACAATAGCTTTCTTGAATTCGCTTCCTGGACACAATACAGATATTTAATTCAAGAAATCATAATAAAATCGCAAGTAAGTAATAAAGTCTTTATTGTTTTCACCTATTGGATACACAATACTGAAATTTCATTCAAGAAATTATGAAGGAATTGTAAATAGGTAACACACTCATGTTACCTCATGGATACACAATGCAGAAATTTCATTTAAGGAAATATCAAAAATTTTAAGTAAGTAGCAAATTCTTTCTTGAATTCGCCCCCTGGGTAAATAAAAAAGACAGTTCATTAAATAAATTATGAAAAAATTGTAAGTAAGTCGCAAATTCTTTCTTGAATTCACCTGCTGGATGAACAAAAAAGACATTTCGTTCAAGAAATTATGACAAAATTCCAAGTAAGTAACAAACTCTTTATTGTTTTCATGACTTAGATACACGATGTAGAAATTTAATTCAAGAAATTATGAAAAAATTCTCAGTAAGTAACAATTTCTTTCTTGAAGTCAACTCTTGGATACACAATACGGAAATTTCATTTAAGAAATTAAAAAAAAACAATTTCTTTCTTGAAGTCAACTCTTGGATACACAATACGGAAATTTCATTCGAGAAATTATGAAAATATTTGTAAGTAAGTAACAAACTCTTTTTGTTTTCACCTCTTGGATATACAGTACAGATACTTCATTCAAGAAATTATGAAAAAACCACAAGTAAGTAACTTTTTTTTTCTCTTTATCAAAAACAATTTTCACTTAGCTACACGATGTAGAAATTTAATTCAAGAAATTATGAAAAAATTCTCAGTAAGTAACAATTTCTTTCTTGAAGTCAACTCTTGGATACACAATATGGAAATTTCATTCAAGAATTTCATGACTTAGATACACGATGTAGAAATTTGATTCAAGAAATTATGAAAAAATTCTCAGTAAGTAACAATTTCTTTCTTGAACTCATCTCTTGGATACACAATACGGAAATTTCATTCAAGAAATTATGAAAATATTTGTAAGTAAGTAACAAACTCTTTATTGATTTCACCTCTTGGATATACAGTACAGATACTTCATTCAAGAAATTATGAAAAAATCGCAAGTAAGTAACTTTTTTTTCTCTTTATCACAAACAATTTTCACTTAGCTAAATGATGTAGAAATTTAATTCAAGAAATTATTGAAAAATTCTCAGTAAGTAACAATTTCTTTCTTGAAGTCAACTCTTGGATACGTAATACGGAAATTTCATTCAAGAAATTATGAAAAAATTGTAACTAAGTAGCAAATTCTTTCTTGAATTTACCTGTTGGACAAACAAAAAAGACATTTCGTTCAAGAAATTATGACAAAATTCTAAGTAAGTAACAAACTCTTTATTGTTTTCACAAGTTAGATATACGACGTAGAAATTAAATTCAAGAAATTATGAAAAAATTCTAAGTCTAAGTAGCAAATTCTTTCTTGAATTCACCTGTTGGATAAACAAAAAAAAACATTTCGTTCAAGAAATTATGACAAAATTCTAAAAAAGTAACAAACTTTATTGTTTTCACGAGTTAGATATACGACGTAGAAATTAAATTCAAGAAATTATGAAAAATTCTCAGTCTAAGTAGCAAATTCCTTCTTGAATTCACCTGTTGGATAAACAAAAAAAACAAAAAAGACATTTCGTTCAAGAAATTATGACAAAATTCTAAGTAAGTAACAAACTTTATTGTTTTCACGAGTTAGATGTACGATGTAGAAATTAAATTCATGAAATTATGAAAAAAATCTCAGTAAGTAACCATTTCTTTCTTGAAGTCAACTCTTGGATACACAATACGGAAATTTCATTCAAGAAATTATGAAAATATTTGTATGTAAGTAACAAACTCTTTTTATTAATTTCACCTCTTGGATATACAGTACAGATACTTCATTCAAGAAATTATGAAAAAATTGCAAGTAAGTAGCTTTTTTTTTCTCTTTATCACAAACAATTTTCACTTAGCTACGCGATATAGAAATTTAATTCAAGAAATTATGAAAAAATTCTCAGTAAGTAACAATTTCTTTCTTGAAGTCAACTCTTGGATAAACACAATAAGGAAATTTCATTCAAGAAATTATAAAAAATATTTGTAAGTAAGTAACAAGCTCTTTATTGATTTCACCTCTTGAATATACAGTACAGATACTTCATTCAAGAAACGTGATTAAACACGTTTTGAAACTACATGCTATTTTTATGCCTTTCCTTGGCACCTTTCCAAACGAGCGGGGATTCCCCACTGGTTCCTACACTTTGCAAAAAAAGTGAGCAGTACGAAAACTCCACGTTTTCAACCAGACTGGTTTTTTAGGGACCAATCAGGAGAGATATGCAAAGTCGACATAGCTTTATTTCATTTTTTTAAGGTTCATTTAGACGAGGTTACGTGCGCGCACGTAACCTCGTCTAAATGAACCTTAAAAAAAATGAAATAAAGCTATGTCGACTTTGCATATCTCTCCTGATTGGTCCCTAAAAAACCAGTCTGGTTGAAAACGTGGAGTTTTCGTACTGCTCACTTTTTTTTGCAATGTGTAGGAACCAGTGGGGAATCCCCGCTCGTTTGGAAAGGTGCCAAGGAAAGGCATACAAATAGCATGTAGTTTCAAAACGTGTTTAATCACGTTTCTTGAATGAAGTATCTGTACTGTATATTCAAGAGGTGAAATCAATAAAGAGCTTGTTACTTACTTACAAATATTTTTTATAATTTCTTGAAGGAAATTTCCTTATTGTGTTTATCCAAGAGTTGACTTCAAGAAAGAAATTGTTACTTACTGAGAATTTTTTCATAATTTCTTGAATCAAATTTCTACATCGTGTATCTAAGTCATGAAATTCTTGAATGAAATTTCCATATTGTGTATCCATGAGTTGACTTCAAGAAAGAAATTGTTACTTACTGAGAATTTTTTCCTAATTTCTTGAATTAAATTTCTACATCGTGTAGCTAAGTGAAAATTGTTTTTGATAAAGAGAAAAAAAAGTTACTTACTTGTGGTTTTTTCATAATTTCTTGAATGAAGTATCTGTACTGTATATCCAAGAGGTGAAAACAAAAAAGAGTTTGTTACTTACTTACAAATATTTTCATAATTTCTCGAATGAAATTTCCGTATTGTGTATCCAAGAGTTGACTTCAAGAAAGAAATTGTTTTTTTTTCATAATTTCTTAAATGAAATTTCCGTATTGTGTATCCAAGAGTTGACTTCAAGAAAGAAATTGTTACTTACTGAGAATTTTTTCATAATTTCTTGAATTAAATTTCTACATCGTGTATCTAAGTCATGAAAACAATAAAGAGTTTGTTACTTACTTGGAATTTTGTCATAATTTCTTGAACGAAATGTCTTTTTTGTTTATCCAGCAGGTGAATTCAAGAAAGAATTTGCGACTTACTTACAATTTTTTCATAATTTCTTTAATCAACTGTCTTTTTTATTTACCCAGGGGGCGAATTCAAGAAAGAATTTGCTACTTACTTAAAATTTTTGATAATTCCTTAAATGAAATTTCTGCATTGTGTATCCATGAGGTAACATGAGTGTGTTACCTATTTACAATTCCTTCATAATTTCTTGAATGAAATTTCAGTATTGTGTATCCAATAGGTGAAAACAATAAAGACTTTATTACTTACTTGCGATTTTATTATGATTTCTTGAATTAAATATCTGTATTGTGTCCAGGAAGCGAATTCAAGAAAACTATTGTTACTTACTTACAATTTCTTCATAATTTAATGAAATGAATAAAACTATTCTAAAGAATAAAGACGTGTTAAGCTTAAAGATATTTATTGCTTAAACGTATTAACATATTTTTGAAAGAATTTGCTACTTACTTACAATTTTTGATAATTTCTTAAATGAAATTTCTGCATTGTGTATCCATGAGGTAACTTCAAGAAAGAGTTTGTTGCTTACTTAGAGTTTCGTCATAATTTCTTGAATGAAATGTCTTTTTTTATTTATCCAGGAGGCGAATTCAAGAAAGAATTTGTTCCCGTGTGTCTGACAATAGATGTATGCAAATTCCTTTTCTTACATCTCCGGGGTTTTAATAGACATTCTAAACGTTTGATATGCTAGCTTACTCTAAAAATAATGAACACATAACAATGTAATGCATAATATATTTTTAATGAAATAATGCTATGTAGAATATTAATACAAAAATATATTATGATACATTATTAATATCAATGATTAACTTTGGACATTTTGAATCTGCTCCATAAAATAGTTCACCATGTTCTCTCTTGATATTATAGCTATTGTCTTCCCTTAGTTCGTAATCAGTAGAATAATCATTATTCCATTTTGAGTCATACACAATTTTTACTGGTGTCTCATCAACAGGCTCAATATGTTTTTCGTCTTTGGTATTATTTGGTTCAATGACTGTTTGATCAATGGCAGTAACGTTTGCTGGTGCTTTGCTTTTCAACGATTCATCTTTATATTCCATCGTGATATTTTCTGACAATGCCCTTTTTATTTTTCTGGCAATTTCACTGTCTATTATCACATTATTTTTACACAGGTAACAGTTTCGGCACGTAGACAAGATATGGTTTACGATATTAGTAGAAGAGTAGGCCTTTCTTTTATTGATCTTCCGTTGAATGCTAATACCCGAAAGGTGACGATTGTATGTATCAGTAGGTAATGTGTTACCTGCAACAGTAGCAAGGAGTTGTCCTCTATCATCAATGATTATTTTTATGTTGGCATTCTCTTTGAGTGCAATCATCTCTGGAGATCTCAATCTCGCATAACCACCAACATAAGAGTTGAATTTTTTCGGTATTCCAAAGAAATTTAATTCCTTACTGTCATGACAATGCATGCATACATTTCCAATAGTGCTACCACCTGTACTTGTTTCAAAGTTTAAATACTTCTCTTTGTCAGCATTCAATGCTACAATAACCTTGTTATGTAAACACACTTTATTAAAATGCTCCATCTTCACTTTTTTTTTATAGATATGACTTATGTGTTTATCGTTCCACTGCGTACAAAATACTGATTTAATACATGCAATAGATTAGGTAGTGTCAATAACCGGTCATAGAATACCAGTGGGAAAGTCACATCGTGTCTCTGACCAATCACAGAGCGCAATTGTTAGAACTGTAAGCATATTTTGACATTTTAAGTTATGTACAAAAAGAAAAAATAAATAAAGTTGAAAAATTTCGAAGTTTTAAAAAAGTTTGAATTAAACACTTTTAGGATATCGAATGTCTTTACTGAAAAGAAGAAAAATCACACGGAATCCGGCAACTGAGTCTCTCAATCCCCGTAAAGCTCTTTTAAAAGATACAAAAACTACTTATTTAACACAAAAATTTCGTTTTTAATGACCACCAAGTAAAGAAAATAGTGAAGCGTTTCTTAGTCGTATGTTTACCCGAATATTTAACAAGTACCATTTTTCTATACCATCCATAAAACTCAATTCCTCCTAGAATTATTTAAACTAAATAGTTACCCCCGCCCTAGAAAGTTTGGAAAAACACGATTGCCTTATTTATAGTGAAGCGTTTCTTAGTCGTATGTTTACCCGAATATTTAACAAGTACCATTTTTCCATACCATCCATAAAACTCAATTCCTCCTAGAATTATTTAAACTAAATAGTTACCTCCGCCCTAGAAAGTTCAGAAAAACACAATAGCCTTATTTATAGTGAAGCGTTTCTTAGTCGTATGTTTACCCGAATATTTAACAAGTACCATTTTTCCTCCTAGAATTATTTAAACTAAATACTTACCACCGCCCTAGAAAGTTCAGAAAAACACAATAGCCTTATTTATAGTGAAGCGTTTCTTAGTCGTATGTTTACCCAAATATTCAACACATACCATTTTTCAACACCATCCATAAAACTCAATTCCTCCTAGAATTATTTAAACTAAATAGTTACCCCCGCCCTAGAATGTTCGGAAAAACACGATAGCCTTATTTATAGTGAAGCGTTTCTTAGTCGTATGTTTACCCGAATATTTAACAAGTACCATTTTTCCATACCATCCATAAAACTCAATTCCTCCTAGAATTATTTAAACTAAATAGTTACCACCGCCCTAGAAAGTTCGGAAAGACACGATAGCCTTATTTATAGTGAAGCGTTTCTTAGTCGTATGTTTACCCGAATATTTAACAAGTACCATTTTTCCATACCATCCATAAAACTCAATTCCTCCTAGAATTATTTAAACTAAATAGTTACCACCGCCCTAGAAAGTTCGGAAAAACATGATAGCCTTATTTATAGTGAAGCGTTTCTTAGTCGTATGTTTACCCGAATATTTAACAAGTACCATTTTTCCACACTAGCCACAAAACTCAATTCCTCCTAGAATTATTTAAACTAAATAGTTACCACCGCCCTAGAAAGTTCGGAAAAACACGATAGCCTTATTTATAGTGAAGCGTTTCTTAGTCGTATGTTTACCCGAATATTTAACAAGTACCATTTTACCATACCATCCATAAAACTCAATTCCTCCTAGAATTATTTAAACTAAATAGTTACCACCGCCCTAGAAAGTTCGGAAAAACACGATAGCCTTATTTATAGTGAAGCGTTTCTTAGTCGTATGTTTACCCGAATATTTAACAAGTACCATTTTTCCATACCATCCATAAAACTCAATTCCTCCTAGAATTATTTAAACTAAATAGTTACCACCGCCCTAGAAAGTTCGGAAAAACACGATAGCCTTATTTATAGTGAAGCGTTTCTTAGTCGTATGTTTACCCGAATATTTAACAAGTACCATTTTTCCACACCAGCAACAAAACTCAATTCCTCCTAGAATTATTTAAACTAAATAGTTACCACAGCCCTAGAAAGTTGGGAAAAACACGATAGCCTTATTTATAGTGAAGCGTTTCTTAGTCGTATTTTTACCCGAATATTTAACAAGTGCCATTTTTCCATACCATCCATAAAACTCAATTCCTCCTAGAATTATTTAAACTAAATAGTTACCACCGCCCTAGAAAGTTCGGAAAAACACGATAGCCTTATTTATAGTGAAGCGTTTCTTAGTCGTATGTTTACCCGAATATTTAACAAGTACCATTTTTCCATACCATCCATAAAACTCAATTCCTCCTAGAATTATTTAAACTAAATAGTTACCACCGCCCTAGAAAGTTCGGAAAAACATGATAGCCTTATTTATAGTGAAGCGTTTCTTAGTCGTATGTTTACCCGAATATTTAACAAGTACCATTTTTCAACACCATCCACAAAACTCAATTCCTCCTAGAATTATTTAAATTAAATAGTAACCCCTGCCTCGCACAGAAAGTTCAGAAAGACACGATAGCCTTATTTATAGTTGTAACCAAAACTCAAAAATGGAATTTTGATAACAATTGACAGGAATTGGGTTTTTATGCAGATTGCAATTATATAAATTTCATTACGTTTAATATCTAGCCACCAAATGCTCCAAGCCTCAGAAGAAAAAGGGATTTTGAAAACAGGGAGCCCGATTTTCGAAAAAAGGGATACCCCCCGTGCAACTGAATGCCCCTTGTAACTGAACCCGTGTATAACCGAAACCCCCCGTGCAACTGTATCCTCTTTAACTGAACCCTCGTGCAACTCACCCCTCCATGCAACCCATCCCCCTCAAAACACTTTTCAGCCATTTCTTTTTAAATTGACAATATTTTTCAAACGTTACTTGTGTATTATACAGACCACATCGGCGAGGTAAAGCTAGGTCAAGTCACAATGTCATTCTATCGTTACTTTTCAATTAAGCTATTGAATACTTTCTAGCAATGTCTCTTGTAAGCGTCAAATCTATTAAGTATCTGAGCTTATTCTTTGTATTGTTGATGCAAGCATCTCATTCTTTAATTACCCATGAGGCATTCTTAACCTTCGCAATACCTTTACGCAAATATCTTTTCGCAAAAAAAATTCGCAAATCTCGTAAACTAAAGAAGTAATTACCCTTTTCAAAAAACATTAGTCCTTCTATTAATGAACTCATGAAACGAAACCAGTCTGATAGCATCACACACAATCACGCTCCTAGTTCCAAAAATGGAATGCATGTAGGGTTCGTAGTAATAGGTTTAAAAACCTATTAGCCAAGTTTAAAAAAAAAAAACCTACTAATCAACTTACAGATGAATGACCACGGATTTAACCTAAAAAATATTCAAATCCTAATCACCAATCAAGTTATACTCGTTCCTCTTGGCAGGCAAATGACCCTGGTAACCCAATTACTTGAAAACCTACACACATATCCATGCCTCAGGCGTAAGTTTGAATGTAAGTTTTTAATCAGCACCTCTCTTACTACTGTCATTTCTTTAAAAATAGTTCTAAGATCCGATAAGAAAAACATCTGTGTCGACACCCCCCCCCCCCTCAGGGCCGGAGCTGGCGTTGTTAGTATTGCTCTGGAGGCATATATGGTTCTTATGGAAGGTATGCTCGTTTAAATTTCAGAGAGGGTTCATTTGAACGGAAATTAAAAGCTGTAGTTCATTTTCTCAGAGTGAAAAAAAAAGAGGGCAACTAGCCCCTCCCGCCCTCCACACCTTTGGGTGTATCGGATGGATAAGCCCATCCGATAAAAATTTCAGGTGACTATTTTGTTAAAAATAGTTCAACCATCAGATATTAAAACTCTAGGGTCGACATAACCCCCCAGGGCCCATGGATAGGCGTTGTAAGTTATACTCTGGGGATATATATGGTTCTTATAGAAGGGATACTCGTATAAACTTCAGAGAGGGCTCATTTGAATGAAAATAGAAAGTTTTAGTTCACTTTTAAAGAGTCAAAAGAGACCGAAGCTTAATCTAGTCCCCCCACGCCCTTTTTCCCCAAACCCATCCGATAAAAATTTTGAGATAGCAATTTTGTTAAAAATAGTTCAAACATCAGATAATAAAAACTCCGAGGTTGACACAAGCCCATTTTTTCACTTTAATATTGTTACTTTGATATCAGTTTTGATACTTTGATGAATATTTGATTTTTTTAAAAGTTTGATTTTGAAGTAAGGAATTTTTAAAAACTTGAAATTTTTTGCAATCAAAAACGAACAAAAATTAATTTAAAAATAAAATCCGAAAATTCAAACTCAAAATGACCAGAAATTATTATTAAAGAATAAATGAAACTCAAAACGAACAGAAAATAAATAAATAATCATGGCAAAAATCATGGCAAAAGCAAAAACAAGTAATAATATAAATGAATAAATAGATCCTAAAGCGAGTAATGCTTAAATTGAATATGAATATCAAGATTGAAACAAACAAAAATCACCACAAACAAGAGTTTGGGTATGACCTCCTTCTCTCACTGTAAAAGTCTAAAACCTACTGCGTCATTGGCGCTTTACTGAAAACCATATGCGTCTTGAACAGTCTTGGAAAGTATAAACAACATCAAATTGAATATTTGATGTATAATGATATTAATTGTTGAAAGATCCATCGGCTCAAGAATTTATTTTACTGTAATTGTATTTTTATTTTCAATACTGTAAGAACTGGAAAAGAAAATATTTGTATTATAATCCGTTTTCAGTTAAGCGACAATGACGCAGTAGGCTTTTGGGTTTTTATTTACAGTTAGGAAAAGAGGCAGTATCCAAACACTTTTTTGTAGGGAAACTATATTCGTCTTTAACAACTTTAAAAAGAGCTAATAAATTAAACTGAATATTTGATGCATAATGATATTAATTGCTGAAAGCGCATCAGTTCAAAATGTTACTATAATTGTAATGTTTATTTTCAATATTAAGTACGAAAGAAAATATTTGTCATAAAATTGGTGTCATAATATATGCTATGCTTTACTCGGCTTTACCCTTCTAACCCCTAATGTGCAAATATATAACCGAATTTTAAAACAAAAAATCGCGAAGAAAAGAAGAAAACGAGGACAAATAACAGCCAGTGAAAAAATTTGAAAAATTAGGCAAATATTTCGGTCAAGACCTCCGCTTGACCGTCCTCAGTGCAGAATAAAACTGATAAAAAAAAATAAAAACCAAACCTTAAAATAAAAACACCAAACTAAAATTGGACGACCCTTTCCTAGTAAAGGTGAAAGGTCGTCCAATTTTACCCTTTCACCGTTACTAGGAAAAGGTCGTCCAATTTTAGTTTGGTGTTTTTATTTTAAGGTTTGGTTTTTATATTTTTATCAGTTTTATTCTGCACTGAGGACGATCAAGCGGAGGTCTTGACCGAAATATTTGCATACTTTTTCAAATTTTTTCACTGGCTGTTAATTGTCCTCGTTTTCTTCCTTTTTTCGCGATTTTTTGTTTATCATGATTAGCCAGTGTGGTCTCAGAAATTATTTATAACCGAATTTTGTTTCTAAACTATTATATTTTTATCCTGTTTTGTTTTATTTCATTAGCATTAACCAAACTTCACTTCTTGCATGGTTTATAGCTAATACAACATTACCGTAGAATTTTACCAGACTTTTTTTTATTTATAAAAATATACTATCTTAAACATTTTGGGAAACATAAGACGCAAGTTATCAATATTAATAAACTAAACTGAATACTTACCATCACAATCAGACTGTCTTCACCCTCTGATCTGAATGCCCCCTAGGCAAAATCGTCGCTTTGTCGTTTAAAGGTCTTAACATTAAATCTACTTCTGTATTGTACTTTTGTAGGTATTTGAAGGAGATGATTTTTTTTTGTCAAATTGATCTCAAATAATAACATTCGAAAACAAAATAAGAGCCAAATTAGGTCTTGGGAGGAGGTTTAGTTGCCCTCCAATCTTTACGGTCTCTTAAAAAGGACACTAGAACAAAAAAACAACAAATAGAAACGCATGGGTGATCAGTCTTCTGGCAAAAACATACATTCCACATTTGTAAAGATAGGAGATCATAACCCCCACAATAACATTTTCTGATATGCTGAATCTGAAGGTCTGATTTACATTAAGATTTATTGACTTTTTGGGTGTTTCTCCCTTTTTCGAAAATCAGGCTCCCTGTTTTCAAAATCCCTTAATCCATGAAAATCCCTATTTCTTCTGAGGCTGGGAGCCTTTGGAGGGTAGATATTAAACGTAATGAAATTTATATATTTGCAATCTACATAAAAACCCAATTCTTATCAATTGTTATCGACATTCCATTTTTGAGTTTCGGTTACAATTGAGCTGAGTCGCTCCTTAATTACAGTCTAACACTATGAACTGTTTGATAAAATTTATTGGGCTAACGTCTGTTTTTTTTAATTATTCCTGTAGTAAACCGGAGTTTTTGAAGCATGATTCATGCTATTAAAGTGTAGTATTTCTGAGTCCAGTTGAAATGTGCACCATTTTAGAAAATCATCTTTTTTGGGCAAGCTTTTGGTTCCTTTACGTGTACGTACAGGACTGAACTACCCTTACAGGCGTCTTCTTTTCTTCCATATATTTGCTTACTTGGTTATTCAGCGTAAGCAGCAAATTTATGGCAAATCCAGGGAAGATTATTTTTTGAAACGCTTTTTGGATCTCATTACAAAAATGACGTTCATCGCTCCACAAAAGGATTTTCGTTATTAATTAAAAAAAAAAAATGAATTCAGAAAGCAATTTTCACCGTTAGTACTGTTAAGGTTAGGGTAGCATCTTAAGAAATTTTCTACCTGCAGAAACTCACAAAAAAAGTATTTAAAAAAAGTGACTGTAAAAGATAAAAGATAATTTTTGTACATAAATTTCTGTGTGTTCATTCTGCAGACAAGAAAGCTAAACTTATTTCAAAGTAAAAAAAAATTTCTTATTTTTATAATTATCTTTTTATACTCAAAACTCCATTACCATTCCCCCTTTTCTGCTATAATTCAAATATTTGAATTGAACTTATACTGAACATATTACTTTCAATGGTCATATAGTCAAATTTAAAATGATATTCAAGAAACTTCAAACTACTGTTGAAGTTCAAACCGTGTTGATTGATATAGCCTATTTACGGTGAGAATTACATTTTTTTTTCTACTGAAAAGTGCATAAATCTTAATAATTTCAATAATTTGTTGGAATTCAATAAGCAAGTCACAATTCCAACAGAGAAATTGGATTTTTTCTATGACTTGTTTGAATTCAATAAGCAAGTCACAATTCCAACAGAAAAATTGCATTTTTTTTACTTGTTTCAATTCGAGCAAAACATTTTGTTGGAAATCAAATTTTTTTTTACAGTGCAGCTTTTCCACTTGAGACACGACACCAAAAGTGCCGTTTTTAGTGCCATTTCTTTTATACGAGCTACAAAAGATCTGTCAATGATATTCTGGTAGCCTGCTAGTGCCACCCTTTGAGAAATAGCACAAAAAGTGCCATTTTAGTGCCATATGGCACTTGCAGATGGTAGAATTTATAAAAAGCACGTAGATAAGAGAAATAGCTTTTGAATGAGCCATTAAGAATCTCTCTATAATGTTCTGGTAGCCTGCTAGACCTGTTGAAAAAAAGAAAAAAAAACAACAAAAAAAAAACGGGAAACAGATCAGTGCTACCGATGCAAAAAAGTGGTTTTCCTTGTTGTTCAGGGAGGGGGACTGTAACTTTCCTGTACAAGGTTTTGACCATGTTGATTCCAAAGGTACACTTTTCATTTTGATCTGACGGTATTTTCGAGGGGTTTGAGGTTTTTTTCGAAATCACCCTAAGTTTCATTTGCAATAAACTTTTACTTTTAAGACGAACCGAAATAATATTTAACGTTCCTGAGTCAGTGTCAAATGGGAATTTTTTTCAATTCAGGCAGTTTTTTTCAAAACGCGTTTTTTAACTTTTGGTTACTATGGGCTGTGGTTCGCTCTTCACTAGGTTGCAGCTGCCACTGCAACCATGATACCCTGCCAGGACATGCTTTCAAAAAATGAGCCTAGAAAATGACTGAAAAAAAACAACAGCGGATACCGACATTCCCGATACGATACATACGATACCAATACGCACGATACCGATACGTGCGATATCAATTCGCCCGATACCACATACAGCCCTTCCCCAGGGACTATGGAGGGTCAAATCATCATCAAAACCATATATATTGAACCTTCGAACTATGTTAAACAAAATGGCTATCTCAAAATTTTTACACGACTAGTTTGGAGGAGGGGCCTGTAGGGAGGGGGGGCTGTTTGCCCTCCAATCTTTTTGGTCACTTAAAAAGGGACTTACAAATTTAATTCTCTTTCGAATGAGGTATTATTCACCTCTCTATTATGCTCTGGCCACCCCCTAGCCCTTCTAGAAAAAAAAAGAAAAAAAAGGAAGACAGATCAGTGCTACCCATGCAAAAAATTCATTTTCCTGGGGGTTCAAGGTGGGGGACTGTAATTATCCTACAAAAGGTTTTGGACCATGCTGATTCCAATGGTGCACTTTTTATTTCGATTTGGCGTCATTTTCAAGGGGTTCCAGGCTCTTTTTCGAAATCACCATAAATTTCTTTTCGCAATAAACTTTTACTTCTAAGATTAACCGAAACAATAGCTACCATTCCTGATTCAGTGTCAAATGGAAATTTTTTCTCAATAGACAGTTTTTTTGGAAACACGTTTTTCAACTTTTGATTACTATGGGCTGTGGTTCGCTCTTTACTAGGTTGCAGCTGCCGCTGCAACCATGATCTACTACTATCTGTTCACAGGTAGTGAGACACATGTTAGGATACTATGTGTTGCCAAGTAATCCAAATACCGCATCTACAATATCTTGGGAATCACTTTTGGGATCAAGTCAGATGGCAATTTTTTCTCACTAGACAGTTTTTTTGAAAACACGTTTTTCAACTTTTGATTACTATGGGCTGTGGTTCGCTCTTTACTAGGTTGCAGCTTCCGCTGCAACCATGATGATTTTAAAAAGGGGATAACAGTAATAGAAAACGCGAGCATCAAATTAATAGAAACATCTTGCATATTATAAAATACGAATTTTATTGTTTCCTTTTAGTTTTACACATTCTTGGGCTATGTCTGAGACCATCCGGGGAAGGGCTGTCCATATAACCCACCAGTACTAGAACTACTTCTGAGTTGGAAACATCATGACAACAAAAGATCAGTGCCATTATACTCCCATTGAAAAATTCCAAAAATAAGGGTCGCTACTGTGGTAATTACACTCCGCCCTCCTTTAAAAAAGCCCTAGGCTACATGCAAAACTGCAATAAAACATTATAAGGTACTTGTGTATTATACAATAACAGCTCGAGAAGTGAAGTTTGGTGAATGCTAATAAAATAAAACAAAACATGATGAAAATATAATAGTTTAGAAACAAATTTAGGGTATATGTTTGCACATTAGGGGTGGGAGTGGGGGTAAGGCATAGCATATATTAAATACGTAACGTAATCTAAACTAACATAGGTACCTTTTTTCCCCCAAACCCCAAAAAACGAAAGTTTAAATATAGTTCCCGGGGTGAGAAACCCCTGTTTATTTAGTGTCTCAAAGAAATTACAGGGTAATGCCTATTTGTTCTTAGCGATTCTCAAGTGGCTGTTATTGTATACACAAGTACCCATTATAATGACTAAATTTTTGAATAACAATATTCAGGAAGTTTCTATTAAAGAGTTCATTTGTCGAATTATTCTCACTTGTTCGCAATGACTAGATCCTATACGACTGTGTCTTGGCAAAACGCCCTTTTTCGAAAATTGTGATTTGGAGAAAAATTACTTCAAAGATTTGCCATCATTTTTCTGTGTCAGCTTCATATCTAAGAAAATATATGAGATTCTGATTAATCTTGTGCTCGCTTTCAGTTTACAGTCAAATCACAAATGATCACCTTGTGTTCATTGTTTACATGATCTTCTGGGTAGAAGATTGTTCTTATGGCTAAAACCAGTTTTCTGTACTCAGGGCATTGTTTTTTTGTTATTTCTTTTTTTTTCTAAGGCTGTTCTAACTCGAACTTGATTTTTCTTTATATGCATCATTCTGCCTTAAGATCATCTATGTCATTTTAGTTGTGGTTTTATTTTGGAGTAGCTTAAATAAGTGGATGAAAAACAAATAGAAAAAGAAGGTAACTAGAAGCCGCAGTTCCAGACGAGTTTTCAGTCGAGGATCCATCGTCTTCACGGTTGATTTCATGGCAAGCGACATTTTTGGTCGCTACCCGTGACTCGTGCAATTGGTGGGTGATCCCCTTCTGTGGCATAGATTAGATCTTTATTCTTTTACATTAAGATTCCATGAAGAGAACTCTTTAACCGGAGCACATCAAGCCCGTTCTTGATAATCCCGTGAGTTTCGAGGGTGTTTTTCCCGAATATTATGCATTCCTGGAATTCCACTACGGTGTAAGACCGTTTCCCAAAACCTACCGTGGAATCTCTTCATGCTTCTAAAGCCTTCATCTCAGAAATTCCTTTAGGACATGGTTTCCTTAGTTTCGAAAATCCGTAAAACGAAAACGAAATCCGTAAAACGTAAAACGAAAATCCGTAATATCGGGACGTTTGAATTAATGAATATCTGAGGCTTTTCAATAATTTGGACATATTGGCCAAGATGGTCGATACTCTCTATTTTGTTCATCTACTTTGTAATAGAAGCATGAACGCTATCAGCTACCATATAAGTATGTCCAACCACGAAAATATTTGATTGTGATATTCTGCACATTCACGATTACAAGTAGAACAGTTAGAAGCATTCCATTTTTGTTGTTTTGCTGAACAATTTTACCGTGCCAATTGCTCTACGAAAAGCAAAATGGAACGTTTTTAGTGGAGAAAAATCGTGTTAATTTGCACCAAATCAGCTTCCAGAATTTCCGTTCACCTGGTATCCGACTTCACGGTGAACTGCCCTATCTATGACTTCAAAGACACCATATGCTATCCATTCAATCTCTAAATTTGCGACAAAACACTTTATCTTGACTTGGGGCAGCATACAGAAAACGATTATTCGTCAAATTAAGTGACATAAACTTAAATAGGGTGTTTTACCTTGAATAAGGTCAAATCATTTGGGCGCTTTTGTCACATGACATTCCTGTAATTAAAACGGAAGCTCTATGACTGTATCAGAAACTGCTAGGGAGACCATATGTAAACCTGGCCATTCACACCAAGCCGCCATATCTCGACTTAGGGCCTGTTGCCGGAAAACGGTCGCATAGCGCAGGTAAAGAATAAAAAGCCCGGTTAATGGAGATACGATCATTGATGCAGCAATGAAAAACAAAATACCAACATTATAATTATAGCTTTACCTGGCCCCGTTAGGGGGTGGGGTGCAATGGCGCCAATTAATAGAAATGTTAGGGGGTAAAATAAATTTTTCCGAAATCGAGTGGGGGGGGGGGGATTTTTTGATTTTTCAGTGAAAAATCTCAGGAAAGAATATTTTTCCATAGAAATACCCCAAAAAAGGGGTTTTCTACAATCTAGGAGGGAGAACAGAAATCTGGGGAGAGGCAAATTGATGCCCCTGGTGAGTTGGAGCAAAGTTGTATATAATATTTGGAAAAAAAAATGTTGAATGGGAAATGTAACGGGATTTTCTTCTTATAATACTTCCTCATCAGAATTAATCATGCAGGATTACCCTGAAAGTTACAACTTTTTTGTCATTATAGCGTTTAGTTCAAAAAAGGATTTTAGCAGTAAGATTATAAGCTTGCAACCCCATGGCTTGAACAATAAGGAAAATCACTTTTTTGCATGGGTAGCACTGGTGTGTCCTCTTTTCTCCTTCTTCACTGCTAGCAGGGCATTGGAGCATCATAGAGAGCCTTTTAATGGCTCATTTTGAAGGAAATTGCAATAGCTAGTGCCTTTTGAAAATACCAAAATATAATATTTAAAGTAAAACCAATTTTTTCATAAAAACTGCATCTTCATATACGAGATGATGAACAACGTCTGAATCGTTAGTTACAATCATAAATTTTGTTACAATAAAACCATATGATGACGTCTATTGCAACTGGGGTTCGTTCTTTAATATATCCAGGTAAAAAAAAAGCTTTTTTCCTGTGTGATATATAATTATGGGGGCATCATGGTTGAAGTGGTAGCTGCAATCTTGAAAATTCGAACTAATTTAAAATAAAATCCCTTTTTTGACAAAAAAAATACATTTCCATATACAAGATGACGAATGACGTCATGATCACATACATAGGTTTGGTTCTCATCAATCAAGGTTAAGGTCAACAATTCTTTCACAAAGCTTACAGAACCAATCCGCAAGCTGGTCCACCTCTAAAGAAGCATCAATGACACTACATCTTACATAAAAAAAAGTAAGGAAAACAGAAAAGGACGAGTAAGTAAAAAAGAAAGAAAAGGTAAGAAAAAAGAAGAGAAAGCGTATGGCAAAACAAAAGAAAAAGTAGGGACAAAGAAAAGGAAAAGCAAAGAAGAAACAAAAGGAAGGAACAAAGAAAAGAGAAATGAAAGAAAAAAAGAAATTGAAAAGTAAGGAAAAAGGAAAAATAAAGAAAACATAAAAGAAAAGCAAGAAAAAAGGAAAGAAAAGATAAGGGCAAAAGAAAAGGAAGAGTAAGAGCCCCCCCCCCCTATATTGCCGCCTTGGCTGAAAACCGTATACATGAAACTTATAGTCTCTTGGCTTGAACAACAAGGAAAACCCTTTTATTGCATGGGAATTACCATCAATGTCCTCTTCTTTTCCGTTTTCTCCTTTTCCGCAGCTAGTGGGGCACTGGAACACGATAGAACTGCTTAAGGGCTAATATTAATTGTTATATCTAATTGCAACAATTGCTACGTATCTTTTGTAATTAATAAACCAAAATATTAAAGTAAAATCAATCTTTGGCAAAAAACCGCGTTTTCGTATACAAGATGATGGATGATCAGATGCCATTCGTAACTGATTCAGGAATTGCAACTGTTATCTCGATTAATTTTAATAGTAGAAAGTAACCTCAAAACAAATTATGAAAATTTTGGAAAATAGCCTTTAACTCTTTGTAATTGGCGCCAGACCAAAACCAAACATACAAAATTGGAGAATCATCATGGCCAAAAGCCCTGCACAGGGAACTTACAGCCCCCTGAATTCATGGGTATAGCTAGAGGGGACGCGGGTGGGCAATGCCCATCCTATTAAACCTTTTGCCCACCCTATAAAAATCGCCTGTATTGAAAATAGTATATATTTTCTGGAGATGAAGACTTAATTCCATTTTTGTTAAATTAATTTATTATCCCTGAGAACTACCAGTTTAACAAATATTATATCAATCGTCAAAGCAGTTTCCGTGAACCATTTATTACATGCACTATCATGGTAATTACGCGTAATTTGTCACTAAATCAGGTAACGTGTTCTAAACTTGTACCTTCTCTGCTTTACTGCACCTCAAGCCACCTCGCAACGGAATAAAGTGAACTTGAACGATCGTGTTTTTTTTGACGGTTCACTTGTTGATTGACTATTGATTTTGAATCAAGTGTAATTTTTTGGCTATTAAACGTGTTACTAGGTTTTTTGGATTACTGAATTATATTGTTAAAGACTAATAACTAGAAGGTTTTGATAAAATGAGGTAAGTTGTCATTTTTCAGTGTTTAGTAAATCATGTAAATTCATTGAACCTAGTACTTAGATGATAAAAACAGTGTTTATTACCGTATAAGTTCAGTCAAAGATTGCAGAATAAATATTATTCTGCAATCATGGGCGTACGCAGCTTCTTTTCTAGGGGGGGGGGATTCGATTCTGTGATGAAGGGTGGGGGGCTGAAGTTATATTGGCAGTTCACAAAAGTTTACATTGCCAGAAACCTCTATCGTACCCACAGTATATATAATAGTATAAACTGTGATCATACCTATGAAATCTTTATTAATAAGTAATCACCAAAAATCGTCAATCATCAATAAGCTTCAGCATCAATAAATCTTCTTGGATTTGAGCTAAATCTTCCCAAGACATTATGGATAATTGCTTCTTGTTTCACTTTTATTCTGTCATTCCAGCTGTTTATTTCCAGCTTTTTCAATCATCTATCTTTTATCAACTGCTTTTTTAGCCGTCTACCTTTTTTCAACTGCTTTTTCAGCCATATCTAGTGTAAATTTGGATTTCTAGGGGGGAGGGGCAGATGCCCCTCTCTGCCCATGTCTGCAATCTGTAATTAATTTGTTATTGTCTGCACCCTTGCAGCCTTATTTTTGTCACGCAGATATAAAAGAGGTAAGAGTAAGGTCACTATTGTAAATATTTTAAAAAGAAAGAAAGCAAAAAGACTGATAGCTAAGTAATGTTTCAATTATATTTTTATAAAAGTTAGCATAGTAATTTATTGAATTCAGTATATGCGCAAGGGTTGAATTGAATAGATTGGGAGGCTTTGAATTAGAGTGGGATGGAGGAAGAGCGTGCGTAGCTGTGTTGGCCTCAGGCGACTTGGTGTTGCGGTGAGTTTTTAGTAGTAGTGGTAAGGGCTGATGGTACTGCTGTGTTAGCTGGGCCTTTACAAGGAAACCAGTCACGAAAACCCGCCAGACTGGTTATTTCTCAGTAGCGGTCTCTTGAACTGGAATGCAAAGAGTAGTTTTCATTGCGCTTACGATATTTAAACTGTTGTTTTTTGGGGCATAGGGGGGGAAGGTACCTAGGTTAGGTTAGGTTACGTATTTAATATATGCTATGCTTTACCCCCCCCATAATGTGCAAATATATAGCCCAATTTTGTTTATAAACTATTATACATTCATCCTATTTTATTTCATTTCATTAGTATTAACCAAACTTGACTTTTTAGAAAGGCCCATATAATGCACCAGTACCGGGCTGATTTTATATGAAGCAATATGAAGCAATTTGACAAAAGTTAAACAAGTACCACATATTCTCCCCAATTTTGCGAAATACATAAAATTCTAGATATTTTATGTTTAATTTCTTATTCACATTTTCAACTGTTAATGAGATGTTGACAATTGAAATTCGGCAATTTTGACACTTCGGCAGCCAATAAAATCTTAACGGTGAAAAGTCAAGGAAAACGGTTTGCACATTCTTGTCTTTGTTTCTTATAAGCTATGCAAAATTTGTTACTGGTGGTTTCAATTGAGGTTCCAAAATTGGTGTTTAGTTGGAGCCTTGTTTGGTACCGACACGGTCTACTGTTTGGTGGTTCTGTACAGACAATTCATAAAGGAAGGAGTTCGTGACCAATGTGAAAAATTTGTGAAAATCGGTTACAACTACTAGAAACTAGTCGAAGTGCTTAAGAACCATGCAGAATCTTCTCTCCCTGTCGAATATAAAAAAAAAAATATGTTTTGTATAAAACAGTAAGTTCTAAAACAACAAGAGCAGGATATTATTGAAAATAAAGTTTTTTTGTTGAAGCTTACAAATAGAATACTGACCCTTTTACGTCAGGGTTTGCCTTTAAGAGAGTATCAAGAAGACTCATCATCCAAGAAAGGGGCAATTTTTTGGAAAGAAGTAAACTTTTCTCGAATTATGACAAGAATTGGGGCCCGCACTTAAAAAACATTAAATTATTGCAGTATTGCCAAATATCCAAAATGAGATCATCGTTATGACAGTTTGCCCAGCTACAGAGGCAATTATGAACTTTATTAGAGGGTTTAGGAAGGCATTATATTTTGTATCAAGATAGGGAATAATATCATTATAACGAGATGTCACTTATGACCTGTTATTAAATTGCTTGGTAACTTCCAAGGTTTGTCAACTTCACTAAAATACTGATCGAGTTTGATGGCACAACTTAGATTAAGATTTTAACCCTTTTTATGGGGTATTTACCCTGTCTAAAATTGTGGAAACTTAATTTACCACTTCTTTCGCGCCTAAATGTCATACAAATTCTTTGGTCATAACACTTATGTTGTGCAATGATGGCAAAATATTGTTTGCTAAGTCATTGTCAGATGAAGGATCAGCAGGGCAACTAAAAGATCGAAATATAAGTCACCATACATTACCCTGCATATCCTACCTTTTACAACCACATAGCAAATGAGCTCTGCAATTTACTAAAAAATGTGAACGTGTCAGATCCAGACCTATGGACCTGATAGCGGCGTTATGATACATGGTTTTAAACTTAATCAATATCGCATCTTCAGAACCAGCCTTAATGAGTTTCTTTTTCATGCTTATGTTGTTATCAAGATTTGTTTTTTTTTAATTTTTGGTTCCTATTTAAAAGTTTGCTATTTATTACCGTATACTACAATGAAGTATATGAAATTCATGTTTACTGTTATTCTCATCATGCAATCCCATACCAGAACATATGATTTGTTGCTTAATGTTGAGAAACTTTGCGATGTTGATAATTTGCTTTTGAAGGAAAATCGGTTTACTTTTCCTTCTAAGAAAGCCAATTATCAGGCTAATTTTGAGAAACTACGACGATATATATATATATATATATATATATATATATATATATATATATATATATATATATATATATATAATATATATATATATATATATATATATATATATATAAGTTTGGGTTATAGCACAGTTCATATAATTATCCAGTAAGCTTATCGCAGATCATTTCTGGTCTTCGTTCTCGGTGCGAACAAAAAGCTCCTCCCACTTACTTCTGCATTAGCGGGAATGCGGGTTAGTCTGTTTCCAACAAAGTGCATTATTCGTAATAGCGGGTTTCCACTTGTTTCCGATTAGATCACAGTCTGACTTGTCTACCCGTGAAAAGATCTGACTTCGCTTATGTTTATATCTGCAAAAACGTTCTCCGGAGCACTCGCACCCCGGTCCGGGTTTTTATAATGGGTGAGATAGAGAATGATCATACTGGATAATTATATGAACTGTGGGTTATAGTAACCAAAAATCAATATTCAAAAATCAATCTATATATATAATATAATATATATATATATATATATATATATATATATATATATATATATATATATATATATATATATATATATATATATATATATATATATATATATATATATATATATATATATATATATATATATATATATATATATATATATATATATATAAGTTAAAAATAAGTATTCACAGAAAAGATAATTATAGGCAGTGCAATAGCGCTGCCTAAGGAAAGAACAATGTTGGCACAATGCATTAATTATTTATCTATTTATTTTTTGGTTGGTTTTAGACCAGGGCACTCGTATCGAAGGAGTTGTCATAGCAATCTGGAAAAGGGCTTATTCGATTGGAAATTGGAAGGGCTAGTGCCCTTTTTAATAGTCGAAAGTGATTGGAAGGCAACTAACACCCCTTCCACGCCCACCGTTTCACCAAAAACATCCAATCAAAACGGGCTCATTAAATTGGAAATTCAATCCCTTGTTATTTGTTAATAGTCGAAAGAGATTGGAGTGCAACTAACCCCCCTTTCACGCCCACCATTTCCCAAAACACACGATCAAAATTTTGAGATATCCATTTTGTGCAACATAGTTTAAAGTTCTGGAAATTAGGTGATTGAGGATGACAAACCCCCCACACCCCTCACGGCGAGGGTTGTAAGTTATGCCCTTTGGGCTTATAAGGTTTTTATAGAAAGCGTTGTCGTAGAAACTACAAAAGGGCTCATTTGATTGGAAATTGAAAGGGCTAGTGGCCTTTTTCATAGTCGAAAGTGATTGGAGGGCAGCTAACCCCCCTCTCACGTCCACCATTGTTCCAAAAAATCCAATCATAATTTTGGGATAGCCATTTTATTCAACGTAGTTGAAAATTCTGGAAATTATGTCTTTGAGGATGAAAAACCCCACAACCCTCAGGACTAGGGTTGTAAGTTATGCCCAAGGGGCGTATAAGGTTTTTATAGAAAGTGTTGTCGTAGAAGCTTAAAAAAAAACTCATTCTATGGGGAATTGAGATGGCTAGTGCCCATATTATTAGTCAAAAGCGATCGGAGGGCGAATGCCCCCCTCCTACCACGCCCATCATTTCTTCAAACACTTCCGATCAACATTTTGATATTGCCATTTTGTTGAACGTAGTTGAAGGGCCCGGAAGCTATGTTTTTGAGTATGACAACCCCCTCACAGCCCTCAGGGCTAAGATTGTGAGTTATGCCCTGGGGACATATAATGTTTATAGAAAGTGTTGTCGTAAATACTTCAAAAAGATCATTGGATTGGAAATTGAGAGGGCAATTGTCCTGTTTAATAGTCGAAAGTAATCGGAGGGAGAATCACCCCCGCCCCATACCCATCATTTCCCCAAACATTTCCGATCAACATTTTGATATGACCATTTTGTTAAACGTAGTTAAAAGTTGTGGAAATTATGTCTTTGAGGGCGACAACCCTCCCCCCATAGCCCCCACGACAAGGGTCCTGGGTTATGCCCTTGGGGCATATAAGGTTCTTATAGAAAGTTTTGTCGTAGAAGCTTCAAAAAGGGCTCATTCGATTGGAAATTGAGTGGACTTGTGCCTTTTTTATTAGTCAAAAGTGATCAGAGGGCAAATGCCCCCTCCCCATGCCCAACATTTCCCCGAACACTTACAACCAAAATTTTGAGATAGCCATTTTGTTCAGGGTACCAGAAAGGCCTGGTAATTATGTTTTTGAGGATAACCCCCCCCCCCCCCCCAGCCCTCAGGGCAAGGGTTGTAAGTTATGCCCTGGGGACATATAAGGTTTTTTTATAGAAAGCGCGGTCATATAAACTTCGGAGGGGGCTCATTGGATTGGTAATAAGACGCTTTAGTGCTCTTTTTAAGAGTCAAAGTGATCGGAGGGCATCTACCCCCATCCTCCCCCCCCCCTCACACGTCGTATTGTTCCGAAATGTATCTAATAGAAATTTTGAGATAGCCATTATATTCAAAATAGTCTAAATATCATATAACCAAGGTTTTTGGGATTGAAACAAACCCCAGAGATTAGGGGCAAGGGTTTTAAGTTATGCCCAGGGGGTATTTAAAATTTTTATAGAAGGGATGGTTGTTTAACTTAAGAAGAGTCTCAGTCTTTATCCCTGATAAAGACTATGTCAATATAAAACGAACAGAAATTAATTAAAAGGAATAATTAAATTAAAGATTTTAAGGAATAAATATCAGCATATTTGTATTAAACTGACAATGCACATTTTTTTCCAGTAAATTCATTTGAATTTTTTCTGTAAAGTACAAATTATATTCTGGCTTCTAGAAAGCATAGGGTTTAGAACCCTACTCATATTAATTTCTGCGCGTTTTGAGTTTGACTGATATTTATTTTAATTTCTGTTTTTTGCGTTTCATTTATTTATTGATACTGCTTTGTAGTAGGTGTATGCTTGGTAGATTATATGATTCTACTTTTTTTTCATTTTTGGTTTAATGGAGTTCTTTACTTTTTTTTGAAAAACTTATTTTGTGGAAAAACTTTTGTTTCTAATTAATTTCACAGAAAGACACAATTTTCTTGGCAGATATCTTGAATTTGCACTAGATACACTAAAAAAAAAAGAGAGAAATGGTTTAACAAAGCCATAACTTAGTTTCTCAAGTGAGGTTGGATGTGCCTTAACGTATTTAGCGACCATTTCCACAAACTCGGATTAAAAATAAATCAGTTTACTTGAGTCAAACTCTCACACTTAAAGTACCATAGACAATGAGAATGAAATATGATTTTCTGAATTTATGAGACAAATCGACGAATTTTAACTTCGACAAATATCCGCTTCGTTGTAGTTTGTCTTATTCTTCTAATAGTTGTAGTCCCGTTTGTTTTCTTCATCTTGAGATTTCTTTTTCGCTTTTTTTTGGCATGGCTAAACAGTTCGGCCTTAGATCTTTGAGTGATTTATGTTTGTGACTCAATAAAACTGATCATCTTCAATTCTGAATTTGTGGAAATACTTGCTATAGAGGTTGAAGCTAATCTTGCCTCACTTAATATACTAATTGCTAGCTTCGTGGTGCGAATTCTCTTCTTCTATCAGCCATGCTTAGCAAACTTAAGATATATCCCAAGAAAAGGCTGCCATTTCTATTAAAAAAGCAGCTTATTACTCAAACGCTTATGCTCCCAGAATGCTACGTCTGAGCAGCCTTCAAGTTCTTGATTAGCCAAACAACGGGTATAATATGTTTTCAACAAGGATAAACAAAAATTGAAATGTCTAGCAATATTGCTAATTCTACCAGTCAATTCAACTGGAAGCATTTTTTACTGTGGTGAATTTGCCTCTGACTGCTTTGCAAGAAAATTTGCTTTAGCTTTGGAAAACTGAGGCGTAAACGTATACGGCCCTCGGAATAGGATCAAAGGATTTTTCACAGGATTTGTTTCTGGGGTTACGCACACACCAAAAGAATTGTTTAGCCTGCAATACTTCGGGGCTCTTTGATTAGTCCTACAAGTCCTACAACATATTATGATATATGTGATAACAGCGCCACAAGGAACAATTTAGGGGGGTGAGTAGAGCCCCCTTTTATAGTCAGTACTATGCCTGGGATTCACTACCGTGCTAAATTTAAGAGAAGAGTATGTTTTTCTTCTAGCTTTCCAACTATATTAACATGAACTAGTCAATCTAATTTCAAAACATTTATAAACCATTGACATATGAAATACGGTATGCATTGGATAATTAAAATGAGCGTATCCGTGTTATGGATATGCCGCTGAAAGTGTTGCTAAAAATGAGTTACAAAGTGAGAAAATCACTGAGTTTAGGGTTTCGCAGAGGCTACCATACCACACCAATTCAAGAAACATTGGGTTCTTGAGGCTCTCTACTTTTCTATTTATTGTTATTAAACATGGTAACTTTGTGCAAATACCATGGGTCGTTTAATTACATCAAGTACTTCATGGGTCTTATATTGGGTTAAGAGACTTAATCAGCTTGATCAATAAGTCAGAATTATTTGTATGCAAAAACGACAAACAGGAAAATAGAGATCCTTGCTGAATCTACTACTAGCAACTCATACAGAGCTAAGCCACCCGAGTACAACTTAACTCTGCAAGCCCCTCATCTACCACAATCTATTCAGCTATCTAATCTTTACTCAAGTTCATTTTTTTAATTCTTACTTATGACCTTTTCTCAAGGTACAACTTATAAAAAGTAAGAGTATACAATCACTGTATTTTATGACCAATGTGGGTACCGCAACAATCTTTACACAATTCCCTGGAAAACATCGTTGGATATAGTCGGTTTAACACAAAAAATTCTTAATTCAATATTAGAAATAGCTACCACATCAATATGAATTTGAAATGTTGACGATCGCCTTCAAGTGAAAATGTGATTTGCTGCAAATAAATTATTTGACTGATGCAAAACAATAATACAAAAGCTTTTTTTTTGCTGTTGAACCAAAAAACGGTTTCCCTCGACACAATTACGTACCCCATACACACCTATCTCAGCTTCACATATGTCAGTTTTGTCTCTTGTGTGTCCTCCAAACTGAAAATAAGAATACAATTATTTATAATCCCCAAGCATTTTAATCCTCTCGTGTCCTAGAAACTTTGGTGTGTTTTAACGAAGTAGTAGTACTAGTACTGCAGTATCACGAGTACACTAACAGGTAAGTCGGGGAAAGAAACAATTGAAGTTTTCTTAAGCAACTTCTCAAAGCACTGCCTTTTCTCAGTTGCTTGGATTAGTCTATGGTAAAATAATAATATAGAGAAAAAAAATGCAAGGAAACAGTTAAGCTTTATTATGGAGGGTTTTAAAGCATTACCTTTTGTCAATCGCATAAATTGGTCTATATATAATTTTCTGAAAAGAGGCGTGGTCATCTCTTTAGTTGATGCCTTTTAAGTAGCAATTGAACCTTTTTTTCCATAGTGGATTCAATCGGGAAAGCAATTTACGTAGGGTTCTTGTTTTACGGTCTATAAAGTTATGCTTTAAGTAACAATCCTATGTTTTAGAGTACAGCTATCGTGCACTTATGAAGAGTTTTTCTATCGTAGAAAATTTAGACAAGAGTTGGTTCAGTTTTAAAGTTTGTTACAATAGCTCTGAAAGTTTCTCTTGAGCTCCACAGTTACCTTTTAAGTAGCAATCTAACCTTTTATTCCCTAGTTGATTCAGTTGGGAAAGCAATTCACGTAGACTTCTTGTTCCAAGGTCTATAAAGTCATCTTTTAAGTGACAATCCTATGTTTCATAGTATAACTATTGTATCCTTATGGAGAGTTTGTTTATTGTCTAAAGTTTAGACAATAGCTGGTTCAGTTTTAAATTTTCTTACAAGAGATCTGAATCTTGAGCTCCACAGTTACCTTGTAAGTAGCAACCTAACCTTTCATTCCATAGTGGATTCAGTTGGGAAAGCATTTTGTGTAGGTTTGTTATTTAAGATCCGTAGTCATGTTTTAAGTGGCAGCCCTATTTTTAGGCTCTACCTATCATGGAATCACGGAGACTCTACCTATCATCTTCGGTCTAAAATTTAGATATTTTTTCCGTAACAATTTGAGATTTTGTGCTTAGATATTTTGTTGGTGGTCTTACATACACCGTCAGCTATATTACACAAATGATATATCCATTTTCAGGGTCACTACAACCACAGCCCTAGGATAAACTGTACTCTTATTACAAGGGTGTCATGACATCACAAATAGATATTTGTGGAAAAAAACATTAGATCATAAAAAGTCGATTATCTTAGAATTTCCATTCCCCAGCATTTTGGTTTTCTTTAAAGTGTGTGAATTCCGAAAAATGCTGTTTTTTGTGAAAAATTTCATTTTACTTTAATCCAATCACTTTTTACTTTTAATAAGGGAACTATAAATTTCAACATCCAATAGAACGAGCCCTCGCCTAAGTTTCTCTGACATCCCTTTCAATATGAGGCGGTCATAAAGGCCTCAATGCCCTTCACTATTGGTACCCAAATGGGGGCCATTTAATAAAACGAGTACAATGGTCACTAACTGGCTAAGTTTTCTTAAGGAAAACAGTTCTTTTCTTCGACATCGAAAGAAATTCAATTGTTTGAATTTTTATCTTTCGTTAAGATTTTAATCATGTCTTGGCTCTCTTTTTTTTCTTTTAATTATCCTTTGATTGACAGTGGAATTAATATTCCTAATGTGTCTTCATACTCCCGAGATTATTTCATAATCATTGTTTTGGCAAAATAGTCAAAGTGAATCTTTCAAAATATTTCCTAGAGCTGTTCTTAAAATTCGGTAGAATTTTTATCACTTTCGGTAAGTGTAGATGGATGCCCTGTTACGAGAGCCAGGGAGAAAATTCCCTCCTCAGATGCAGTCCTACATAGCTAGGCCTCCAAAAAGATACTGAAAAGGCTGCCTTGACAGGCAAAAAAAAAATGTGGACAAAAGAACCCATGGCTCGCTAGTTTACAATCAGAGCTTGGCCTAATTTGGACTTCAAAGAACAAGGAAGAAATTGGGAGCGTAACTCGGTTGAAATAACGAAGTCAATCACTAATCACCGTGGAGGTTTAAAAGAAGGTCGATTATGTCTACTGGATTGCACCATGATAAATCTTGATGAGATGTCAACGTGATTCAACTTCAAGTGAACAAGAATAAAATTGCTCCAAATAGTCCACGCATTGTCACTTTTCGTAGATTAAAATAAGGACCAAACTTCCCAGTTCCTTCTGTCCTCCTCCATTGAGCCCTAGACATGGAATCTAAAAAAAAAAATCATGTATAAGGATTATGAAAACAGAGAAGAAAAGCTTGCCTTAAATTTGCCAAATTCTAAGTAGGTTTTTTAGAAGAAGCCCAGTAACAAGGTCAATCAATTCCTAAACTTGACTTGACTGAGAAAGAATCGTTTCTTAATAAAACAAGAAAAGTTTGCGCATTCCTTTATAGTTAACTAAAATTAATATATTCTTTAATAAAATTAATGTTCGTCGAAGCTAAACCCCAATCCCCATAGAGAGATCACCTACTCACAATAACTTTTGAATTAATATATACCACACATAGGTGTGTTACATCATCTTGCACATGAAAATGCAGTTTTGTGGAAAATGCATTCTATTTTAATATTATCTTTGTCAAATACAGAGGCCATTAGATGTAGCAATGTCCTTTTCAAATGTGCCCGTAAACACATCTCTTTAATGTTTCAGTGCCCCACTAGTGGCGAATGAAAAAAAAAAAGGCATAAGTAGCCTATATCCATATGATTTTCCTTGTTGTTTAAGATGGAAGGACTGTTGTTCTCATTAAAGGGGGTTTCTGACTACGGTGATTCCAATGGTAAGGTTTTCATTTCGATCTGAAACCATTTTGAAGTGTTTCGGGTTATTTTTGGGAATTTTCACAAATCTGTTTTCGCAACGAATATTTATTTTTCAGATTAACTCTGAATGAGCAAGCATATGCACATGTAAGCAGACAATTAAAGAATTGCAAGATTGAATCGTCTGAATTACTCTAGGTGCTATTTATGGTTTTGTAGATAAATTCATTCAAAATATTTGTAGATTATAACTTAGTATCCCTGGTCAATTTTGCTTATACGCGAGCAATCAAATAAAAAGACAGAAATAAATGCACCATTTGATCACCATATAAAGGTCTCAATGAGTGTAATAAGTAAAGCCATTGCAATTGCATCCTAGTCCCCCTTAATAGAGCAGATATAAACTAAGCTACGTAAAAACGTTTGCTGATATTAATCCGTTTGTTTTCTATTGCTGCAGTTATGAAACTCCAACTGTTACTGTCATGACTCCTAAACTAGTTGTGAATCTGACTGTGTTCAGTTTAATCAATTATCAACTTTATGAAACACAAGATATTTGTGAAAACGCTGTATAGTAATGATCCAAGTGCAGCTATATTTACTTTGTATAGGCAACGCGAATGGTTGCACCAGTCGGCGAAGCAAACCACAACAAGACACGTACCTGTTGAAAAGTTGTTTTTTTGGGGTATAATGTTGTATTTGAGTCATGCCTTTCCTGTGATTCTTTCTTTACTAATAGAAATAAAAACTACATCATCTAAATAACCATTGTCGAAAACAGAAAAGTTACAGCCCCCCCCACCTTGAATGACAATGATTTTTTTGTTACATGGGTAGCATTGATTTGTCCTCTTGTTTTAATTCATATTTTTTTTACCGCTAGCAGGGACCAGGAACATGATAGACAGCTGATTAAGGGTATATTTGAAAAGAAATTGCAGAGAAATACCTACGTGCTGCAATAAGTAAAAAGGTGGTATTTAAAATCAAATGCAGTTCTCTGCAAAAAACTGCATTTTCGTTATAGGCTACAAGATGATATAACAGACATATCTGTAGACAAGATAATATAACACATATATCTTTTGAAAAGTTGATTCTCGGGAACATGATGTCGTACTTGATTAACTCTGATTCTTGATTGCCTGGGGTCCCTTCCTTACTAGAACTAGCAGAAGAGGGAGAACAAAGAAAAATAAGAAAAAGACACACCAAGTGCTACCCATTCAAAAGTGACTTTCCTTGTTGTTCAAGCCAAGACACTGGCTTGACCCTGTACGTTTCCTGTACAGGGTTTTTGGGTGTTGGTTTTTGGGCGTTGGCAATTTCAATGGTGTACTTTCTGTTTTGGACCAGCGCCTTTTTAGGGTATTTCTGGCTTTTTTTCCAAACTCCTATAATTTTTTTCGAAATAACATTTTACTATGATATTTTCAATTTACTTCTCGGATGGCAACAAATACCACTTTGCAGTACAATTTTGGTCAGAAAACCAGAGAAGTCTACTTCGAAGTGTTAGCACAGTTGATGATGAATCAATATCTTTTTTGAACATTTGCAGGCAGTAAAGTATCTGGTGACCTGTTATTTCTAGCGCAAATAATTTACCGTTGTCACCGAAACTGACTGCTCTTGTTTTAAGGAGTTGTTGACTCCTGAGAGCAGTAGTAAAAAATCACAGCATATTCTGAAAAATACCAAATTTTTCATCAATATTTTCTTTGTTTGCTTCTAAGCCCGAATCAGAGCGGGCAACTATTTGTTCTATATATTCTTTTGATTGCTTAAAATCAGTCATACCGTCATTTAGTAGTACATTTGCCTTGATTTTCCTCTAGCTTCATATGTCTGTTTTTTATCATTTAAAGACGTTAAAGATGAACTATAAGGCACCATGAAACATTGGTATGGAGTATGTTGGCTCGTAAGACACAAGTTGGTTATCACTCATATGACGCATTGTTTTTTTTTATTTACAGGGTTGCCAAACATGCCGATGAACATTAAAATGAATGAAAAATGGCACTCGTTTCTTGACAATTGGCGGCTTTTTAAAAAAGGAGACGTGACTCAAAGAGGAAAGTCGCCAAACATTCAACCAGTGACGGTTCTAAGGACACCCACCTCTTCTAGTATTTCTAGAAAGAGCCTAAGAAAGCCAAGTGTGGCTGAATCAGTGATTTCAAAGTAAGCTTCCAATATTAAACGAAACATTTGAAATCAGAACAATTTATCCGTCAGGTGCTTTGTAATATATTCCATACAGTGGGAGGGAATAGGAAAAAGCGTAACACTGTAAAATATACGTACAGTCAGAATTTTAAAATCTTTAGAATTTCAGAGAAAGCCCTGAACACCTACCAGTCATTGTAAATAATATGAGCAGTTCAATGATGGCACATTTTTATTCCAGAGCTTGCTGTCTGACATCATCATTTTAAACTGTTTCGGTTTTTCCCTGCCTCGACCTAGCAGGACTGACTGGGCATGTGTCACATTAATATAAAATGACAATTATTTGACAGATTTGTTCGAAAGACTAATTTTATCATTTCGCTACGGCAAAGACACTACATATCTCTATGCCAGTTGGGGAATATACTACGTATCTGTAATTTTGTAAATTCGTTAGTTGTTAAGAAAACCTTCACGAGCTTCAGCTTGAACATTCAAGGTGCGAGATTTTTTAGTCTACTTGATATTGTGATGACAAAAGTGTCACATGGAGAAAAAACGGCACTTTTTGCTGCTATTTCAAAAGTGGAATAGCTAAGAAGCAGGAGAATTGCAACATCATGTTTGAAAATCTTTAACTAGAGGTTTACAACTCCCCCTCTTGTATACTCCCACATCTTAGCCCTCTTATTAAGTGATAGCTAAAAAAAAACATTCTGAAAAAGTTTCAACAGTAAAGTTAACTATAAACATGATTTTTCGTAAATTTTTGAAAAAGAACTTGAATGCTTTCCAGTCTTTCTACTTCAGCCATGGCGTAAAATGTGCCATATAGCAGCATGGTGCTTTACGAAGGAATTACTAAGACGAATTTATAATAGACAGTAGCTTCTGGATGCAGTCTTAGATACAGTCTTAGGATGCAGACAGTAGATCTGGATGCAGTTTTAGGGGAGCCTATTAGCCCAAGCAAAAAAATAAACATAATTGATTATATTATGCTAACAATTGTAGCTACATTTTGCCTTTTACTTACGGTTAATTGCCGCGGTCTCTCTGTCAGTCCCTTTTAAACACGATTTAAGGGGAAAGTTAAAATTTAAGCTACTAAAGTTAAACTACTTCAAAGTTAAAATATTGGATTGTAATTTAAATTCCGCACCAAACTTAAATGTTCAGTTTTTCTGTTAGAAGTAGTTTGGGATAATGGATCTTTAATGATAGTGTTTGAATAGAGTTTCGCGTGCATTGTTATACGTATAAACTAATAATATGCGGTATATATGGTCTTCTATAGGGCTAAAGCCGTCCTGGGCTTGTATCCTGTAGACACCCTTAGATATGCGCCTGCATTAATTTGTGCGTTTGCACTTACATGCAATAAAAGCTGGATTATGCCATGAGCGTTTAACCAGTTTTGTGTTTGATGCATTATTTTTTAAAACAAACTATCTATAACCCACCGAACCTTTATAGAATGAAACAGAATGACTTCTTTATTGATCGTTTTCTGAAGGCTTGGAGATATTCCTAGAATGTTCCTCAAAATAGGAATCATGAATATTTTAGGGATACAGTGTCTTATGAATATTGTATACAGTTTGAGGGTTCATACATAGGTAGACTTTGAGATAAATTCTGCATAGCAGAAAAAAACACTACATTAAAGTAATGAAAAAAAAAATAAATGGGAAAATTATCTAGAAATTTGGCCTGAAAGTCACGAAAGAAAAAAAGGATATATCGATTAGCCTATAGTCGTTATAATCGTTGTGCTATAACAATTATAGTGTTATAGTATATAATCGTTTGTAGTCGTTTTATAGTCGACAAAACGATTATAGTCGATTATAGTCGTTAGTAAATTATAGTTTCAATGATTATTTGGCTATGTTACTACGTTCAATGAGCAATCAGCTATGTTCAATGTTGAATGGGCTTTGCTCAATGAGCAATGACAAAATTTGGCTATATTCTTGTATTGTCATGTGTTTGTATCTATTTTATTTGCTAAATAAACTAAATCATTAGAGAAATATAAAGAATAAAAAGGGAGATACATCAGCGTTTCAAGCTCTTCTTCAAAAATCCTCGACAATTGTTTTCGTAATTAACTTTTACCGTTGCGATTAACATCAAAATGATATTTTGTTCCATTCACAGTTTTTCTCACAGTATCTTTTTCAGTTTTCACCTACTAAGGGGGCTAGGAGAGGAGTGATGCAAGAGGGAGAGTTATAAATCTCCATTTGAAGATTTTCAACCATGGATATTAGGATGGTACTATTTTCACGGTTGCAAAACATGATGTTTTTATCAATTTAAGTTTGCAAAAGGAAAGTAACTATAAAAATTAACTTAAAAAAGAGCCGCTTCTACGGACTTCACGATGCTCCAGTGCCCCAGTAGCGGCGATGAAAATGAACGAAAAAAAGAGACATATCAGTGATTTCCACTATTAATTAAAAAAAAAACTTTTTCCACATAATAAGTTTTTCAAAGAAAAGTAAAGAACTCCATTAAACCAAAAATGAGCAAAAATAAAATCAAATAATGTACCAAGCGTGAAACTATCACAAATCTGCATCGATAAATAAATGAAACCCAAAACGAACAGAAATCACAATAAATAACCGAGTCAAACTCAAAACGAAGAGAAATTAACATGAGTTGGGCTCAAAACCCCTATGCCTTCCCAAGGTCAGAACATAATTTGCATTTTACTGAAATATATAAATGTTTTCACTTTTATAACTTTAATAAATCAAATAATATTAAGATTTTGATTACTAAATATCAATATATGTATATAAAACTGACAATGCACATTCATTTGTATTTTTTTTCAGTAAAATGCAAATTATGTTCTGGCATTGGGAAGGCATAGAGATTTTGAGCCCCACTCATGTTAATTTCTGCTCGTTTTGAGTTTGACTCGGTTAATTATTGTAATTTCTGTTCGTTTTGGGTTTCATTTATTTATCGATGCTGATTTTTGGTAGTTTCACGCTTGGTGGATTATTCGATATTATTTTTGCTCATTTTTGGTTTAATGAATTTCTTTACTTTTGTTCGAAAAACTTATTTTGTGGAAAAAGTTGTTTTAATAAATTTGTGTTCGTTTTATATTGACATAGTCTTTTCAGGGAAAAAGAAAATAATTCTTTAAATCTTTTCGTTTTTTTAAGACTTTATAGATCGGCCTGCTATTTGTATGCTTGAGAAAATTTTTCAGCAATTTCTAACAACATACACCCTTTTAAAAATCTGGACACAAATAGTAGTGTTTAATTTAGCTTCATACCTCCTAGTTGACCTGAAATAGAAAACTTGATACCATTCGCAGAAAAACTGTTTACTTTCTTTGATAGCTTGGACATACTTACGCTATTTTGATTCGGTTAAATTTTGAGAGCAGAAGTAACCCTGAAAGTTTGAACATAATACCCTCAGTCGTTCTTGGGATACTGCTGAGATGCCTTATTGGGAATTAGCACTAACACAGTCCATTTTGATTTAATCTTAATCAATAGGGTGGGCGTGGGAGGGGGGCTAGATGCCCTCCAATCATTTTCGACCATTAAAAAGGACATTAGTTCTTTCTATTTTCAATCGCATGAGCCCGTTTAGAAGTTGCCCGTTTAGAAGACAAATCCTGAGCCCGTTTAGAAGACAAATCCTTCGATACAAAGTGCCCTGGTCTAAACGAAAAAGAAGCAAAAATAATAATACATTGTACCCACATCGATCTTTACTATACAAATGTTAAGCTTTCCAATAACTTTTGACTATTAAAAAGGGCACTAGCCCTTTCAAATTCCAATCGAATGAGCCCTTTTTGAGTTTCTACGACAACACTTTCTATAAACACCTTATATGCCCCAAGAGCATAACTTACAACCCTTACCCCGAGGGCTGTGAGGGGGTTGTTATCCTCAAAGACCTAATTTCCAGAACTTCCAAATACGTTAAACAAAATGGCTATCTCAAAATCTTTATTGGATATCTTTGGGGAAATGGTGGGCGTGAGAGGGTCATTAGTTGCTCTCCGATCACTTTCAATTATTAAAAAAGGCACTAGCCCTTTCAATTTCTAATCGAGTGAGCCCTTTTGAAGTTTCTACGACAACACTTTCAATAAAAATCTTACATGCCCCGAGGGCATAACTTACAGCCCTTACCCGGGGGGGGGGGGTTGTCATCCTCAAAGACCAAATTTCCAGAACTTTAGCTACGTTGAAGAAAATTGCTATTTCAAAATTTTTATTGGATCTCCAATCACTTACGACTATTTAAAAGGGCATTAACCCTTTCAATTTCCAATCAATAACCTTATATGCCCAAGGGTATAACTTACATAACTTACCCTTGACCTGAGGGCTGTGAGGGGGTTTTCATCGTCAAAGACATAATTTCCGGACCTTCCAACTACGTTCAACAAAATGGCTATCTAAAAATTTTGATTTGGTGTGTTTGGGGAAATGATGGGCGTGCGAGGGGGGTTACTTGCCATCCAATTACTTTCGACTATTAAAAAGGGCACTAGCCGTTTCAATTTCCAATCGAATGATTCCTTTTTGAAGTTTCTATGACAAAACTTTCTATAAGAAAACCTTATATGCTCCCACGGCTGAAATTACAACCCTTGCCCTGAGAGCTGCGGGGGGAGTGTTATCCTCAAAAACATTATTTCCAGACTTTTTAACTACGTCGAACAAAATGGCTATCTCAAAATTTTGATTGGATGTGTTTGGGGAAATGGTGGGTGTGAGAGGGATGCTAGTTATCCTCCAATCACTTTCGACTATTAAAAGGGCACAAGCCCTTCTAATTCCCAATCGAATTAGCTCTTTGAGAAGTTTCTACAACATTACTATCTATAAAAACCTTTTATGCCCCCAGGGCATAACTTGCAACCGTTGCTCCAAGGGCTCTGAGGGGGTTATCACCCTCAAAGACCTAGTTTCTAAAACTTTTAAGTACGTTGAACAAAATGGCTATCTAAAAATTTTCATTGGATGTGTTTGGGGAAAAGGTCGGCGTGAGAGGGGGGTTAGTTGGCCTCAAATCTCTTTTGACTATTAAGAAAGGAACTAGCCCTTTCAATTTCCAATTGAATGAGCCCTTTTTCAAGTTTCAACGACAAAGATTTCAATAAAAACCTTATATGCGTCCAGGGCATAACTTACAACCCTTACCCTGAGGGCTTGGGGGGGAGTGTCATCCTGAAGGACATAGTTTCCGGACCTTTCAACTACTTTGAACAAAATGGCTCTCTCAAAATTTTGATTGGATGTGTTTGGATAAATTAGGGCTTGGAAGGGGTGTTAGTTGCCTTTCAATCACTTTAGACTATTAAAAAGGGCACTAGCCATTTCAATTTCCAATGAAATGAGCCCTTTCTGAAGTTTTTACGACAACGCTTTCTATAAAAAAAAACCTTGTATACTCCCAGGGCATAATTTGCAACCCTTGCCCTGAGGGCTGTGGAGGGGCTGTCTTCCTCAAAGACTCAATTTCCGGAATTTTCAACTACGTTCAACAAAATGGCTATCTCAAAAATTTTATTGGATGTGTTTGGGGAAAAGGTGGGCGTGTGAGGGGGGTTAGTTGCCCTCCAATCACTTTCGACTATTAAAAAGGGCACTAGCCCTTTGAACTTCCAATCGAACGAGCCTATCTTGAAGTTTCTGCGACAACGCTCTTATAAAAACCTTACATGCCCCCAGAGTATAAGTTACAACCTTTGCCCTGAGGGCTGTGGGGGAGTATCCTCCTCAAAAACATAATTTCTATTTGGAAATCAACTCCGCTTAACAAAATGGCTATCTCAAATATTTTATTGGATGTCTTTGGGGAAATGGTGGGCTGGAAGGGGTGTTAGTTGTCTTCCAATCACTTTCGACTATTAAAAAGGGCACAAGCCACTCCAATTTCCAATCGAAGGAGCCCTTTTCGAAGTTTTAAGACAACTCCTTCGATACGAAGTGCTTTGGTCTAAGACCAAGAAAAAAAAATAATACATTGTGCCAACATCGTTCTTTATTTAGGCAGCGCTATTGTGCTGCTGCTATGTTGCTCAATATGGGGGACTGTAATTATACAGTTCATGGTTATTGACCATAGTGGTTCTAATGGTGCATTTTTCATTCTGATCTGACGCCATTTTGAAAGTTATTCAGTGTCTTTCTCAAAATTCTCATAAATTTGTTGCCGTGTTAAAATTAACAGAAAACCCAACTACCATTCCTTAGTCTACTTTAAATGGAATTTCTGTCTCACTAGATTTTTTAAACGTATTTTTAACCTTCTGGTTAATATGGGGCATAGTTCCCTTTGAACCACTTTCGATGGAATTTATGAGAAAACCCCCTTGTCCAAACACAAACCAATTATGAAAGCCAACATATCAAGAATTAAAAATGAAATTCATCTTAGTAAATTTATAAGAAGATCGAAATTGTTAAAAGTAAAAGAGTATTTCAAATAGTCCATAATGCTCTTTCTGTCAACTTTTGATACTTCATTAAATTTAAAAGTTCAAATTGTTTAATTAATGGTATTGACAGTTCAGGTGTTTCTTTCCTATGCTTAGGATTACCCCCCATCCCCCATCATCTTCGAAAATGGTCACCTAAAACCTTTGGCAACTCCATAAGGAATATCAAACGTAATTTCATTCACTTTGTGTTCTATTTTTTATTTTATTTGTATTTATTTTTTTCTCCTTTTGCTCTTCTCTCTGTGAGTTAAAGATTATTTTTGTTTACTCTGAGTAAGCGACTAGTTTGTTATCCCCTTTCTTTACCAATGCCAATGAGCCTTTGGGGGAATAGTGAAATGTAATATTGTGTGTATTTCATGAGTTAAATAAGGAGTTAAGCAGGGTTGTGTTCTATCCCCCTTTATAGGGATCATTTTGATGGACTTTGTCTTGAGGAGCACAGGAAAGGTAATGGGAGACCACGGAATCAAATGGAGAGGGAAAACTCTCCTGGACTTAGATTATGCTGATGATTTAAGCATCCTAGATGTAAGTGTGAGCAAAATGAATGAACTTTTAGAAATATTGCGAGTTCAAAGAGCTTTAGCAAAGAGCTTATGAGCAAGCGCTCGATTCTGTTGATAGAAGGGCTTTAGTAAAGGTTTTATTCTTGTATAGTATACCAGACAAATACATTAAAGTGATTAGTGCTATGCACGAGAATAACACTGCTGCAGTTAAGGTAGGAAATGAGGTTATCAGCTGGTTTTGTATTAAATCAGGAGTTGAGCAGGGCTGTGTTCTATTCCCATTTATATGGACTATTTTGATGGATTTTGTCTTGAGGACCACAGGAAAGGCAATGGGAGACCACGGAATCAAATGGAGAGGGAAAACTCTCCGGGACTTAGATTATGCTGATGATTTAAGCATCCTAGATGTAAGTGTGAGCAAAACGAATGAACTTTTATAAATATTGCGAGTTCAAAGAGCTTTAGCAAAGAGCTTATGAGCAAGCGTTCGATTCTGTTGATAGAAGGGCTTTAGTAAAGGTTTTATCCTTGTATGGTATTAAAATCATTAACATGATTAGTGCTATGCACGAGAATAACACTGCTGCAGTTAAGGTAGGAAATGACGTTATCAGCTGGTTTTGTATTAAATCAGGAGTTGAGCAGGGCTGTGTTCTATCCCCATTTATGTGGATTATTTTGATGGATTTTGTCTTGAGGACCACAGGAAAGGCAATGGGAGACCACGGAATCAAATGGAGAGGAAGAAGTCTCCTGGACTTAGATTATGCTGATGATTTAAGCATCCTAGAGGAAAGTGTGAGTAAAATGAATGAACTTTTGGAGGTTTTGCGAGTTCAGGGTGCTAGAATAGGTTTGAAAATTAATGTTAAGAAGACTAAGTCACTAAGGCTAGGAATAAGTGAAGATGAAAAGGTGACGTTGGGTAACGAAAAGATTAAACAGGTGGGCAGCTTCACTTACCTCGGTAGTATTATTAGCAAAGATGGTGGGAGCAGTGAAGATGTTAAAGGTAGAATAGCCAAGGCTCAGGGTGTTTTTTCATAGTTAAAAAAAAGTTTGGAAGAATAGGAAGATAAGTCTGCAAACCAAGGTTAGAATATTAGAAGCTACAGTGATTACAGTGGTCAAATATGGCTCTGAAGCATGGGTGCTCCGAAAAGCGGATGAAGATTTGCTAGATTTTTTCCCGATAAATTGCCTACGGATTGTTCTGGGTACCCGGCTGACTGACCGTGTTTCAAACAGTAGGCTGTACGAAAAATGTTGTTCAATCCCGCTTTCTAGGGCTATAATGAAAGAAAGGTTGAGATGGCTAGGGCACGTTTAGCGGATGAAGGATTAAAGATTGCTGAAAATTGTCCTTCTCGGCTAACCGTCTAGGACTAAAAGGAAAGCAGGTCGTCCTTGTCTGGGATGGGAGGACGTCATAAAGAAAGATTTAAAGGAAATGGGAACTTCCTGGGAGGGTGTAAAAAGGGAGGCTTCGAATAGATTGGGATGGAGGAGGAGTCTGCGTAGCTGTTTTGCCTTAGGCGGTTTGGTGCTGCGGTGAGTTGTTAAAAGTAGTAATATTTTGTGAATAAATCATGTCTTGTTTTATTCATGATTAAACAATTCATAGATCTATTATCTGTGAATCAATAGAATTTATTTTTGCCAACACAAATCACGCCATTAGTTAGGGGCCAGATTCTTGTCAAATTGTTCTTATAACAGTCAATCTCTTCAAAAAAATTGACACTTAGACAAACGAATATTAAAGTCCTTTTACTTCGATAAATTCTATATCTCTTTATGAAGTGTTTCTTTTAGAGACGACTGTCCAGATGTATAGTGAGAGAAGAAGGAGGGGACTTTAATCAAAAGTCTGCTTTTAAATCCGACTCTAAGACAAAGATTTTCATCCATTTTACCGTTTTTCCATAAAGTTTCCTATAGAGGGTCCAATTTTACATGTCTTGTTTCTAGATTACGTCTGCTGTAACTTTGTTTTTTTTTCAGACTCCAAATTGAGAAAATAGATGGAGGTTTCAGTGTTGGTGGCACATCTGTTGCAGCAAATTGCCATATCATAATCATCGTTTTTTCATTCTGTTTCATCCTTGTCGGGATGGTGCTAACAGCAATCTCATACAGACCTATCGAATCTGATGAAAAATCCCTCCAGTACACAGCAAGCATCATTTTTGGTGGTTACACTCACGTTGTCGGCCCTATCTTGCTGACAGTGGGTGTTTTAATGTTTTTTTTTGGACTGACTTGGTGTTTTATAGTGACAAAAGTGAAAAGAGATGAGAAAGACAAAGAAATGCAGCGTCTATCTTGGTCTTGCTCACCAGAACTATATTCCATAAACGACTCCCCTGAAAGGAAGATACGATCTTTACCAGGTAGTGGAACACGACGGAGCCAGAAGCGACATTCGTTGCCTGCACTGGACGGGAGAATTGCAAAAACCAAGAAGAAGATGAGATTTGCTGTTTTCCCAACTCTGGACGAAAGAAACAGCGACGGCTCTGCTGATTCTGGCGGTAAAGTATCACTTGTTAAAGATAGCCAAGTGATGAGCTCAAACGCTTCAGATGAAAGAGAAGACTTAAGTCCTACTTATTCTTTGCAAAGTCTATCATATGAAAAGTAAGTAACATAACTATAGCTTCATGTACAATCAGCCTTTAGGGATAAGAATACTTTTTGTGAGGGAGGCTCGCTCCAGTACGTCTTCATAAACAAAGTTTATAACGCAAGCCGAAGATTTTCTGATAAACCAAGTGACCAAACAGTAAGAGTTTTTGTACATATACTTCGGTTAACACTGTTACAGCTTTGGAATTACTCTGTGGGTTGTCCTAAAAAAACAAAATCTTTTAACTAAAAGTAATGAGCAACACTTGAACTAAAAAAAAACAGAAATTACGCCGTACACGAGGGGGGCTATCCCCTCCTCAATTCGTCGGTCTCTACGCTAAAGTTTGACTTTCGGAATAAGTCCTATGATGTACAGGTATTTCCTTTCTGAGTCACAATATGAGAGAAAAAATAAACAATAGGCTTTGTTAGAAAAAAAAACAAGCTCCTCAAGGACTCTACATTGCTGGGCTGCAAACATTAGCGTTGTTCGGAATATTTTCCAACACATTAAACATAGTGGGTTAAGCTCGTCGTGCTGAAGGATAGACTACTGGACCTTGAGAATGAGCAAAGGTATTATACTTCTTAACTACAAAGCTTGGCATATCCACACATTCCGGTTATATACTCACATGTATAACCTATATGTACATTTAAACAAGATGTTACAACACACTGTAAAAAAAAAATGGATTTCCAACAAAATTTTTGCTGGAATTTAAACCAGTCAAGAAAAGTGCTTTTTTTTTGTTGAAACTGTGATTCGTGTTTGAAGTCCGAAAAATTATTGAAATTAGTAAGATTTATATACTTTTCAGTGGAAAAAATGTAATTCTCGGCGTAAATAGGTTTTATTAATCAAAACGGTTTGGATTTGAATAGTAAATTGAAATTTCTTGAATATCATATTGAATTTTACTATGATGCCATTTAAAGTAACATGTTCAATAGAAATTCCGATCAAATATTGGAATTATAACAAAAAAAGCGGAGGCAAAATATATATTTTTAATTTGAAATGAGTAGAATTTATTGGTCTACAAAACGCGCACACAAAATTTTATGTACAGACAATTTAGCTTATAACTAATATTTTGGAATAAAGGAAGAATATTATAGGATTTTTTAAATCTCGTATCGCTTATGAAATAGTTACTGTATAGGCTATTAATAAAAGAGAAATAAACGTTTTTGGCCATTTGTACAAAACTCAAGAGAGGAACGATGTAAATTTTAGATCAACAGGATCATTTTTGTAGTATGATTGCTAAGGTTTCGTTAGGGTAACCATGGTTTCCACTATCCCCGAATTTTCGAAGATTTCCCCGAAAAAAATTGGTTCCCCGAATCCCCAAAATTTCCCCGAGAATCACCCAATCATAGTGTCACCTCCAGTGACTATCCCAAGCAAATGTTACTTTACATACCATAATTTTTCACTGCTCTCTTGTTCGTTAATTTTCGTTTCCTGTGGTGCTTTGAATAAAAACCAGACCGGTACAATTTAAGTATAGACGGTTCTTCATATTTTCACAAAAGGGTCATTTTCCTGGATCTAGATAAACCCATTTTGAATGCAGTATTCCAAATGCTATAAGATTCATACATTTACATCATTCGTGGTTAAAGACAATCATGGCAAAATTTGCCAAGAATTGTACTTGAAGTTGTTTAACGGAACTTTGAGTTGGATTTTGGGTTTTGAAATTGAGCTTCTAAAGGAGAATTGTTTTAAAAAATCCGAATCGTAAGTTAAATTTTTTTCTTTTGCTATTTTTGGTTTTGGACATACTGCATAAATGTTTAATACCTAAAGACTGAATGCATGATATTGAAGGAATTGATATTTTTGCCAGGAATTCTTACCGTTTAAATTTTTGTTTCATTCGGTGGGTAAAAATCAAGTTCATTTCTTTTTTATCTGAGGATTGTATCTGTCATACCACCTTTTATTCTCAAACGTATTCACCTTCCATTCTCCTCACAGTCTCCTCACAATTACTATTCTGGTCCCCTCACCCGTGTAACATTTTCAATGGACGTAATATTTTAAACTGCAGTTTTAGAATCTTTTTACGGTCCTCCAAAGCTGTTAGTTAGCGAAGGAAATTTTACGCAAAATACATTCTGCTCCAATTAGGGATAGCCTAGTAAATTCATTTAGATATCTAGGCCTACCTTTGCAACATCTAAGGCTTGAACAATTAGTAACCCTGTATGAAGGCAACTCCTGAGATAGAAACAAAAGGATTTAAAGAAAATGTGGTATAATTGTATCTTCTTAAGAACTATCCCTAAATAAAATCTTCTTACCGTAAAAATTGCACCACCCCCCTTCCCTGCCCAGTCCCCTTCTAATGAGGCAAAATTGAGCTATAGACTATGCACAATATCGGGAAATAGGGGATTTAAAGAGAAGTGACCCCAAAAACTACATTTATAAAAAAATTTACATTACAGCTTAAAGTAAAAATTTGGTTATTAGGGTCATGTTGTTTTCTTGTGAAGTTTTATTTTATTTTCGGACTTATTTATCACGAACCGTTGGTTAACAATGCAAACTAATGTTAGTGTGAAGAAAAAGAATAAGAAACTTTTGTATGATTTGTAGCCTATAGCTATCATGTCCAGGCAAAAGATGGGCTGATATAGAAATGAGACTGCATTAAGTGCTACATTTTGAACATGGACGGCCGCAGGGGTGGGGGTTAATCTGTGACTATATAGTAATTATGAGATCATCAAAAGAAAGGAAAACATATTAGAAGCAAAAAAATGAAAAAAAAATGTATGTTCCGATGGGGTATTTTCTGCAGGGAGGGTGGGAATATTCCGGGGGTATTCTCTGTGGGGGGTATTTTCAGCGGGGGAGTATTTTATGTGGATGTTTTTTGAGGGGTGGGGATGGGAGTATTTTTTTTTGGGGGGGGGGGGGTTAAACACCTAGAACCTTAGAATCAGCATGAAAAACCAACAATGCATCAATTGTTGTCAAAATTCCCTTTTTAATTTTAGTTTAAATTTACCTTTTTTTTCCTGTTTGTTTTAAGTTTTAACATTGCCCCTTACTTATAGGTTAAATTTTGTTTATTCAACTTACCTATCTAGAAACCACAAACAATATTTGTTTTTGTTTTTCAATATTGTTAATGAATTACTGAGATTAATGACTTAATGAAAAATTGCTACTGGTATTTACAGATCAAATGTGTTCAAACAGTTAGTGGTAATGAACTGTAAGTAAGGAGCGACCCAGCTCAATACTAACTAAAACTCTAAAAACCGGAATTTTGATACTAACAGATATATAAGAAAAAATCGGCTTATTATGCTGATTTCAAGTATATAATTTTCATTAAGTTCAGTATTACTCTTCAACGATTACGAGCCTGAGAATATTTGCTTGGTTTTTGGAAAAAGGGGAAAGCACTCCCTAAAAATCTAAAAAAAATCTTAACAAAAGCAACAACATCACATTCAGTGTATCAGAGACCGCAACTGTAGAGGGTTAAAGCTCCTATCTACAAAAATATGGACTTTCCCAGAAGATATATTTTTTCCATGTGGATGGCAATTATGCCCCCTTCCACGCCCTTTTCCCCCAAAAAATCGTTTGATCAAAATTTAGAGATGCCGTATCCATTTTGTTCAGCATGGTTTAGAGACCCAACAAATATGTCTTTAGAGTTAATTTGACCTCCCACAGCCACTGGGGAATCTTGAAAATAAAAAAAATTACCAGTTGTTTACGTGTAATATGTGTTATTTGGAAGTATGTATACTTTTTTCGGGTAAAGGATTGAATTTTCTGCAGAAGGAATTTCCGCAGGGAGAACTTTCAGTGGGCAAGGTTTCCGAGGGATGAAATTTGAGGGGAAATTTTACACTGGGGGGATTTGCCGGAATTCCTAAACAAAATCATTTTTATTTATTTTAACTTTCTCTTTGTCGACCCAATCTTACGCGTGAAAATGTTAAGGGTAATTCTCCGGGATAAATTTTTGACGGGATTGAATTGTCTAGACGATCTTTTCATGGAGAGGAGGGATTTTTCTGTAGAGATTGAGCCGGATTTCCTGGTATTAAAAAAGACATGAAAAAAAAATTCATCTGAAAGTACGCCTAAGGAGCAAGATTGAAATGAACAAAAAATTTACATATATGAAGGGGGTTAGCCCTCTTCAATACCTCTTTCTTTACGCTTAAGTTTGAATTTAGTCCAGATTTTGTAAGAACGACTGCCGAAACACAATTGTCGTTTAAATAGAACAATGAGAAGCTTAGCTACTAAAATACTCAAGCGTGAATAGTCGGATGTTTAGAGGGGTCTATTCCCCTTGTTATGTTACCGTTTCTATTCGTTTTAATTTTTAATGGTGTTCCTTACTTTCAGGTGATTTTTTTATTAAACTCCTGGTTTAAGGTCATGTCTGCTTACCGAAGAATATTCATTAATTTGGAGAAATCATTGCACATGTTATTGCTCTGCATGCAATTATTGCCTTTCTATAGTTTATTTTTGTCATCTTTCTGAAGACAAGTGATATAAAAGTCTCGTTTTCGGGCTTAGCAACAAAGCAACAAAAAAAAAACAACAAAGATATTGTAAAACCTAAAGCAATGGAGTTCCAGAGTGTAATTCAGCCTATGTTTCTATTTTAAAACAATTTTGAAGTTTTTGCCGCAATGTCAGCAATAAGCGTTTTCAGCTACGGGTTCCAATCCCGTGCTTTGGCTCCAAAACCTACTCTGTAAAAGGCTTGACCTACTACTTGAATCCAAGCCCTACTTGAGCCTGAAAACGAAGCTAAAACCAATTTTGGCTCCCAAATTTTCGCAACGAAATTCTATTTTATTTTTTCCCCAAAAATTCACCGAACCTTGAAGACTTGTCCCCCGAAAACTCCCCAAATTCGTAAGACTTGTCCCCGATTTTTAAGATTCAAAAGTGGAATCCCAGAGGGTAACCGAGACTTCCACAAACCCCGATGATGAGCAGAAACGTCTATATCTGCGCGGGAGAGTGATCGGTTCTAGCTTATGTTGGAACGTAGTTACCGAGGACTGCTCCTGGCTGCTATTGAACCAGTTGGGATGAGATAGATATTCGAATGGTTGTGGAAGTGTTCATCCCTTTGATGTTTCTGATTACCATGGATATAACATATGGCTTATATTAATTGAATGTTAATCAAGGTTGACACCGTTAGTGATTCATCACCAAATTTGTTGACTTTACAGGTATTTCAGCAGCCTTACTGGAGTCCAAATAGATCTGGAAATTAAACATGTTTTTCTTCAACAGATTGAAATTGCAATTCGAGTTCGTAAATCCAATATTTTTGTTTCTCAACAAGTGGAAATTCAATAATGATTATGGAATTCCAATAAGGCCTTAAATATTCAATTCCAACGATTTTCAGCTGTTGAAATTCCAATTTTCGTTTTGACAAGCATTACTAACAATTTTTGTTAAACCTCTTAAACCTACCTACTCCCTTTAAATGCACCTCAGCATTCATAGAAATTACGCATAGAAGTTCTAGCTGAAGAAGATCCCCTTCGCTTCTCAAGATCGTCAGAATTCAAACCACATTGGAAACATCGATCGCTCGTTTTGATTGCACCCTTTTGCCGCAGTAAGCAAATATTTTTTTTTATCAAAGTGCCTCATTCATTTCCAATATTACAGTCCAAAAAGTTCAGGACAGACAAACAAAAATTGGAACCAGCATTATTGCATAAGCTCATCGATCATAATAATCAATCCAGAATCGTAGTCTTCACTAAAGTCCGTCAGGAGAGAAGAATCGAATGTCCAACAATGTCTCCAGCAAAAACAAAATGCTGAAAAATTATATCTCATTGGTGACGTAAATATGAGCTTTTCGTTTGAATATGAGCTGGGTTTGATCTTCACAGGCCAAAGACTAGTTGCCAACTAATTGTCAAATATGTCAGAAAAATATTGGTTGTTCATTCTTCACCTCACTGTATCCCCATGTCCCAAAGTTGTCAAAAGGACTTGTCACAGGCATGGCTTTGGGTATTATGTTGGAACTTTCAGGGAATGTATAGGAGAAGATCAATTGACCAAAAAGCAATATATACACGCTACTACTAATACTACTACCACTAGTACTGCTACTACTGCTACAACTCCAACTACTACTTCTATTGCAGCTACTGGTAAGGCTAAGAATAATAAGGTGACATTTTCAGGAAATGTTGAGGGGGAAATTGAACTAAATTAAAATATACCGTTGGCATACATGTTATCAAAAGGGCGACAATATCATAGCAACAACTTATAGTATTAAGCTGAAATTTCAGGGAATGTTGAGACAGTCTTGAACTAAATCAAAATACACTATGCGCCTACAGGTTATCCAAAGGAAGTGTCAGCAATACCCCAGGAACTGTTTATAGTATTAAGTTGAAACCTTTAGCGTGTATTGACGGAGATGTTGAAAAACAAAAGATGCTAAGGTGCTATGTGCATACTCCTACTAATGCTACTGTACAGACAGTTTCAGCCTTTTCTGATGTCATGACGTCACCACAGGTTCCACCCTATGAAAATTACGAATTCTTTCTTAAAGTCCTGACCTAATTTGCCAATGCCCTTTGCTTTAGCTGCCATTATTGGTCTAGTTTTACAAGACAGTTCAGGTTATAGATTTGTCAATTGTTTAGGTGATCGGACAAAACTTCTTTTTCTTCCAACGAACTATAATTTGTAACACTTGTAAATTTTCGTTTTTTGGGGCTTGTCTTGTTTGATAGTCCAGGTTGTTGATTTTCACCCGTAGTGAATTTAATTTATTCAGGCTATTCTCTTGGTCTTATGACGTTTGATGGTTCGGGTGGTTCCAAAGAATCTGCTTTTTAATTCTCATCGCTATTATTTTCAATTTTGACGCGTTTTGATTCCCATTTTTCTTTTTTCTTCATTTAGGACTTCCTTTACTTCAGAAAATTTGCCAATGCCCTTTGCTTTAGCTGCCCTTATTGGTCTAGTCTTACATTGATTCTATTTTAAAAATAATTTGATTTAAATACAAAAGGTTTTTAACCCCATTAATTTCCTTTAAAATGAGCCATTGAACAACTCTCTACGAATATACAGTGCCAAGCTATCTGTTTTGGAAAAAAAAAAAAAAAAAAAGATGCCGTTTAGGCAGAATACTGTAGTAGCTGTCACTTCTTGATTTTCAACCCAAAATATTTCCCTTGCTGTTCAAGCCAAGGAACAGAAAGTTGCATATATAGGCGTTTTGGACATTTTCTCTAACTTGTGACCTTTCTAGATAGTTTTTTTTAGGCCAGAATATCCTAGGATGCCAATTTTCCCGAAACAATATGGAGCCGTTTTCGAGAAAAAATAAATAAATAAATACACAATTATTGCTCACTTATATATATATATATATATATATATATATATATATATATATATATATATATATATATATATATATATATATATATATATATATATATATATAATATATATATATATATATATATATATATATATATATATATATATATATATATATATATATATATATATATATATATATATGTATATATATATATATATATATATATATATATATATATATATATATATATATATATATATATATATATATATATATATATATATATATATATATATATTATATATATATATATATATATATATATATATATATATATATATATATATATATATATGTACTATCTTTATAAATGAGCAATAATTGTGTATGTATGTAGTTATTCTCCATATTTTTTTCGGGAAAACTGACAACCGGGAATTTTCTGGTCCAAAAAAATGATATTTAAGTCAGAAGTTTGAGAAAATTCGTTAGGAGCCTTAATTTTGGGGAAAAACTTCATGTCAGTGACATCATTTTTGTATACATCAGTATTGCAATGATGCGACTCTGAACTGACGTATTCTGCACGAGACTTTTTTTTTCTTTTAGAATAACAACATTTGTAGAAGTGTTTTATTTTATCTTCAAAATTTTTTCAAGGGCTATGAAATGAAAATAGCAATCCGAGTCAACTAAGCTTTAAACCTTTGGTTTTCTTTTTTAAGATTTTTGAATTGTTGTAATCCCTTGTCAAAATATATACAAATATTTTTGCAATTACCAGTTTTCTACTGGTTAAGCAATTTAATATAAACTATTCCATGCAAGAAAATCTTCATCTTTCCAGATGAGTGTGACAAGTGTGACAACGTCATTGCTATACTGATGTATATAAAAATGACGTCACTCACATATTTTGTTCTCTAAAATTGAGGGTTTTAACGACTTTTCTCGATTTTGTGACCTATCTAGATCGTTTCTTTAGGCCAGAATACCCAAGGATGCTAATTTTCTCGAAGAAATATGGGGCCGTTTTCGAGAAAAAAAAAATATAAATACACAATTATTGCTATATATATATATATATATATATATATAATATATATATATATATATATATATATATATATATATATATATATATATATATATATATATATATATATATATATATATATATATATATATATATATATATATATATATATATATATATATATATATATATATGTATATATATATATATATATATATATATATATGTATACATATATATATATATATATATGTATATATATGTATATGTATATATATATATATATATGTATATATATATATATATATATATATATATATATATATATATATATATATACATATATATATATATATATATATATATATATATATATATATATATATATATATATATATATTATATATATATATATATATATATATATATATATATATATATATATATATATACATATATATATATATATATGTATATATATGTACATATATATATATATATATATATATATATATATATATATATATATATATATATATATTATATATATATATATATATATATATATATATATATATATATATATATATATATATATATATATATATATATATATATATGTATATATATATATATATATATATATATTATATATATATATATATATATATATATATATATATATATATATATATATATATATATATATATATATATATATATATATATATATATATATATATATATATATTATATATACAATTGGTGCTAGAAATCGGACTTGCTTCAATAATCAAATATCGTAGAAAAATCAGCAGTATAAAACGACATTAAATTGCTTAAAGAGCAAAAAACTGGCAATTACAAAAATATTTGTATATATTTTAACAAGAGATTACAACGATAACGCTCCTTACAACCTTAACACACCCTGCGCCATCTTAATAATGACAAGTGCAACATTAGAATTTTTTAACATTTGAGGAAATCTATATGCAATGTTCTAGTTAATTAACGTTTTCTTTACGCTCTTATCGCGTTTTGGGATGGGCCTAGGATTGCATAAAGCCTCCATTAAACTAGAGGTCCAAGCGACTTCTTGCTGTCCTGTTCTAAGTCTGCTTAGTCTCTTTTCGCAGATTTTGAAAGATTTAATGGTCCTCAGTGGCGGTTCTGGCCTCTCTTGCGCCCATGGCAAAGTCTTGATTGGCCTCCCCTCGCCTTGTCCCCCAAAAACTTTTAGGCCAAATTTTAACAAAATGTTCATTTATTGAAAAAAACAAATCTGACTTTTCTTACTTTATATGGAAAAGATATTGGAAAAATGAAAGTTTCGGATTCGATTGCTTATACTTACTGCCAGCTGCGCCATCATATTTTGATAAAAGTAAAATTTCAAAAATTTAAAATGATTATAAGTCTTAGATTACTTATTTGAAATTTTGTGCCCCTAAAATTTCTGCGCCCGGCCACGTGCCCCAGCTGTCCCCACTAAAACCGCCTCTGATAGTCCCTGACCTATACTTGTGGGACCTGTTTCTTTTTTTTCCTGACGCCATAGCAACTTTAATGATTTAAGTAATATGAAAATTGCGACAGGTAAGTTACAACGGTAGAGAGACAATAAGATAAGATTTATTCACCATGAAACACACATACAATATTACATTTTATTATTTTCCCAAGGGCTCATTGGCCTCTAAAGAAGAGGGAAAACAAACGAGTCACTTACTCATGGCAAAAAATAATCACTTATAGAGAGAAGAGCAAAAAGGAGCCACAAATAAATATAATAATAAACAAATAGTAATAATAATAAACAAATAAATACACATGAAATAAAAACTATAGAACGCAAGACCAAATATATTGAATAGACTAAATTAATCAAGTATATTGAACAGATTCCGATAAAATAATGATATATAAGAAAAAATAGATAAAAATAGCTTCTAAGAAGCCAGCAAACTTTTTAACAATTTTTTTGAAAATCCTGAAAGTTTGGCACCTTCGAGCTGATTCAGGCAACTTATTCCATGCAATATTACGCGCCGTTAAAGGATTGAAATAAGGAGTAAAATGAATTTGAATACGGTTTTTTATATTGTGAAGATAATAATTATTTTGACCAGAGGAAAATAAAAAATGGCGGAACTCTTAGGGCCTGGGGGAGGCCATGAAGAAGCTGATAAAAGTAAAACCTGCACACGAAAGAATATACGGTGATTTGAGATCGAGTAAAGGGATAACTCCTAAACGGTTAGTTTCCTGAATGAGCTTTCTAGCTTTACGTTGACGTAAGGTCTTACGGAGGGTTATGAGCCTTACGGAATCCAGTCTGAAGGGGAGAACGGAAAGCAAAAATTCAGTGTGAATGAGCCTTTACTGTTTCTAGCGTATTGTAATTCTTACTGAAGAATTCAGACATTTTGTACTGGACTTGTTGGGATTTTCAGAAACACATCTTAGCCATGCGGTGGGAAACATGAAATCAGGTGATATAGAATTTATTTATTCAGGTAGGAAGGATGGGCTGCATAAGCAGGTAACAGCGTTCATGATGAATAAAAAAGTTTCTAAGTCTTGCTTAGGTTGGCAAGGTGTTAATAATAGAATTGTAGTTGGTCATTTTACTGCTCCAAAAATGAAAATTTTGAGACTCAACGAACATATAAGACTGTCCGTTAGGGTAAGCCAATACAAAATTTCTGTAAACTGTATGCTCCTACTAAAAATGTACGCAGTGGAGGGGGGGGGGGGTAGGGAACTGTCTCCATGCCACTTTTGGACACTTCTTCTTTGTGTTATCTAATAAAGTTTGGTTTTTCTTATTGGTATCCTTCACCGAAAATATCCTGCACATGGGGCTGACTCCTGTCCTTCCTCTTGCTCTGCATCTAATTTTGCCTCTATACCCGTCTATACCTTCATCTTTTTAATGTAAACAAAGCAGCCTAGTGGAAAGTCTCTTATGTGTTTGGCATCAAATTCAAATTTGTATTAATAAGCAGTCACATTCCAAATGAGTTTCCAACTGATTAACAAATACGTGAAACATTTGTTCCTCATTCCAGTGAGATCCTCCAAGAGCCAAGAAAATCTACGGCATTTACAAGGTCTGATGTTGCTAATGAGAATGCCTATGACCATTTGCAAGAACCTGCAGATGTTGCCAGTTTCCCACAGAGTGCACGGTAAGAAACTTCTATTTATTTTGGGGAACTTGTAAAAAATGAACTATATTGCGATTTTTCCTATTTGAGATTAGCTTAACAGTGCTTTTTTCTATTTTGGTTTATTTGTGAATAGTTAAATTATTTTGAACTTCTAGGGAGAAGGGGGACTTTTGACCACATTGGACTAGAGGAGGAGAATGCTGGCCTCAGGTGGCTTGGTGTTGTGAGGAGTTTTAAGGTTCTCGGCTAATTGCCCTCGCATATCCCCACCGGTGAAAATTTCCCCGTAAAATCCAAAATCCCTCTGCGGACAATTCCCACCGAGAAGTTCACCTCACATGTAAAACTGAGCAGTCAAATGGAAAGTATATGGAATATTCTCCCTATATTCCAAAAATGGACAGAATGATGCTATAGAATATTTAATAGTACTAATTTTTATATTTTTATTCCCTTTAATTCTTCTTTTTTGTGTGTGTGTTTTTGGGGTTGAGTTATCATAGCAATGTAAGAAAAAAGGCTAATGAAAATAATTTCAAAAGTACACCCCTAGCCGATCTAGAAAATCTCTATTTTAGTGGGAAATCCCTAAAGTGGAAGCACTGATTGGCTCCGATATCTATGATACATGGTACCAGTGGGTCTAGGAGTTTACCCCCCCCCCCCCCCCCCCCCCCCTGGAAAGCAACCACTAGCGGGAAATACCCCCCTTGGCTGGTTGGTTTCCAATCCCTTTGACTTATAAAAAAGGACTATAACTCTCAATTTCTTATCGAATGAACATCCTCCTAAGTTTCTAGGATATTTAGGCGGAGCTGGGGATGAAAAAGTGGCAGTCCCCCTCTTTTACGGAATAAATTCTGCTAATTTTGGCTTTTGATGTTACTCTTTACTTTCATAATAACAGCGTAGACCAGAAATATTCCCAGAAATCAAGAGAGATTAAATATCAATTTCATATTTTTTATCCATTTTTTTTAGTCCCCTCCTAAAAAACAAACCCCCCAAGCAAAAGTCCTGAATACAGCCTCGGGGTTTATAGATCAATTTCTACTTCCACCCTTCCCTTGTCTCTTAGAACTATGTCTTTATCTGAAGGCTCAATGAGAGTTGGGATATTTTGGCATTAAAATGACCCTTTGAGGCATTACAATTATTGCAGGAAGTTATGAATATTCAACTGCTTAATTCCCCGTAATAAAAAAAAGTTTTACCAAAAAACAATAATTTCAATCGGTCCAGCCTACTGACCACTTGAAATGTTTCTATACAAATCTCTTCCATTATCGGAATAAAAAGTTGCATTCTGGTGTAATCCAAGTGAATGCACATTCCCCATTGCAAGCTTAAGTGAATAAGTAAATGAGTAGTTCCACGGTTCGTTTCGGGACTTCTTTCCTGTGTTTCTTTTTTCTTCAGATGCACCCAATGCGCGCAAAATTAGTTAATGTGAAAACCATCAAATTTGACCTTGAACCTTTTTTTTAGGGTTCTTTTTGCCAGTCTGCCAGCCAAATCGACTATAAGCTCACCTGATTCTGAGTATAAACGTCGAAAGGAATGAAGAATTTGAATACTGAATCATTTACAGAGCAATATCCTTGGGCCAACAAAGTGTGCGTCTTCGTGCAGAGTTGAAAGCTATCCAACGGTTTGTTCCTAGCTCGCAAGATCGTGATCCACCCTTGCTTACTTGATCCTCTTTGATGATAAGTGGAAAGAGTTTTCCTTCGCTTGAATTATAAAGAAATCGAGTATTGTTAAGGATAATTCGGAAAGACTATGTTAGCTAAGAAACGGTGAAGAAAAGAAACAAGCAGAAAACCAATTCCTTGCATGTTGAGCGTGCTAATTGCTTTCATATCTTTCGAATCTTTAGCAAGAATGTAATTTAATGAGTAGTTATAAATTCAAAATTTCAGCTCCATAAAGACTCTCCAGTAAAAATGATACCCTATTTACAATTTAAAAAAATACTTACATTCTAATACGTGATAAAATTGCCTGGGTACAGCTCAAAATTTGTGACAGGATGTTTGATTTTGAAAATAATGCCGAATGAATCTACCTGCTTTGGGCATGACAATGGTGACAAAGGACGACTCGGCAACAGTTCTAAGAGCACAATAACCTTGAAATTGAGACACTTTGTAAGGTTGAAGTTGCACTTGCAGGCTCACAAGGATTTGCGTTAGTACAAGTAGGATATGAACTACAACAAAAATACTTCTTATTCAATTATTGTATTTCGGTGATGTACAAAAATGACAATTTAAGTGTTGATCGATTTGTAAGGTGTAGTTGGGAACTGATAGGACATAAATGGACTGATTGGCCACTCCTGCATATAAAGTTGCATTTGTCCAAAAACGATAGACCTAGATAAGTCTTCTCAATACGATAGTTTATGTTCCATCTTATTGTGATTTGTTCTCTTACTTTAATGAGCGATTGTTGCGACACCCGAAGCGCAGAAATTGTGTCAAAGAACATTCTCGTTTAAATATGATTATTCATTCCTTGAAGAACAAGCATGTAGTATTATTTATATGTGTGAAAATATGTGATGTTTACGACTGGTAAAACCAGAGTGCCATTCTTCTGCCATGGTTTCTACTTTACCTTATGATGACTATGTCCAGCGCGTGAAAGAGAAATAGTTAAAGCTTATATGATACCTAAATAATAACAGAAAAGGACCTAGGACAAACGTGATAGGTCATTCCCTGACGATCATTGTACTAAAAAAAGGAAATGATAAAATTGATGCAAAAAATGTAAAATTTCTAAAACTTTTAGTAAAAAAAAGTGGGACGAAATTACAATTATAGTCCGGAAATTTGGATTTCATGTTCTGAAAGTTTCTAACGGGAAAGAAAAATATAAAAAGAATAGATTAACTAGACCATAGAAAAACAAGAAATGACAAAACACAAATCTAAACACATGTTTCCATACAGTACAACTGTTCAAAAATAACTACTGAAACTTCCTTATTTATGACACTACTAAAGCAATAGCACAATCAAAATTTGTCTTCCAGTACGAACATCATTCAAAATAGAAAAGAAATTTTTCAAGCAAGATATAGCAATCACATAAAAAATACACAATACTCCAGTAAACTTGATTAATAAAACAAGTTTTTCTCTCATAAGAATCAAACATAAAAAAACAACAGAAACCATAATGTAAAAACAGATTTCAAAAATACGGAAGCATAGACAAAGAACACGAGAAAAGATTTGATACCAACACACATATGAAGTGATCTATTCAATGCCGTTTAGGTGTGGGATGGAAAATAATGAATAATTGTGGTTTCTTCTTCAAACTTTAACAAATTAAAAGATTGGTTTATAAGGATTTCACTTTATACGATTGGTACGTGTCCATAACCTCCCGCTAACCAATATTCTTAAAGCATAATATGGCATTATACAACTGGTACAAGGCCGTACCCAGGATTTTATTTCGGAAGGGGTTTTACTCGGAGATTTTTTCGGGGGGGGGGGGGGGTACACAAAAAAACTCAAAAAACGCATTCAAAATTTATTTATATCCATTTTTGTTACGTTTTTACGAGTAGAACAAACATTTCGGGGGGGGGGGTCAAACCCCCTAGATCCCCCTCTGGGTACTGCCTTGGGTACCTAAGCCACCATTTCTATATTGTACATTCAGTCACAAGAGAGTATACCTTGTTTCTTTTCATGTGTTTAACCAGGTGGCTATGATCTGCCAAAACATAATTTTTTTTTTCAAATCCATTTTGTTTATATCCATTTTTGTTACGTTTTTACGAGTCGAACAAACATTTCGGGGGGTGGGGGGTCAAACCCCCTAACTCCCCCTCTGGGTACAGCCTTGGGTACCGAAGCCACCATTTCTATATTGTGCATTAAGTCACAAGAGAGTATACCTTGTTTCTTTTCATGTCTTTAACCAGGTGGCTGTGATCTGCCAAAACATAGTTTTTTTTTTCAAATTTTGAGAAAACTGCAGAAATGCAACGAGGGTTGTAATAGCGGCATGATGTATAGGGGCAAGGGTTGTATTGGTAATGGAAGACACTTTTGATTGTTGCTATTTACATTTGTATGAACAATGGAGCCAATTTCAATTTTTTTTCGTAATCCATGTCACCACTTCCTTTAAATTTAATCATTCATCAGTTTGGTGTTTTGATACTTCTTTGCTATGTAGGTTATGTTTAGGTGTGAGCGTTTATCCTATTTTCTTTTTATTCTATTGCGTTTTTCTTAAAATTTGGTGTTCCTTCCCTTTTTTTATTTTTATTTATTGCTTTCCCGTTAAAAAGATCAGGAAGGTAAGTCAAAATATTTGGACTATAGTTAGCTTCTGGCCTTGACTGTCCTTTTTAATCCGCTTTACGGTTGCAGTTTATACACACACACACATATATATATATATATATATATATATATATATATATATATATATATATATATATATATATATATATATATATATATATATTATATATATATATATATATATATATATATATATATATTATATATATATATATATATATATATATATATATATATATATATATATATATATATTATATATATATATATATATATATATATATATATATATATATAACTAATAGTCTATATGATTTTTAAATTAGGCTCAACTTTATTAATGTTTATTTTAAGTTTTGTAGCACACACTGTTGTGCCATACGAACACTGTAGATCGAACGAGACATTCTTTTTTATTTTACAGGACAAATCTGTGATAAAGTGCTTTCAAAATATGACACATTTTTAGAGTATCATAATATGTTTTAGTTCTAGTCACCCTATTTAAGCTTAGCACTGATCTTCACTATATTTAAATATTAAAGTTCGGTTAGTGGGATTTTTTTTTTAAGCCCAACGCCATCTTAATCCTTTTAGGTTTATATTGATTCTACTTATTTGTATCATTTATTTTGATTTAAACTTGACGCTTGTTAAAAATGATAATACAATTCTACGGTGTTTATGTTATAATTATTTTTTTGGGGGGAAATTGAGTTTACTTGGCGGCTATGCTGAATTCTGTCGTGCTATTGTATGATTGCCATGAACGATTTTATTGTCAGCTTAAAGTATCTCTCAAAGAAACAGATTTTCAGAACGTTTTTTTTTTATTTTGGAAAATTGTCATTAGATTACGCAATTAGTTGCGAATAGAATTGTATAGTGATTTTGTTTTTTTCAGAACATGTTAATACTTAAATTTTGAAAAAAAAAGACACTTATTCAACACTTGTGCATCCAAGGGGAGAGCGTTGGGGTATATAATTCCCACTAGTGTAAAAATAGTATTAATATGCATGTTTTGGGTGATATTAGCTGTGAAATTATAACTTCTGTATTTTGTCTCCTACTCTCCTCCCCCCCCCCGATATGAGTTGACACCAACTTCCTCACCTTGGATAGACCCTAGCGAGACCCAAACTCAATTGATCATAGAGATCAGTTTAATGGAAGTCTTTCCTGATAAATCATCATCTGAAATATTTTTGCGTAAGTCTTTACTATTGTTTGCCGCGCTTTATTCAGCCTAAGTTTTTCATACGGTGTTGCATTTTGCATTGAAGTGTTTTTGCATCGTTTCAGTTATAGAGTGTTTTTAAAATATTCTTTAGAAAATAGAGCGTTCTCCTGTATTGATTTAACAAAAGATTTTCCCTTCATATTATAAATTGACAACTGATGGTATTTATTTAATTTGTTTCATGTTTTCCTCTTCAGAAGTATTTAAGTTCCATGATAACATTGAAACTTTAAAATTCATATTAAAACCTATTTATGAACACCTAGAATTTTTAGACTGCACCACGAGGGTTTTAGCAACGTGTGCCTCTTTCCAGGTTAAACCTCGAATGATCAGATTTTTATTTATTAACAGCACTGGCTATAAAAGAAAATTCTGCTAAATAATGATGGCTTGATGATTCTCGTTGGATCTGATGTATCAATTGTAGACTATTCTCAGAATCTTCCATCATATAGAATTTGGGTTATCACATCAGAAGTTACTTTTCAGGAAGTTTTGTCATTATGAGGCCACAATAAGAAAATATTTCAACTAATTTATCAGAATTCTCCCGGTTTCTGCACTTTACAGTTCGTAAATCTTTTACTTGTCTGGAAACATGGGAAATTCAACCAAAAATTAATTTTTTTTTTTTATTTTTATTTTGGTATAAGGTGTTCCATTAAAACAACTCCCAAACAGTTAAACCTATTAAATCCAAAACAGCCAAATTTGGATGAAAAAATTATGAATTAATTTTTGAGTACTAATGCTATTGACGACTAATCGCAACACAAGCCAAAGAGCACGAGTTTTGGCCACCTGACGTCCTTCGTTCATTAAATTCGATCTAATCATCTTAATATTTCCGTTATTAAAGCCCAAAAAGTGGGATCGAAAGTGTATCAACCGTTTACTCTTACGGTTGATCAAGATCATTCAAAAGAGAGACTAGGACTGTCCTTAGGCAATTTATGTTGAAACATCCTGCATATCTTCCTCAGTTTTTTTTTAAGTGCCCACTTTTCGGAGCCATATTTGACCGCTTTCATTATTTTGGCTTCTAGCATCGTAATCTTAGCTCCAAGACTATTTTCCTATTCTTTGAATTTTTTTTTTTCAACACATAAAAATAACCTTCTGCCTTTGCTATGCATCTTCACTGTATCCACTGACCTTTCTAAAAAATGTTTCCATATTCAGCTTCAATGTAGCACCTGTAGCAATAATGCTATCTATGTAACTGAGCCTATCTAGTCGGCCAATTTTCTCTAAGCGACTTAGTCTTCTTAGCGTTAATGTTCAAACCTCTCCTTGTCCCCTGAACTCACAGAACTTCCTAAATTTCATTCATATAGTAAAGTTTTATCTAGGAGATAAAGATTATATGGATATTCTAAGAGTGATTATTGATCAGTCATATTATCCATGAAGACATATTACGGATATTCTAAGTGTTTCACCTTCCCGTGTAATAAAATTTTCACCCATAGGCTTTGTGTAGTATGCCACGCTACGATAGGAGCTTCACTAAAGCTTTTCCATCCTTTAAATCAAAAGCCTGTTCATAATCTATAATACATAGGACTATAGGCGTCGGATATTTCAGACCATTATCAATTGTCAATTTCTCGTGTCATATCGGTTAACACATCCACTTCCTTTCCTAAGACTACCAGATCTTCTGTTAAACTTTACCTACTGTGTCTCTTAGTAAAATAGGCTTTGGTACCGTCTCTAACTCCTCCTTGTTTCTTATACCAAGCCTGAAGATTGATTTTCTGCTAATAATCCAAGGTATTTTTCTAAATTTCTTCCCTATAACATCTTTTTGTACTATTTCCCAACCTGGCGTCCTTACATATTCCCACAAGTTTCTGGCATTTTCGAATTCTAAACTCTCCAATTTTTTGTCCAACTATTCTTGGATTGCTAGTCTCAAATACACAATTCTTATCCTGAAATCCATCAACATTATGACTGCCTGGTAAGTAGTTACTCTAAGCTTCAAGAATAAATTCACCCTGGATATTACTAAATGGTGCTTTTACTGTTGACATCAATAACTGCCTAAATATTCAAGTATACTGTATTGATTCTGGCAAGGTACGTGCTTAAATACTGAAGTCTAGCGTAGACAAAAAAGAAGCTTTCTCATTGGACGATTTTAAGCCTTAGACGTAAGGACTCTAGAACTAGATGCTTGGCTAACACTTATTCTAGCCAAGCACCGGATTTTACGCGTAAACAGGAGCTTTCTAGACACAGACATTTAGCCAGACATGTATATAGGCGTAAAAGTCTAGCTAAAATGCATGTAAACGCCAGTTAACCAAATACTGCATTGTTTATAACAAGAAATTTTGCCAAAGAACTTGTAGTAGTTTATCATTGCCATTTCCTTTTCCTATACCAAATCGGCCAAAGCTAAGAGACCATCTATTCCCGTTTATACCAATCTTTACGTTAAACTCAACTAATAAAATACCATGTTTCTACCTGGGATCTTGTTTAGTTGCCACTGTAACCGTATGTATTAGTAGTGTTTTACTTCTAAAAGGGTAAACACTAATTTGACTTTACCTTCCATTTTTTTAGCTATAAAGATCCATATTACCCTGCATTCCTACCTGAATAAGCAAATTCCATTTTCTCTAGCTCTAGAAAACGATTTCAAAAACATTCGAAAGGTCCAGGCCAATCCGTCAAAAAACTGTCAACAAAATTTCAATACGGTAATATTAGTATTTTAACGTAGTAGCAATCCATGAAGTGATTTTCATATTATTCAAATCATTGAAAGTGTTAGGGCTTAAGAAAAAGCAAACGGCCCCCACCACAGTAAGTAGGGGACCAATAACTCCTTCTCCTGTCTAGATGAGTGCTTAAGCCGGCTTACAACCAAATACTAAGAAGTCCCCAATGGAACTTACCGTTGAATAGAGATTTTGAGCAAACCTAGGCTCTTCGTCCTCAGTACTTGACAACACGCTCATATCTGCCATTTTTGTATGAGCCTCACAATATTGTATATCATTGACAGTGGATTGCTTCTGCTTTCCTTTCTTAGTCTTATCAGGAATCTGCAGACTAGTGGCGACAGTCTCCACCCGGTTCTTTGTTGAATGATTTCACAGCTTTCTTCCTTAAGAACCTAACCTTTCTCTTAGATCAAAGAGCTGTTTATCAGAATGCTCTTCTACTAGAACATTTACTTTTGAACCATTTACAAAAAAGTCAAACTTGAGCATAAAGAGCGAAGGTTCAGGTGGCGGAAACATTCCCTCTTTACTATTGTAGAAAAATGTAACTAACTGAATTTTTACGTTACTGTTGGATGTCGTAGATGAAATTCCTCTTGTTATCAGATAAATATTCCCTCTCCTCTCATTTAAATTTGTTTTTCCCCTTTTCCGCTATTTTCAAAAGCCTTGATTTTTCTTCATTCTGTCTTTGTATGACTTATTTTGGTTCCTTTGTGCTTTATTATTTGGCAGAAACAGTTTTGGATGCGTTTGAATTAAGTGTTATTGGCTGATCAATTCTGCTCTACCTAGGTCGCAGCTTTATGCTCATTTATAGAGGTTTCAATGAGAGTGATTATTCCTTAGCCCGAAATAGGTTGGGGAAGTTTGTCAGAGCTGATTGCTTCAGCTTGGTTGTAATATATTTCCAAAACAGAGGGGAAATATCAGAAATTTAACTTTCTTTTGCAGATAAATGGTTAGGCAGTTCTGGGCTAAAGACGATAGTCTACAAGAATACGTGGATTTTAGGCGAGTTCTTAGTTATCGAACTTAGCACGGGTTTCACTGGGGCCCTAACAGCGTCGGACGGTGAAATATGGTGAAGTGTAGTCCTCACATTCCTATAGTCACTCTTTACTTTCATTTGAAATTAATTCTTTTGTTCTTAATTTGGGCCCGTTTAAAATCAAATTGAGGGTAATCCTGTGCATGGGGTAGAGGGAGGGCTTCTTGTCCCTCTCAGCCTCCCGCTCTTACCACTAAAGGTTGATAACATTGCTTGTATAGCAAAGCTTCAAGACTGAAGACTTATTTTGAAATATTCATTTCATTTAACGAAACGAGATTTTCCAAATATGAGGTAGGCTGCCGTCTCCAATAAGCTCTTGACGCTTAAGTTACACTTGATCAGCGTTCTCGATATTTAAAAACTAATATTTTTCTTAAAAAGCTAACGATTGCACAATAAGAGGTAAATCTCAATCATCTAGTATGAAAAATTGTTCTAAATTACTGAAACACATAAAATTAAAAATTTATGTAATAAAATGTATAAATAAGAATGTTACTGTTGGAATTCTTTCCCAAATTTAGAGCCTGCAGTTAGATATTCGTAGATATTGCCACCAAAATAAGAATTCAGGATAAACATTTATTTCGAAACAGCCAATATTTCAAAAGCTTTAAAGAAACAAAATAAGAAAACACCAAAAAATAATCTAGCAACTCAAAGAATAAAAGAGAAAATCCAAAGAAGAACAGAAACTATTTTCTTTATTTGAAATATAACTAACTGTCTGCTTTAATTTTAACTGGCGTGTCATGGAAGAAAGCAGCAACGTTAAAAGACGAGATCAACACTCCAGTGAAACTTACCAAAAACTAAGCAAGTAGTTCCCTTTTTTTTTTCAAGGTCGCGCTTTGTAGTCTTGTTTAATGTGAATACTTTCTTTAGCGATATTATCTATCTTTAAATAATTGACACAAATTTCACTTATTGTACATATTTATGTTACCGTGAATAACAGCCAATATTTCAAAAGCTTTAAAGAAACAAAATAAGAAAACACCAAAAAATAATCTAGCAACTCAAAGAATAAAAGAGAAAATCCAAAGAAGAACAGAAACTATTTTCTTTATTTGAAATATAACTAACTGTCTGCTTTAATTTTAACTGGCGTGTCATGGAAGAAAGCAGCAACGTTAAAAGACGAGATCAACACTCCAGTGAAACTTACCAAAAACTAAGCAAGTAGTTCCCTTTTTTTTTTCAAGGTCGCGCTTTGTAGTCTTGTTTAATGTGAATACTTTCTTTAGCGATATTATCTATCTTTAAATAATTAACACAAATTTCACTTATTGTACATATTTATGTTACCGTGAATGTCCGAAATCTGGTTAACATCGATATTCGCCGGTGAATGTTCGAAATTTCTTTTTCTCTGCTTTGATTCAATTAGCTTTGCGATTAGGGCCGTATCCAGGAAGGACCTTTTTCAAGGGAGGGGGAGGGGGTTTACTAAAGATTTTTTTCGGGGCGGGGGATGGCTTACAAAAAAAGTTTAAAAAAAGCATCAAGAATTTGTTGATATTCATTTTTGTTACATTTTTTACGAGTCGGACAAACATTTCGGAGGGTTTAACCCCCTAACCTCCCCCTCCCGACACAAATGAATGCGGCCTTGTTTGCGAGTCAGCTTCTTCAGTCTTATGCAAGCTATGATGGTAAAGGTTAGGTTGGATTATGTTAGTTTAGGTTAGATTAAACTCGGTTATAAATAACAAAAATGAGTTAAAAATCTAAGCTAACACAACCTAACCAAACCTAATCTAACCTGTCATCATCAAACCTTGCATTAAATTGAAAAAGTTGACTGGCAACGCTGACTAAGTCCAAGGAGAAAAAAAAAGGTATTTCGGACATTCACCGGTGAATGTTAACATTCGCGATTTTCGAACATTCATGATAGCACACACACACACGCACGCTATATATATATATATATTTATATATATATATATATATATATATATATATATATATATATATATATATATATATATATATATATATATATATATATATATATATATATATATATATATATATATATATATATATATATATATATATATATATATATAAATCCGTTTTTGTGTGGGTGGGGGAGGGATCGTTAAGGACAGGGGTGAATACAGGCCCGTCATTCCACCTAAACATAGGGGGAAGGGGCAAAAATTTTTAACGCACAGGCCCGTCATAAAAAAAAATGTCAGCAGGGGTAGGAATTCCAGTTATATCTTTTTAGATTTAGTGAAGGCCTAGTACTTAAAAACACAGATAAAATTCAAGGTTTTTTCAATTATCTGGAAATTTAAGTGCAATAAAAAGATAAGAGGACTAACAAAAAAAAAATAAATGGACTAATAAGTGGTTAAAAAGCGCAACAAGGGTTTGAAGACTATTTTCTTATGCAGCAGAATGCCCGATAGCCTCGTCCTCGTTGAGACAATTTGTCTCTTCCTTATTGTAGGCCATGACAAGTAGATTGCTAAGCCTTTCGTCACCACAGGCTATGCGTAAATATGTTTTTATTACGTTTAATAGTGCTGAACAATCTTTCGTTTATCACAGAAGTCACCGGAGGAGAAAGAGTCATGTATATAATGTTAATTAGTTAGCTGAAGTCACTTGGCAGCTTGAAAAGCTCGGGTCGAACTTCAAAAAATATTGGACAGGCAAATTGGCATCGGTTGAAGAAGTAATTTCGCTGCCACAACTTGCGAGGAAAGAGCTAGATTTATAATCCCAAACGTCGGATAGAAACTACACAAATTTTGCACTTTATATTTGGTTGGAAAATTTGGTGATTCTTGGGTCAGTGCAGCCAAAATTTCGTAAAGGTCACTGCTCTCATTGAAGCGCTTGTTAGTTTCGACGATGAATCGATCAACTGAAGAATGGAGAAGACTAACTTTGTCACTCTGATGATCAGTACTACTGTCACTACTCATTCTCCCCGTGGTGGAGAAACCAAAGTAATTCCGAAAGGCTTTGAGAAGGTCTTTCTTGCCTTGGTCTAAGAAGTATTTTCATCAATCGGAATGTTCATTAAAGATGCTATTGCGTTTGTTTGCCTGACATAGGCCAGTTAAAATTTGTCTTTTTGGCTGTCCTACAAGCTTTTCTTAGTTGCTTGGAACATTTGAAGAGCTGTCAAGTAGCTAAACCTCAGATTATAGGTCAATGAAGCTGAATATATATGACAAATTAGTTTTTCCATCACAGCCAAGTAACATAAAAATGGCAGAGTAAAAACTCGATCCCTTTAACCCTTGGCCTCAGCTACAACTTCAGCACTGGTTCACTGCTCATAAATATCGAGCCATATAAATAACCGTAAAAAAACAAGACAAAGCTCGAGAGTACTCATTTAGCTTTGGCTGGGGAGGAGCCGCAACTGGGGAATTTGAGAGTTCTAAACAAATGCACGCGGTAGAAGAAATGGATTAAGCCTCTAGTGCAGCCACTGAAGTAGAAGTATGACTTATGACGGGTGTTGGGTTAGCAGAATCCATCTCAACAGTCATTCCAGCTGCGTCGAAAGAGGATGTTGTGTTTTTGGGGTACTGGATACATGCCCACTTTATCTGTTGCATTTTAGGCGGTAGAGTTTCTATAGTTGTCAAGGCAAGAGCTATTTCCATTGGAAATACCATTTCTCATAATCGTCATCTCCTAACAAAAGTCATCAAACGCCGTATATCAGATTCCTATGCTTTCATAGTCTCTGCTAAGCTTCGCTTCAATCGCCGTTATCTCGCAATGCTGTAAAACACTTGTTGGTCTCCCCCACATCTTCTACATTGCACCCTAAAGGAAGATTCTTACAAATGTTGATAAATTGAAAATCTGTTCCACTTTTTTCCGTTTCGCAAAATACCTACTGAGATATCCAACTAGGGCACGCAATTCAAAACTCATCAACAGTCTTCATATAGCAAATCCTACTACAGCTGCTGCTAAACTTATGGAGAAACACAACCACAAGATTTCAAGACATGCTTGGAGCCAACTTCTTCAACTACTGTTACCTTGTCGTAGTTGTATAGTGATATGTTACTTTTTTTTATCTCTTTGTAGTGCTCCATCATTTTCTTTTTGTAAAAAGACGGGTTTACAATAAATAATAATAATATTAATAATAGCAAAATTTTGAAGCAGCCCAAGCAATTGTTAATTTCATTAAAAAAAAAAATATGCTCAGGTACCGAGGAGACCGCTCATTTAGAAAATTTAGACAAGTCTGTTTCTAAGGTATCCTTAGCCCAAGCTATCCCCAAAAGTTCCTTCCTTGCATCACCTATATAAAAACTTTTGATCAATTCGTAAATTTTTTTAATGACAAATCTAGCAGAAGTCGACATCCCGTTAAAATGAGATAAAGTTTGCAGATTGTAAACCCTTCCTCAAAAATAAAATGAAAGCAGTAAGAGCTACACGCTCATATAAAAATTGTACTGCAATCAGCCATGAGGTTTCAATTGCCGATTTCTCTTATACAAACTACATTAGGTCTAAAACTATGTTCATCTGCTTTCGTTACTGCACTAATTCATCAGCATTTATTTACTGCTTTTGTATTTTCATTACGGTAAAAAGAATGCAAGTAAAAAAATTTGCGGTCGGCGCACATGGACCCTCTCGCTGTTCTGATCACTCTTTACACTATTTGCAAATAATAATAAGTTATAGTTTCAAACCCATATAGAAATCCTCCTCACCTAAACCTGTCATGCATACAATCTTCTAAGCCCTAGAAATAAGAAGATGGTACAGGCAGTGGCTCAGCAATACCTTCATTGGCCCTAAATTCATTCCTGAAAGTGTTATTCGCCTAACTCAACGACTTTCCAAGTTAGCAAGAAGCCCCCTAAACCGGAACTTTACCCCATATTTTCAAAATTTACCTTGATCTGTCATTTTGACAGTACGGGTCCCATCAGAAACAAAGTCTTGGGTCCCTGGTTGGTAAGATAAAATTTAAATTCTGAAAAATGGGTATCACAAGCCTAGATGAACCAAATTCACATTTCAAAATGGTGAATAAAGTATTTGCAGAATTTTATCAGTTTGAGAGTCAACATAGAAAAGTTTGGTTTGGTTTTGATCGTTGCTTCTCCAGCACCTTTCTGTATACTCACTTTTCTATTTACAAGAAGAATGGTTACGCTAAATTACCTTTAGGTTGCTATTGTTAAGTCTTATTTCCTCTTTCCAATTATTAATTTGACTTTGATCTACTTAATCTACTTCTTTTTAAATGGTTGAAATTGTCGGAAAGGCGACTGGAAGTCTGGTGCGAGGCATAGATTATAAAGATTACACCGGATAGCAGTTGTATCGCGTCCAAATAATTTAACTTGAACACAATTTCGTAAAAAGAATGATTTTCAAACAGTTCGCGGTAAAGAACTGTAAGTAAGGAGCGACCCGGCTCAATGGTAACCGAAACTCTAAAAAACGGAATTTTGAAACCAATAGATACATCAAAAGAATCAGATTTTAATTCTGATTTCAAATATATAAGTTTCATCAAGTTTAATTTTACCTATCAAAAGTTACGCGCCTGAGAAAATTTGGCTGATTTTCGGAAAAAGGGGGAAAGACCCCCTAAAAGTTATAGAACCTTAATGAAAATCACACCATCATATTCAGCGTATCAGAGAACCCTACTGTAGAGGTTTCAAGCTCCTATCTACAAAAATGTGGAATTTTCCATTTTTTGCGAGAAGAAAGATCACGGATGCGTGTTTATTTGTTTTTTTTTTCCAGGGGTGATCGTATCGACCCAGTGGTCCTAGAATATCGTGGAAGGGCTCATTGGAACGGAAATTAAAAGTTCTAGTGCACTTTTTAAGTGACCAAAAAAAATGGAGGGCAACTAGGCCCCCTCCCACGCTCATTTTTTTCCCAAAGTCACCCGATCAAAATTTTGAGATAGCCATTTTGTTCAGCATGGTCGAAAATATTATAACTATGTCTTTTAGGATGACTTAATCCCTCGAAGCCCCCAGGAGGAGGGCTGAAAGTTATGAACTTTACCCAATGTTAACATATAGTATTGGTTATTGGGACCCAGCTCAATGGTAACCGAAACTCTAGAAAACGGTATTTTGATACAAATAGATGCATCAAAAGACTCGGATTTTAATGCTGATTCCAAATATATAAGTTTCAGCAAGTTTAATCCTACCCATCAAAAGTTACGCGCCTGAGAAAATTTGGCTGATTTTCGAAAACAGGGGGAAAGACCCCCTAAAAGTTATAGAACCTTAATGAAAATCACACCATCATATTCCGCGTATCAGAGAACCCTACTGTAGAGGTTTCAAGCTCCTATCTACAAAAATGTGGAATTTTGCATTTTTTGCCAGAAGAAAGATCACGGGTGCGTGTTTACTTTTTTTTTTCCCAGGGGTGATCGTATCGACCCAGTGGTCCTAGCATATCGTGGGAGGGCTCATTGGAATGCAAATTAAAAGTTCTAGTGCCCTTTTTAAGTGACCAAAAAAAATGGGGGGCAACTAGGCCCCTCCCACGCTCATTGTTTTCCAAAGTCACCTGATCAAAATTTTGAGATAGCCATTTTGTTCAGCATGTTCGAAAATATTATAAGTATGTCTTTTAGGATGACTTAATCCCCCAAAGTTCCCGGGAGGAGGGCTGAAAGTTATGAACTTTACCCAATGTTAATATATAGTATTGGTTATTGGGAAGTATACAGTACAGACGTTTTCAGGGGAAATTTTTCCTGGTAGTGGGGGGGGGGTCGGGCAGGGACGTACGCAGGGGGGGGTCTCCGGGCCCGTCCCCCCCGAAATCTCACGATTTTTTTCATTTTCCCATAATTTTCTGATTTTTCTCACAGAATAATGGGTTTGAAGGATTTGCCCCCCCCCCGAAACAAATTGGGCCCCCCGAAACAAATTCCTGCGTACGTGCCTGGGGTCGGGGGTTATGTAGGAGGATCTTTCCATGAAGGAAGTTTTCATGGGGAAGGGACATTGCTATAAAGGGAACGCCGGACTTCTCAGCATTATTTAAAAAAAGATCAGAAATTAAATATAAAAAAACAAGTTTTTCAACTGCAACAGCAGCAACATCAAAACTTTAAACGAACAGAAAATATTACATATATGATTGGGTTCACCCCCTAGTCAATACCTCACTCTTTAAGCCAGAGATTTTTTAGTACTTTCATAAGAGCTATTTATTCTAATTAACGGCCTTTGTGATTAAGCGGTCATTTTTAAAGAATTGGAACAAAATTCGAACTTTCGCTTAAAGAGCAAGGTATTGACTAGGGGGGCGAACCCCCTAATATACGTATTAAAAATATATGAATATAGAAGTTCGTTACGTAAGTTAATTCGTAAGTTACGTATATTTATTACTAATAAAAACGTTCGTAAATAAAATGAAACAAGTTTCGAGAAAGCCATTTAACCAAATAAAAGTAAACTAATATGAAAATTTTGTTTTAATTATTCATGTACTGTGAGCCAAGATCAAACCCTGCATTTATTCAAAAACGTTCAAAATTAAATAAAAAAAAACAAGTTTTTTTAACTGAAAGTAAGGAGCGACATTAAAAATTAAAACGAACAGAAATTATTCCGTATATGAAAGGGGCTGTCCCCTCCTCAACGCCTTGCTCTTTACGCTAAAGTTTGACTTTCTCACAACTCTATTTTTTTTAAACAATAAAAAACTTTAGCGTAAAGAGCGAGGCGTTGAGGAGGGAACAGCCCCTTTCATATACGGAATAATTTCTGTTCGTTTTAATTTTTAATGTCGTCCTTACTTTCAGTTAAAAAAACTTGTTTTTTTTATTTAATAGCTCAATGAAACCAGTCTATTTATCTTCTCATACATACGTCATTACTTTTTGCTTTTTAGGGAGAACATATTAATCATGAAATATTTACAGAGCTTTTAGAAAACTGACGGACATTAAAAGAATTTGAGATGTGTAGCAGAAATGTTTTAAAGAGATCCTTGTTATTACTGTTTATTTTTCTGCTGCAATGCTCCAAAATTTTGAACTTCTCGTTCTAAATTATATTTTTATTAGTTTTACTACTTGACACTTAAAAAGAACCGATGAGTATTGTTATATTGTGATGAAGAATGAAAGGTTGAAAAACATCACTACCCCCCCCCCAAAAAAATGACGAGGTTAAGCGGAATCTGAATGAATGTTTGGGGGGGGGTCACCAACGAAAATTAGACTTCCCATTTCTGTTCATCGTTTTTCCAACCCTGTAATTAGTGCAGCTCTCGACGTTCTGGGGGAGAGACGTGCGCCAAAACTACCCCTTGGTGGCTTTGGAAAAAAAAACTTTAAAGAAACCACCTCTAACAACTTACAGTTATTTATGTAAACTTACATCTAAGCAGTTTAAACAAATAAATCCTTGTAGTAGCTATGAGTAGTTTAAGTCCTTTTATTTGGGAATTGCGCTTCCTTTTTATGGTCAATCTCATCTACTGGAATCATTCCTGGCCTTAGCATCGTGCCGTTTGGCTGTACAAGGTATTTCGTCGGTTGATAGCAAAAAGGTCGTAATTAATTCCCCTGGTCGAAATTGCGATACAAACACTATCAAACGTTATTGTTTATGAGCTATCTAAATGTATATTATTTTTTTTCGAGCGATACCTCTTAGCTGAACAAATCAACAATACAACTTTATCGTAAGTGGATGTTGCCCCCTTTTGTGAAAGGGAAATTTGGTGTAACTAACCGGAGGATTAACCTGGGGACTTTTGTCGTAAGCGTATAGCAGCCATCACAACCATTTGTTGTTTTTGTGTAGTTTGTTGCGCCTTTTGTCGTTTACTACGCAGTTTGGCCTGAAACAGTTGCAACAGGTCGTGGGGCAAACGGACTAAAATGTGGTGTCGTCTTCATGGTTAAAAAAATTCTCGCTACCTATCCCAACATTTCTGAGATTACCACTTGGTCGGATTCATGTGTGCCACAACTTCGCTATGCAGCACGTACTTTTTAAGTACCCTTGTCTGTTGAAAGTACCAATGAAATAGTGTGAGCCGGATCACACGAGCACACAGGAAGTGGATACAATACATAGTTATATCTGTAGAAGTCTCAAGCAATCTGAGGTACATTCACCACTGGACATAGGGAGGCAGCTCAAAAAGTTAGCACAAAGCATCCACATATCACTATCTAAACGAAAAAATTGTTGGATTTTCAGCAGGCTACAATTACGCTAATGTTCCATTTTCCAAAGTGAAACAACTGCAATTCATACATGGCCACTCTAAAAGAGCCGGTTACAAATTTTTGTTTTCTGAAGAATCAATCACTGAAATCACCATTATTGTGGAAACTCAACTTAAAGCATGGAGGGACACTTCTTATTCAGAAGCGGTTGAGTTTTTATCGTCCCAAAGCCATTGAATTTCAAAACTGAAATTCCGAATGAAATAGTCAAAGATGTGCAGTCAGTCTACAGGCATAAGTCCTCTTTAAATATTATACACTGCAAGTGCGTTCTTGCTAGTATTAATCAAGACAACGACCACCAACCCACCGCAGTACAGACAGCATGCCCAGAAGAAGAAGCTACAACCCCCCCCCCCCCCCCAGTAAAAAACTAAGAAGGGGGAAAGACAATCAGCAAAGGCCTAATCAGTTACCTTGCTTGTTTTTTTAAACATATAATCAACATTTCTGAAGCTGATTTATAATCATTTTGAATAAAAGTTTAGTTTAAATAATCAAAGTAGCGCAAAAAGGTGGAAACCCCGTGTCTGAGCCCTAAGATAAACTTTTACCTATTCACGAGAAAAACCTTGGTGACAAATTGTCATAGCACAGTGGAAAAAGAACCGAAGTACTGTCCTACACTTTTGTCACAACTATCTTAGTTGGCAGCAGAAAGGACGGGCAAAAATGTTATATCTATTTTTCGTATTCGTTTTACTATCTACAATACATATGGCTCCATGAAAATCGATTTTTTAATTGTTTTTCTCGAAGTTTGAAAAAGTGCAGATACCCCTTTTTTGCTATCAGCCAGCGATTTAGTGCTGGTTGATGGTGAGGGTCGAATGCCGTTAATAATGGTTATTTAGAGCAATAAGATAGGGTGAAATGTCCTTTGAAGGGCGGCAATCGCTTTTTCTTGATTCAGGGGAGTCCTCTATATGCAAAGCCACAGGTCAATCTTCGTGGTGTTACGTCATCTAGGGATTCCACCAGTCTCATTGACCCATCGCAACACTCGTTAGATTTTACTTGATTAGTAGTTGTTCATCTTAAGAGTTTCTAAGAGGTTTTGAGAGTTTACATTTTCGGACAGGAATATACTAAAAAATTTCGCCTCGTATCTGATGGATGGAGCGGTATCTGGTAAAGTTAAGCACTGGATTCAAGTTATGGAAGACGGGGCTATTACTTTCAGACAGGAACAAACTGGCTAAGTGAACCAGTTGGTCATTCAAGATACAAGCACTATAAATAACTTTTTTACGAAACAATTTTAACCTGTTTTTCAGCAAGCATAAAAATGAAATATTTGAAAGCTAGTTTATACTGAAGTTAAAAATGCAGTTTCTTCTTGACTTGAAATATCAACTTTGAGACTCCTCGAGATCAACTATTCAAAATATGAGCTTTCGTAGGTAATTTTTTTTCATCTTACTCTTGTGAAAAAATTCGTTTTTTATAATAAAATATTCGATTTGCAGTTTCCATATATAGCGTCAAAATTTCATTGAGTCTCATTTTTACTTCTTCAATAAATGTTTACCTCTTTGGCACATGTTTGAGAATTTTTAGACCCAAAGAGAAGTCGTGGCTCCCCTGCCCTCCTCCAAATGGCGTGATGAATTCACTAATATAGTAAAGTGCTTACCATAGATGGCTTCCAAAATTAGAAAGGACAGGGAGGTAGAAATACTTTTAATAAAGTTCATATAAAGTTTCACTTTTCGTAATTGTACGCTTTTAAAATTTAGTCAGTGCTGCATTCAGAAGTTAAAATAACTGTTCTATTTTCAAACAAATAAATTTTTAGTAAATTTGAAGTTTCTTATCCATTATTTCTGACTTTAGCTAAAATATAAATTTTCAATTCCAAAATTTCTTTTAAAATAAAGATTCTCTCTTAAAAATCTCTTTAAAGGCGTAGAAGAAAAAAATATAATTAAAAAAAGCACTTTCGCAAGGAAGGAACGAAAATCTTCTTCAAGAAATAAGAAAAAGCAGGACTGGAATGACAAACTGGAAAATATATGCAACATGTCTTTAAACCCAACAAGTTTGCATGCTCATGTCATAATTCATTTTATCATGTCATAATCCAATTATCAGGGCATAATTCAGACATAAGTCATTCGACGAAAATTAAACGTTAAAAAAAATCCCATGCGTTTCCACTCTCAAAATAAAACACAACCTCAGTCCCATTGGGGCCGAAAATAAATAAAGATAGTTAAAGATCATGCATTTGCAATTTTATTATAAACAATTAATTTCTCTTAAAAACAACTATGGATACATTGTTACCTTGTTTACCACCAAACTGAAAGGATGGAGTTGGTATAGTCTCAACAAAACAAAGATCTGAAAATATAAGATCAATAAGGTGAAAAAATACGAAAAACAGAAAAGTGGGACTAAGTTATTAAAAATGGATAGAGTAATCGATGTAATCGAGGTCATGGGCAGGCTAGAAGAATTAGTTGAAATACTTGTTTTTTTTTATGTATTATATATTTACATATATGTATGCATTTTGTCAAGGTCTATTTTTTTTTATTAATAAACTAAACTAAACATCGAACTTACAGCGTCCAAATTAAATAAAATTATAGTGAAACGCCATTAGAGAAAGAGAACGACTCCAAAACAAATCGATATCGATTTGATCAGTACTATACTATCCTGCTGGGTGGATATCTTATTTACTACAATTAGCTATATGGTCACCCGCAAACATTGTTCTGGGAGGGGGGAGGGGTAAGGCTACGAATCATTCCAAGGGTGGGAGAAAAGGTTTGATTAAGGAGTTACTGTTAAAAATTAGAATATTTTTGCAATATAATTGAGCATCCGAATTCAATAGATAATGCTCTAAAATTTACAAAAGCTCCAGAAATTTTTACTTCAGCTTTAGCAGAACCTATTTTTTTATCATCCTGACCCTTTTGTACAGCTTGAGGAAGCAAGAGCCATTTTTAATGATAAAGGTTTCACTCAATGGGCTATGGAAGCAATAGAAATAAAAAAATATATATTTTCGCAGATTTATCAATTAAAAGAGATACTGGTAATATAAATATTAATCATATTTACGATATTATTTTAAAAAATGAGCCCATATTAAAAAAAAAAGTCTTGCAAAATATCCAAGAGAATAGTACAAGTAACAAACCTAAACGAATGACAGCGTCAAAAGCTTATCATAAAATGATGTCCCAATAATAAAGTTCATTTGTTTCTTTAAATTTATAATCCAGTTACTTTTCTGGTTTCATGAAGGTAGTTGGCAATTGTATCTGTAAGTAATTGTATATTATATATTTTAGTTAGTCTGTTTTTAGCTTTGTATATTTTATATTTAGTTTTTTTTTTAGTTTTAGATTCTAGTTTTTTTTTCTCTATGCTGAAGGCGCCTTGTTTTATACGGGCGAAATATTCGTTGGATTTTTTGTCCTTTTCATTTTCTTTTACTGGCCATAAATCCGTTTTGTCATTTCCATATTCATTTCTTTGTTTTGTAATGGCTGGCCAGTTCGGCTTTAGATCTTTTATGAAAAAGAATCTTATCTAGAACTAGTTCTGTAAGTGATAACTTTTATTTCTATTTTCTAGAATTCAAAACTAAGAATAATTCAAAACTATTTTCTAGCAATTCAAAACTAAGAATAAGAAGCATTAAGCTCATGACTAAACAAGGATAGTAATTTCAATTTTATTGTTCTTTATAGTTGTTTTATTTCGCATCCTTTTTCATTTTTATAAAAAATCTAATGACAATAGGGAGTCTTAGAAGATAAATTTCGAGAGTCTACGCGCTTAAACTGCTCGTTCTACTTTTACCCCAAATTGAAAATATGTCAAATTCACCTCAAATTGACCTAACCACTTCTATTAGGAGCTAAAAAAAACATTTATGCAGATGATCCAACTTCCAGCATTTAATAGTTGACTTAAAACAGGATACGATAATATTTCCCAATCTCAGTTATTTGACCAATAATATTCGCAGCTGGCTAAGATATTCTGAAGAGATAGAAAGAAAATTAGACCAGTAATTCTGGTGAAACTTTCCACAGAAAAAAAATTCCTCTTCATTTCCTTCATGAATGGTTTTCTGATTATTAGCAATGCACAATCAATTATTCTATTCAACTGGGACTAATGGAGAATTTCCACAATAAAATAAATACCATTATCGGAAAATACAACTGACGGCAAATCATTTTGTTTCGATGATTTCTAGACGGGCACTGCTTTAATTTGTCTTTTTTTTTAAGAGAAATATGCTCCTATGGGAAGAGGTTGAAATAATGTTTATTTGACAGAATTTGATAACGACCGTTTCACGTAACAAGCAGTCAAATATGTAATTCTTATGAAAATCAAAATGAGTAAAAACCCAGATGAAGGGTATAGCATAGCGGTGAGGATGTGCAATTGCAACGGGTGGTCAAAATGTAACTTATTTACTTTATTGAGACGTCAAGATATTTTTGACAAAACTGTTTTAAGGATACTGACTAACATAGAGCAAAACAAATGTCAATAAGCCCGGTTCTCGGGTAATCAGAGCCGTTTTCCATTAATGTATTTTCCGCAGAAATTTGCTCAGAAATTTTGCATTGGAACAGATTTTTCGAGCTCAGCTGCAATGTGATAAATATTTGGTTTCCGAGAATGTAACATAGATCTCTATGAAATAAGCTTGAAATACAAAAATGAATGTCAAAACGCCGTAGCAAACAAAAATTATAGCACAAATTTACCATTTACTACGTGTTATTCAATACTTTTTTAGATTTCCAATATACCCAAGTTTTTTTTGTTTTTTTTTTTCGAGCTAAGAACAGAACGGTAACTTTGTCTGAAGCTTTTGACAAATTTTCTGAGAAATTTACTGAAAAAATTCAAATGGAACACCAAATTCTCAGCCAAAACCTCGCAAAAGCGATAAGCACATTTTTTTTCGTTTTTTTTTTGCTTGGATATTTTCTCAGAAAAAAGGTAAATGGAAAACGGCTCAGAGCTTAAATGAAACCATCAGTCATACCTATTTAATTTAGTTAATTTAAATAGTAGTTTACATCATTCCTAAGTGAAGTACAGCCTTTCCATTAAGCGACAGGGTCTCTTGACTCCTCAACCAACCTCCTGAACGTAATGAGCATTCTAATGAAGCCATCTACCGTCTTCACTTAAGATACCTTCCATTTGGTTTGTAGTTTTGAATTGTTTCTAAGCATTGCATTTGCATTCAGAAAAACGTTCATTGACTCTATAATATTCATAATACAGAATAAAACAACTAAAACATAAATAAGCACACTTCTTTTACGAAAACCCCAGCAACGGCGTCAATTCACAGAGATTAGGGGACGGAGCAAAAACGTATTTTTCAAAATCTACAGGAGGGCAATTTTTTTATTTTCTTCAGTGAAAATACCAAAAAAGGCCATTTTCAATGACAATACCTAAAGAGGTACACGGAAATTGAAATGAGTAATCATGTCAAACATAAAATGAACAGAAATTGCCATAATCAGGATCAGGACTACTAGCCCTAAACCAACTAAAAACCAGAGTGTCATTTGCACTTACGCTAACCCCTGTACCTCAAATCCTGCTCTTTACGCTAGATTTTGACTTTTTTTTTTATCAGCACTTAAAGAAAGAATACCCTAACACAAGAGAAATATGACACAAGGGTTTTAAAAATTTCAACGGAAATCGAGGGGGACTCGAAGGGTTGGCTGCCCCTTTCCTGCATGAGGTGATTTTTGTTCCTTTTCAGTTTTAATTATTCTCTTTACCACCACTTAAAAAAACACTTTTTCGAGGGGCCTCGCGTCCGCTCCAACCCAACCCCTCTCAATTTCCGTTCTTCACAAAAATGGTATTGAAGGGTTGCTAAGTTTGGCGATAACAAATCTCAGGCTAATTGTGCAACGTTTGCGTCCTAAGTCCTAACGCGTCAAGCAAATATTTCGCTAATAATGGACATGTCAAATCATGTTTAAATTAGAGCAATGCATGGATTTTCAGTAAGCACAATTACAGAGTCCAAAATAGGGTCATCAGGCCAGACGCATCGTCATACGAAGAGAAGCTTAGCCTAAAGAGCTACGATTGAGTGGCACGGAAGCCTTCCTCGTATTTAGGATTACCCTGAATTTGACATTAAAAACTAATGAAATTTAAAACTTGGGCAATTAGGTATTGTTGTACCTCTCTTTATTAGCTAATTACATATCTGATCCGGCTGATTATGCATCTGATACAAATACACAAATGTAGATTACCAAAATAAAAAAATCAAATACATAATGAAGTTCCTTCCAACCTCCATCCATCTCTTTTACTTAGACATATAGACATTTGTCATCTCTTTAAAATTATGATCATTTAGACCTTATCACTATTTGACCTTAATATATAAATTACAGATCTTCTTTCTTAAAAATCCATTGGAAAGCAGTATGACTGTCCTGAATCAAAACAGCCAAGAACGTATTTAGAGGGCAACCCCACGCTTATTTATGGTAGCCTCTGTTCGTCTTAAGTTTGACTCGATCGTTTAACTAATTTGTCCTTGTTTGGGTTTCACTTCTTTATTGATAATAATTGCTGCGTTTGCTTCAAGATGCTCAAACTGCAATAGATCTATAGACCTGTTACATCTTGTCGGAATCAGGAAAAGAAATTTTCAGTCTGTGTGAGTGGAAGGCCCAAAATAGGGTCTTATAAACCGTTCCCTTTTAACATTACTCTCAAAACTACAAAACACTTTTTTTATACAGTTGAAGATAATTTCTGAAAAGATACTGTCAAGACAGTGAAGGCGCATGAGAGCAGGTTCCAGGGGGGGGGGGGTCCCTTTTGGCTTTAAGTTTGTGCGAACTACTTTTTTTTCAAATCTGTCAAACAAAAAAGAAGAAAAAGAAAAGACCATCAAATTCACAGTCATTAAAGCGCTAGTTTTTTTTAGTAGAGCATAAACGGCACTCTCCCTTTGAGTATGGGGGGAGGCTGGCAACATTATACTTATGTATGGTAATTTTGGTTCGTTTTTAAGTTTGACTTCTTAAATGGCTTTATTTCTCCTCATTCTTTTTAACGGTCACTCTTTACATTTTGTTGAAAACCGTTGAGTTTTTTTTTGTCTTTTTTTATCTTAAAAAATAATATTCTACCGCTCTACATGAATATAAGCACAGGACTGAAAATCAGTCAGCTAGACATTTCTCTAGTTAAAAAAAAGGAGCTATAAACAAACACAGCATTTCAGCAGCATGTTTTGACTTCGCATCCCTTCCAAATATGTTCTTAAATGTAAAAAAAATTGGAAAACGTCCTTTGATCTTGGAAAACAGAGCTGGGCATTCTTTTATCTGTTCAGATTCCGAGCCAGCGGATGATTTTAATTTCTGTACTGAATAGTTGACGCTGCATTATTTGCAAATGGAATAATTTTCACTCATTTTACAACTTTATAGAGGCGTGTTTTTTAATTAAGGTCCGTTTGAACATAAGTACACATCGAAATATTATTTTAAAAAAGTAAATTTATTTTCAAAAAGTGTATACTTTAATCTATTTTTTGACATAGTTACTAAGTTTTTGAAGCACTTATTATGCGTCTCAACTAATTTTAAAGTAAAGTATTTATAAGAACTTGCCACCGGCTCCAATAACCAAGAGTTCACTGCTGTTTTTACCTCGTCGTCATCTTTTTAACGGTTGCCACTGAGGTGACAACCGGGTTGAACTGGAGACGAAACATGGGTTTCACATATCACGGCCAAATCGAGGCAACAGAAAATGGAATAGAAACACACACACTCCCTTGAAAATTTGAAGGCCGAACATCCTTTTTCCCAGCGCAAAATCAGGGCGTCGGTGTTTGGGAATAGGCATGGTGTTTTTTTGGTCGACTTCGTGCAATGGAGGAACCACTATCAATGTAGAAGCATACTGCCTAACCCTCAGAAAGCTCCGTAGAGCGATTAAAAAAAAAACGAAACAAAAAAACTTGGCATGCTGACTAAGGAAATTGTCCTTCTTCATGACAATGCAAGACCTCACACTACTAGTCAGACCCGTAATTTGTTGGACAGTTTTGGCTGGGAAGTTTTAGATCACCCACAATACAGTCAGTCCTGATCTTGCGCCGAGTGGTAGCCATACATTTCTCCACTTCAAGCAACACCTCAGTGGCAAACAATACAATGATGATGACGACGTAAAAACGTAAGTGAATTCCTGGTTAATGGAACAGACGGCAAGTTTTTATAAAGAGGTTACTTCAAAATTAGTTGAGAGGTATGATAAGTGCTACAACAAACTTGGTAACTATGCTGTTAAATAGAGTAAAACATGTACTTTTTGAAAATAAATTTACTTCTTTTAAATAATCATTCGTTGTGTACTTTTGATCAAACGAACCCTAATTAAAAAACACGCCTCATACATACATATATATATATATATATATATATATATATATATATATATATATATATATATATATATTATATATATATTATATATATATATATATATATATATATATATATATATATATATATATGTATGTATATATATATATATATATATATATATATATATATATATATATATATATATATATATATATATATATATATATAAATATATATATATATATATATATATATATATATGCATAGTGTTTAATTACCAATTTTTGTGTACTTCATCCCCTTCCCAAAATAAATAAATAAATAAGGTTTTTTTTTTTAATTTCACAATTTTAGTATATAACTTAACCGAACTCCCACTCCCTGAGATTTAGTCATGATAATTTATCATTATTTTTGCTAACAATCTTTTTGTAGCTGATTATATGCTAAAGAAGCGACTGAAACAATTTTAAAGAAGGTGGTACTACAATAAAAAAAAGTATCCGTTCATTTTCGAGCTAATGACTACTTTGTAGCCTAATTTGGTCCGGGTCCATCAAAGGCGGATCTAGAGCAAAATCTTGCGGGGGGGGGGCAATGTGATAAGTGTACTAATAATTAGCCAATCGACAAGTTTATTTCAAAAAAGGCCAAACAAAGAGAAAACACCAAATGAGGGTGCCAGAAAAATCTTGGGGGGGGGGGGTCCCCCAGCCCCTTGGATCCACTCCTGAGCCCAATGTTGATTTCGCAGATTAAATGGAATGAAAAGGAGTGTGCGAGTAAGACTTCAACTCAACGACTTTGACAAGATTCTACGGTAGTGTAATCTGTCCATAGAACTACTCCATTTTGATAATAAATCTTGACAAGAAGATGAAAAAATAGAAAAAAATAAATATAATAATCTCACTCACAAGGGAGAAAACTTTGTACAATTTCTTCCAATGTCCAATTACAAGTTGCTATTAGGAAGAAGCTGTTAGGCAACATAATACTGTGAATATTTTCCACATATTTTCCTCTGGCCTCGACAGCATTGTCAGATAAAGAAATAGCATCATATGTTCCTTTATCCAATATTAATCCAAATTTATTTCCTTTGAAGAGGCTGCTAGATTTCGACAAAATATCGCACACCTAAAGTACAATAATAAGATAAAGACATGAAGAGTAAATTATTGCTACTTAGCGCACTATTGTCATCCTATACATGTAAATTTTGTTACTTAGCACACTGCGGTCATTTTACACATGTGATCACTTCCATTATCTTATGATTCTTCCCCAACCAATGGTACTTGAAATCTTTATCACTTTAAAGTTTCCCAATTCGAATAGCTTTAATTTTAAGATTTAAATAAGAAAAGGTCACAACAAATTATAGTGTACAGGTGAATAACGTGGCTTTACTTTGTTATGAAGCAAATAAATGTTGGACAGAGTAGGAACTTTGTAGCCAATTAGGTTATTTCATTCCAATTCTGGACTGTCCAGCTCCTTGCCTATCTCCCTGGAGGAGGGAACAAGGTAGCTTAGGTATACCCAAACGCAAATTATGCCTGGAGGCAAAACCCGCTGAAACTCCAATATGATACAAAATCCCGATATCCCCGATATCCGATTCCTTGTACGTTGACAAGTAACAATCAGACGCCTGTCTCGAAAATAGCAAATAACGGCGCAAGATATCTAGGAAAACTGAACTAATTAACTCTAAGCTATAAATGAATTGACAACATAAAAGCAAAAGAAAAGATGGCGTCACTGCTTTGGACTTAAACATGAGTCAATATAGTAATCGCACTAATTAAAGGGTTTACGCATTATTACTATGGATATAGCGTGGTGTACCCCGTCAGGGTTTTGAGATGAAAAAATAGCAAACACCCAACAGACAATTTTTGAGCCAGGTCCTTCCTGGCTCAAAGATCTGGGACAGATCGTTCGGTCCGTCCCTCTCCCATAGCCAGCTGAAGAAATTGAAGATAGTCCTGAAATTTCTTTTGTTTTCCTAATAATTCCCCTATTTTAGCATTTTTTTTTAGCCCCCCCCCCTTCTTCCCCAGATACAAGTCTATCGTCCGTGCCTGTTTTGAGCTATAGGTTCTGAATAATTTTAGGTGCAAGTCATGGCAAGCCAATTGTTTTCACTTCCCACAAAAGAAATACTCTTCAGTTAATGACAGGCGATACATATCAACCAGAGGAACTTGTTCACTTCCAAATTTGTTGACAAAAAAAAATTACGATTCAAACCACGACGATATCTTCTTTGGTCATTCACAACTTGTGATCCGAGTTTCATCATTTATTTAAACTGCAAATTGCGCTAATAATGGAAAACTAATAAAATTCATTAAAGATTTGAACTCCATAGACAATAATAACAAGCAATGTCACTTTCCTTAAAAAAAAAACACCTGTTTCTGTAGTTCTACAGGTAAATTTATTTTTGGTTGTATGAATAAATGGAACCGCTTAGTGATCAGTAATTATGATGATGAAAAGGTGGGACTAAAAGGAAAAACACCGTTTTTGGCGCTGCTGTTTTTGTATTATCCAGGTTGCAGCGGTAGCTAGCAACCTAGCAAGAGACGATCATGTCCAATGTTTTTTCATGGGGGTGGGGGTGGGGGGAGTAAAGCATGGCATATATTAAATACTTAACCTAACCTAACCTAGGTACCTTCCCCCCCCCCATAAACCCCAAAAAACAACAGTTTAAATATTGCAAATTTAATGAGAAACCACGCTTTGCGGTCAATTTAGGTAGCAATTACCCGCTTTACGGGTCTCCATGCTAAATTGCTATAGAGTCTATAGCGGTGTGTATCATTAAAAATGTGGAATTGTGTATTTTTTGCCAGAAGAAAGATCACAGATGCGTGTTTGTTTGCCTTTTTTTCCTCAGGGGTGATCGTACCAACCCAGAGGTCCTAGAATTTTGCGAGAGGGCATATTTGGACAGAAATTAAAAGTTCTAGTTCCTTTTTTCAATCAAAAACCAAAAAATAGAATAAAAATAGAATCACTTTTTACAAAAAAAGGCTGCATTTTAGATGTCTTTTCATATTTTCAAAGATATTTGATTTTTTAAGCAATCATAACCATATATGAAGTAATAAGTGACGTGACGTAAGATCTAACACCGATTGTGTACTAATAACCATATATGACGTAATGAGTGACGTTACGTAAAAATTGAAAAAAAATCAATTTTTATTTTATTTTAGTTCAGAATCGATAAAGTTATAAACTGCAAAAAAATTTATGGCATCTGAGCAATTATGGCAATTTCTACTCAAAAAAACTGTTGCTAAACTAGGTGATAGCAAAGTCCTTCCCGAGAACATTGTATGATACATATGGTTTTCTATTTGAGCTAACACGACTAATGTGCGAAGAACTGGGACTAATTGTGGATCAAGCAGTCTATGAAGAATCCTAAAAACAAGCTCAGGCTCAAAACAAAGAACGAACAACACAAATTATTGAAAATGCTGAATGAGTATTTACTGCCACGTACTTATCTTGTCACAGAATTCGTTACAGTCGCACACATGGACTTAGCCACATGTTTAGTTAGTGTTTTGCAAAAGGAAAAGAAAATTGGGGAGAAATTTAGAAATGTTAGAAGGTGGTTGAACGCCATTCTTCATCAGACTGAAGTGAAGAACTTATTTAATTTGTTTCTTTTAGCTTTGTCTTATTTTTCTGTATTGCCTTTGATGAAGGATTAAATTTGAGGCTCTATTAATAGTTTGTTCAACGTATTTGAAAGTTCTGGAATTTATGTATTAAAGGACGACAAACCCCCCAGAGCCCCCAGGGCAAAGGTTGTAAGTTATGCCCTGGGGCCATTTAAGGTTTTTATAGATAGAGTTGTCGTAAAAACTTCAAAAGGGGATCATTCAATTGGAAATTGAGAGAGCTAGTACCCTTTTTAATAGTCGAAAGTGATTGGAGGGTAACTAACCCCCCTCTCACGCCCACCATTCCCCCAAACACATCCGATCAAAATATTCAGATAGCCATTTTCTTCAACGTAGTAGAAAGTTAAGGATGACAACCTCAGGCCCTCAGGGCAAGGGTTTTGAGTTATGCCCTGGGAGCATATAAGGTTTTTATTTAAAGCGTTGTCGTAAAAACTTCAAATGACTCATTTGATTGGAAATTGAAAGGACTAGTGCCTTTTTTAATAGTTGAAAGTGACTGGAGAGCGACTAACGCCCCTCTCACGCCCACCATTTCCCCAAACACATCCAATCAAAATTTTGAGATAGCCATTTTGTTTAACGTAGTTGAAAGTTCTGGAAATTAGGTCTTAGAGGACGACAACCACCCTAACAGCCCTTAGGGTAAGGGTTGTAATTTATACCCTGGAGGCATATAAGGTGTTTTTAGAAAGCGTTGTCGTAGAAACTCAAAAAGGGCTCATTCGATTGGAAATTGAAAGGCCTAGTGCCCCTTTTAATATTCAAAGGTGATTGGAAGGCTTGACATTTTTATAGTAAAGATCGATGTGGGTATAATGTATTTTTTTTTTTTTCTTTTTGGTTTAGACCAGGGCACTTCATATCGAAGGAGTTGACGTAGGAACATCGAAAAGGACTCATTCGATTGAAAATAGAAAGGGCTGATGTCCTTTTTAATAGTCAAAAGTGATTGGAGGGCAACTAATCCCCCTCCCACGCGCACCCTCCCATTTTCCCATTATGTTTAAAAACTAAATGTTGCCTTAAGATTAAATCAAAATGCACTGTGTTAATGCTAACTCCCAATAAGGCATCTCAGCAGTATCCCAAGAACGACAGAGGGTATTTTGTTCAAACTTTTCGGGCTACTTCTGCTCTTAAAATTTAACTAAATCAAAATAGCGTAAGTGTATCCAAGCTATCAAAGAAAGTAAACAGATTTTTTTGCGAATGGTATCAAGTTTTCCATTTCAAGTCATCTAGAGGAGGTATGAAACTAAATTAAACACTACTGTTTGTGTCGAGATTTCTAAAAGGTTGAACGTTGTTAAAAATTGCTGAAAATTTTTCTCCAGCATACAAATAGCAGGCCAAACTATAAAGTCTTAAAAAAACGAAAAGATTTAAAGTATTATTTTCTTTTTCCCTGAAAAGACTATGCCAATATAAAACGAACAGAAATTAATTAAAAAAAACTTTTTCCACAAAATAAGTTTTTCAAAGAAAATAAAGAACTCCATTAAACAAAAAATGAGCATAAATAAAATTAAATAATCTACCAAGCGTGAAACTACCACAAATCAGCATCGATACATAAATGAAACCCAAAACGAACAGAAATTACAATAAATAACCAAGGCAAACTCAAAACGAGCAGAAATTAACCTAGGTTGGGCTCAAAACCCCTATGCCTTCCCAAGGCCAAAACATAATTTGCACTTTACTGAAAAAAATACAAATGAATGTGCATTGTCAGTTTAATATACATATACTGATATTTAGTAATCAAAATGTTAATATTATTTGATTTACTAAAGTTATAAAAGTAAAAACATTCATACTTTTTTCATTAAAGTGCAAATTATGTTCTGGCCTTGGGAAGGCAAAGGAGTTTTGAGCCCAACTTATGTTAATTTCTGCTCGTTTTGAGTTTGCCTTGGTTATTTATTGTAATTAATTAAAAAAAACTTTTTCCACAAAATAAGTTTTTCAAAGAAAAGTAAAGAACTCCATTAAACAAAAAATGAGCAAAAATAAAATCAAATAATCTACCCAGCGTGAAACTACCACAAATCAGCATCGATAAATAAATGAAACTCGAAACGAGCAGAAATTACGATAAATAACCGGGTCAAACTCAAAACGAGCAGAAATAAGTATAAGTTGGGCTCAAAACCCCTATGCCTTCCCAAGACCAGAACATAATTTGCACTTTACTGAAAAAAATATAAATGTTTTTACTTTTATAACTTTAATAAATCAAATAATATTAATATTTTGATTAATAAATATGAGTAAATGTATATTAAACTGACAATGCACATTCATTTGTATTTTTTTTCAGTAAAGTGCAAATTAAGTTCTGGCCTTGGGAAGGCATAGGGGTTTTGAGCCAAACTTATGTCAATTTCTGCTCGTTTTGAGTTTGACTCGATTATTTATCGCAATTTCCGCTCGTTTTGGGTTTCATTTATTTATCGATGCTGATTTGTGGTAGTTTCACCCTTTGTTAGATTATTTTATTTTTGCTCATTTTTTGTTTAATGGAGTTCTTTAACTTTCTTTGAAAAACTTATTTTGTGGGAAAAGTTTTTTTAATTAATTTCTGTTCGTTTTATATTGACATAGTCTTTTCAGAGAAAAAGAAAATAATACTTTAAATCTTTTCGTTTTTTTAAGAATTTATAGTTTGGCCTGCTATTTGTATGCTGGAGAAAAATTTTCAGCAATTTTTAACAACATACACCCTCTTAAAAATCTGGACACAAATAGTAGTGTTTAATTTAGTTTCCTACCTCCTCTAGTTGACCTGAAATGGAAAACTTGATACCATTCGCAAAACAATCTGTTTACTTTCTTTGATAGCTTGGATACACTTACGCTATTTTGATTTGGTTAAATTTTAAGAGCAGAAGCAGCCCCAAAAGTTTGAACATAATACCCTCAGTCGTTCTTGGGATACTGCTGAGATGCCTTATTGGGAATTAGCATTAACACAGTACATTTTGATTTAATCTTATGGCAACATTTAGTTTTTAAACATAAAGTCAAATGAAAGGGTGGGCATGGGAGGGGGATTAGTTTCCCTCCAATCACTTTCGACTATTAAAAAGGGCATCAGCCCTTTCTATTTTCAATCGAATGAGCCCTTTTCGAAGTTCCTACGACAACTCCTTTGATACAAAGTGCCCTGGTCTAAACAACAACAACAACAAAAAAATATTATATTATATCCATATCGATCTTTACTATAAAAACATCAAGCCTTCCGATTACTTTCGACTATTAAAAAGGGCACCAGGCCTTTCGAATTCCAATCGAATGAGCCTTTTTCGAGTTTCTAAGACAACACTTCCTATAAACACCTTATATGGCCCCAGGGCATAAATTACAACTCTTACCCTAAGGGCTGTGAGGGTGGTTGTCATCCTCTAAGACCTAATTTCCAGAACTTTCAACTACGTTACACAAAATGGCTATCTAAAAATTTTGATTGGATGTGTCTGGGAAAATGGTGGGCGTGAGAGGGGCGTTAGTCTTTCTCCAATCACTTTCAACTATTAAAAAAGGCACTAGCCCTTTCAATTTCCAATCAAAGGAGCCCTTTTGAAGTTTCTACGACAACGCTTTCAATAAAAGCCTTATATATGCCCCCAGGGGATAACTTACAACCCTCGTCCTAAGGGCTGGGTGGGGGGGTTGTCATCCTTACAGACCTAATTTCCAGAACTTTTTACTACGTTGAACAAAATGGCTATCTGAAAATTTTGATTGGATGTGTTTGGGGGAATGGTGAGCGTGAGAGAGGGGTTAGTTACCGTCCAATCACTTATAACTATTAAAAAGGGCACTACCCCTCTCAATTTCAAATTGAATGAGCCCCTTTTGAAGTTTTTACGACAACTCTATCATTAAAAACCTTATATGTCCCCTGGGCATAACTTACAACCTTTGCCCTGGGGACTCTCGGGGGTTTGTCATTCTTAAATACATTATTTCCAGAACTATCAACTACGTTGAAAAAATGGCTATCTCTAAGCTTTGATTGAATGTGTTTGGGGAAATGGAGGGCGTGAGAGAGGGGTTAATCACTCTCCCTCACTTTCGACAATTAAAAAGGGCAATTTCAATTTCCTATCAAATGAACCCCTTTTGAAATTTCTACAACAACTTTCTATATAAGCCTTATATGCCCCCAGGGCAAAAATTACAACCCTTGCACTGAAAGCTCTGATGGGGTTTTTATCCTAAAAGACCTAATTTCAAGAACTTTCGACTACGTTGAACAAAATGGATATCTCAAAATTTTGATTGGATGTGTTTGGGGAAATGGTGGGCGTGAGAAGGGGGTTAGTTGCCCATTTCAATAAAAACCTTATATGCCCACAGGGCATAACTTATAACCCTTGCCCTGAAGACTATGGGGAGAGTGTCCTGCTTAAAGGTATAATTTCCTGAACTTTAAACATCGTGGAAGAAAATGGCTATCAAGAAATTTTGATCGGATATGTTTGGGGAAATGGTGGGCGTGGAAGGGGTGTTTGTTGCCTTCCAATGACTTTCGACTATTAAAAAGGGCACTAGCCATTTCAATTTCCAATCGAACGAGTCATTTTTGAAGTTTCTACGACGACGCGTTCAGTAAAAGCCTTATATGCCCCCAGGGCATAACTTACAACCCTTGCCCCGAGGGCTGTGGGGGAGTGTTCTCCTCAAAAACATGTTTTCTATCTGGGAAATCCAAAACACTGAATAAAATGGCTATCTAAAAATTTTGATTGGATGTGTTTGGGGAAAAGGTGGGCGATAGAGGGGGGCTAGTGGCCCTCAAATCACTTTCGACTATTAAAAAGGGCACTAGACCTTTGAATTTCCAATCAAACGAGCCCTTTTTCAAGTTTCTACGACAAAGATTTCAATAAAAACTTATATGCCCCCAAGGCATAACTTATAACCCTTGCTCTGAAGACTGTGGGGGGAGTGTCCTGCTCAAAGGTATAATTTCCTGAACTTTAACTGCGTGGAACAAAATTGATATCAAGAAATTTTGATCGGATATGTTTGGGGAAATGGTGGGCGTGGAAGGGGTGTTAGTTGCCTTCCAATTACTTTCGACTATTATAAAGGGCACAAGCCATTTCAATTTCTAATCAAATGAGCCCTTTTTGAAGTTTCTACGACAATACGTTCTATCAAAACTTTATATGCCCCCCAGGGCATAACTTACAACCCTTCTCCTGAGGGCTGTGAGAAGGTTATCATCCTCAAAGACATAATTTCTGAACCTTTCAACTACGTTGAACAAAATGGCTATCTCAAAATTTTGATTGGATGTGTTTGGGAGAATGATGGGCGTGAGGGGGGGCTAGTTGCCCTCCAATCACTTTCGACTATTAAAAGGGTACTAGCCCTTTGAATTTCCAATCGAATGAGCCTGTTTTGAAGTTTCTACGACAACGCCTTCTATAAAAAAACTTATATGCCCCCAGGGCATAACTTAAAACCCTTGCCCTGAGGGTTGTGGGGGAGTGTCCTCCTCAAAAACATATTTTCTATGTGGTAATCAACTACGCTGAACAAAATGGCTATCTCAAAATTTTGATTGGATGTGTTTGGGGGAATGATGGGCTTGGGGGGGGGGCTAGTTGCCCTTCAATCACTTTCGACTATTAAATAGGGTACTAGCCCTTTGAATTTCCAATCGAATGAGCCTGTTTTGAAGTTTCTACGACAACGCCTTCTATAAAAACCTTATATGCCCCCAGGGCATAACTTAAAACCCTTGCCCTGAGGGTTGTGGGGGAGTGTCCTCCTCAAAAATATATTTTCTATCTGAAAATCAACTACGCTGAACAAAATGCCCATCTCAAAATTTTAATTGGATGTGTTTGGGGGAATGATGGGCGTGGGGGGGGGGCTAGTTGCCCTCCAATCACTTTCAACTATTAAAAAGGGAACTAGCCACTCCCATTTCAAATCGAATGAGCCCTTTTCGAAGTTTCTACGACAACCTATTCGATACGAAGTGCCCGGGTGGAGACAAAACACATTGTGCCCACATCATTTGGGTTTCATTTATTTATCGATGCTGATTTGTACTAGTTTCACGCTTGGTAGATTATTTGATTTCATTTTTGCTCATTTTTTGTTTAATGGAGTTCTTTACTTTTCTTTGAAAAACCTATTTTGTGGAAAAAGTTTTTTTAATTAATAATAAAAAAAAAATCTTTAAATCGTCTCGCGTGCGAAGTACACGATAACAGTGACAATTTTTTTGCAACTAGACAACCTGCTAGTTATAAATGTGTACCTTCCAACTGATTACCGTGACGACAAATCTGATAGTACTTTTGATATAAGTGCTGCCAAACTAAGCCCGTTGCCTTAAGAAAGCCGAGCGCGAGTCCCTTGAGTGTATAATCGTGGGTGACTTTAACTGTAATTTAGAAGTTGATATTAGTGCCCAAAACGGTCGGTGTTGCATTCTAATAGGGATACTTGAGAACCGTTTTACTATTCACCCGAAAAACCTGGACTTTTCGTATATCCACCAATCTGGTCCTACGTCCAATCTAGACCATATTGTTAGCTCTAGTTCTTTGTCAGCACGTGAGGATCTTGTCCTCCCGCATAGTTTCACTTCGGATCATTTCCCAGTTCAGTTATCAGTAGGCCTACCTCGTTTTCCACTACGAATAATTCGCCGGCATTCACTCAGAGGGGAGACGAGGTTCCGGTTTGGCGAAAAATTGATAAAGCAGTTTCAAGATTCTTGTGATCTTGTTCTGTCAAAAATTCGCATACCGTTTGACCTAGTTATGAAATTCTCTCATCGTGACGAAAGAGATGCGCGGCTACGTCTTAATATTTATTACACCGAACTGACCCATGCTCTTCTGTCTGCCGAATCTCAGGGAGTGCCCAAGTCACGTGTCAAACAAGGAACTAAAAAAAAGGGATGGTCTTCTAACCCTTTGTTACAATTAGCATGCGACCGAACAACTTTCTGGCACAGGATATGGAACGAATGTGGTAGGCCACGCTTAGGAGTAGTTAAAGAGATCAGAATTGCATCTAAGCGTAGGTTTGGCAAGGAACTTGCTCGTCACCGCGCGCCGTTGAAATCTGAGCTTTCTGAAAAAGTAATTAAAAATCCTAATATGTTATGGAAAATGTTTGATAAGAAGGAGTCAGCGGGTCCCGAGTCAGATCCCTCCTCTCATCAATTCCAGATACATATTTCCTAGCTATCCAATCACAGGTGGCGTCCGCAAAAACGATTGAAAAAGAAGAAGTCGGCTAGCATTGACCGTGTTTCCGCCCTTCACCTTAGCCAGTGCAGCCCAACCTTCATGGGACACCTATTTCTGCTCTTTTAGATGATTTTCACCACTGGACTCATACCATCGGCATTCAGTACTGGGTCGCTTATGCCAGTCCCGAAGAAAGGAAAAAGTACTTCGGAATGTGCTTCGTTCAGACCGATCACAGTAGCACCAACGCTTTGCAAAGTCTTCAAACTATTGGTCATTGATGAAATCCAGGGAAAATGCTAGACTCCCCCTTCCCAGTGTTGGTTCCACAAGGGTCTTGGTTGCGGCCGCGCCATTTCTGCTTTGGCTCCAGAATTGATTGACGCTGATGAATCGAAGGAGTCCATTGTTATAGGCCTACATGACGTCCGCCGTGCCTACGACTCACTTCTCCATAACCAAATCATTCTGGATATGGGAAAGAGAGGTGTACAGAAGGACATCCTACTACCCATTAAAGACATGTACGACCCCTTACGGGCTGAACTCCTACTTCCTGGCCATGGTTGAGCCTACACTGAATATACACTAGACGTGATGCTGTCCTACCGAGGGAATCCTGTAGTCCGAGTAAAGAAGGGTGCTCGACAAGGATCAGTCACATCTCCTTGTGCCTTTAATAACTGTATTATTGAGCCACAGTCTACTATCGAGGCAACATGCGTAGCTCGTGGCATAGACGTTACAATGATAGTCTACGCCGATAACATCCTGAACCCCAGCCACACAGTCGCAGGTACAGAGACCACCTTCTCCACACTACAATCAAATTACATTCGCATTGGCCTTGAATTTAACCCACAGAAGTCGGGGATACTTTTGTTCAACTGGCGCCAAGAAGAGGTCTCGTCTGTAAGACTGGGAGAATAGTCTATAGCCCCTGTCCCAAAAATTATTTACCTTGGTTTAGCAATTGGAAAGGATCTTAAAACTACCCGCTCCCTTCTTATTGATCATCTTCGTAAACGCCTGGCTTTTGCTTACAGTAGAGTTACATCTACAATCCGTTTCAACCGCTTAATTCTGGCTCGAATTTATAGCACAGTATCCTTTCCCCATTTCCTGTATCTAAGCCCATTTTGGAGAACTTTTCCAGAGCCAGAGGAAAGAAAGCTCAGATCCACGTTTTTTAAGTATGCACAGTTCTTGTTGCGGCTCCCGCCGTGGACAAGAAATTCGTACCTTGTTAAAAATTTTAAAATTGCGGACCCGACGGCAGGTATAATTGAACAAATTAAACGGTACAACGAGAAAGTTTCTTCCCACCCTTAGTACTGTTTGCTACGGCAGTCAATGGTTGTCCATTTAATTTTGTTCGCCCTAGTGCCTCGTCCTTTCTTTTTTCTTTCGTTTATACTCCGTCTCTGTTTTCCTTTTGTTGTAGACGGGTTACAGATAAATAAAAACTTAATTAAAAATGGGGAAAGCCTTTCCTACTTCAAATCTAGGAAGTGGGAGTTTATAATGTTATCGTCGGTTGCTTATTTAATTAAGTCAGCTGTAATTGCGTTAACATTGTAATTGTTGCATTTTTAATTCAACGATATTTAGTCTCTTTTCGTATAAGTCCAATTTATGTGACGCTGGTTATTCTCAATCTTGGTGTCAATTTTTCTCTGATAATATATTGCGTATACTACTAATAATTTAACTGTTTATCAAATTCAAATTCACTTTATTTTTCCCTTAATATTCTTGTTAACAACAAAAATAACAGCGGAAGTCAAACAATTTAAAAACACTTACAAAATTAAATTATTCAAACTTGATTTATTTACAATTTTTCTTGGTCACCATTGTAGTATTTTACGAAGTATGGACCAAATGACTTCAGGTAGCGCTCGGATGAGCGTATCAGCGGTCGTTCCAGCTTTGCTGCGTTCTTCGTTATTTCTCTGAGCCTCGTAGAATATTGAGTTTGGCGCGCCTCAAAATCCGGAAGTAGATCGCGGTGCGTTTCAGAGTCGAGGATTTTTAGACCAAAGTCCATGACCAGTGTGCGCCTTCTCTCTTTGAGGGACTCCAACTTCAGAACTTTGAGGCTCATCTCATAGTCAACGTAACTACTCCCCAGTATTATTTTGCAGGCCCTTTTCTGCAATCCTTCAATTTTGTCGCTTTGATCTATGGTCAGTGCGCTGTGCCACACTGGGCAGGCATATTCAGTGAGCAGTCTAATGTAGCATTTGTAGCATACAAGCATGATCTCAGTTTTCATCCCAAAGCGGCGAAGGTAGGCAAAAGATCTTAGGAGGAAGGCGGTCTTTGAGACGATTGACGATACGTGGGTATTCCATTTCAGATCGGCACCCAGGTGGACACCCAGGATCTTCACTGTTTTTACAGCCTTCGGCCCACCGTATGGCGGGTCTGGAACTGGCCGTTTAAGGAAATTAACCCTAAATAGGACTGTTTTTTCCTGGCTGAGTGTAAGTTTCACTTGGTTTGCTTCATCCTCGATTTTTCGCATTACTGTTAGGATTGGGTCTGGCTGTATGCTCTGTGAGAGAAGTCTGAGGAGGAGGGTGGAGAGATCGTCAGCGAATTTGTAGCGTTCCATAATTTCGCGCAAAAGTTTGTTGATCACAATAAGGAAGGCTAAAGGGCCTAACTTCGACCCTTGTGCTGCACCGCAGGTCAGCTTGAAATTCTAACCCACATTTCGGATGAAGCTAAGAACCTAAATATGAAAGTAAATTCCACTAAATCAAATATAATGACGATAAATTTCTTGAAATCTATTCCCGCCTTCCTTAACCCTATCCCCCCAGATATTTCTGTGTCTTCCTTTAAATTACTTGGGGTTACAATTTCCTCTAATTTAAAGTGGGATATCCACGTGAAAGATATTGTCCGTAGAGCTAATGCGTCCATGTCTCTCCTTAAGCTCTTGAATAAATTTAACGTCCCCCCATCCCATTCTTTATGGATTTATACTTCCTTTGTCCGCCCGCATCTCGAATATGCTTGTCCAGTTTGGCATCCTGGCATCTCCCGTAATGAATCAGATAAAATTGAATCTATTCAAAAAAGAGCCCTAAGAAAAAATTTTAAAGAAACTTTGGTACCATATTCACTCCTTCTAAAAAAGGCCAAGCTGGAAACTCTTGAGCACAGGAGAGGAACGCTGTGCCTCCGTTTTGCAAAAAATGCAATAATAATCCCTCGCACGGAAAACATTTTTCCCAAAAGACACTCCCCATCCAGACACCGCCTGCCACGTACTGTTTCTGAACCCATCCCTATCTTGTCCCCCATCCGTTGTTTAACCTCCAGATATGAAAAAACCTTTGTCCCCTTCATTACTAATCAAATAAACCACTAGTTTTTTTTTGTTTTTTTTTTTTTGTACTGGTGATACCCATGCTGGTGTCCGTTTGGCTCTTCCGTTCCCTCCCCTTTTATGTACTCTCTTTTAAACCTTTTTAACACTATTTTATCTCAATTTTTTTTTTTGTTTTGTTTTAATTTGTGCCTTTTTAACTTTCTTACATTTGACACTTTTTGTTTTTTAGACAAATGAATGGCTTTGCCTTTCTGATATTGTTGTTTTTGGCATTGTTTAGCCAGTTTTTTAGTTGTTGTGCTATTTCTATGTTTTTTTTATTATATGATCCCGAAATGCGAATTCGGCCCTTCGGGGCTTGTGATAGTCATTTTTTGAAATAAATATCTTATCCTAGCTCCCTGATGTTTGACGTTTCGCCATTGGGAAGTTGTACTTTCTGTTTGCGGTTCGTCAGGAAACTGCCAACCATTCGCAAGACAATTTGTCATGCTCCAAGGTAAGTTGCCTCGTCGATAACAACTGAGTGGTCGAGTAAGTCGAACGCTTTCACGAAGTCCGCGATGATGCAGTCAATATAAGCACCGTCAATCTCCAGATGCTCCAGGATGTCTCTGATGAGGCGGATCAGGTAATGCACAGTACTATGACCTGGACGAAAGCCGTACTGCCGAGGATCAAGATTTTCACTAATATCTTCGAAAAGCCATTTGAAGACAATTCCTTCCAGGACTTTTGAGAAAATTGATGTCTTTGAAATGGGTCTTAAGTCATTTGCAGATTCGATGGATGATTTTTTCGGTATAGGAATGACCACAGCAGTTTTGAATCGTGTCGGGAAGTTGCCCTCACTCAGGCATTAGTTTACTACGGCAGTAAACGGTACCGCAAGCTCGTTGCTGCATGCTTTGATCAGTTTGATTGGCAGTTCTCCAGGAAATGAGGCCTTGGATGCGTCCAGTTTTAAGAAAGCGGTCTGGATGGTTTCTGCTTCAATGACAGTAATGCTTGTAATGCAGTAATGCTTGGAAGGTCGGGAAGTGATGTAAGACCAGGGTACTTTGTACAGATTGTAGCAAAGTGGTCGTTAATCGCGTTACCGGTAAGTTTCTCCCCTTTTTCGTTTCTTAGTTCAAGGTTTTTCTGCTTTCGGCCAAGAATGTTCTGAACCGTGCTATGAAACTATTTAGAATCGGAAGATAGAAGCTTCTGTACAGTCAAGCGGCCGTGCTGCTTCCTTGCATACTTTATCTTTCTCACCACTATATTTCGCAACTTGTTGGACTCTGCTCTGTTAGAGTTGTACAAGTTATCCCGCCTTAGGATAAGCTCTTTTATATCTGGCGTGATCCAGGGTTTCGTTTCATTTCCTACTGCCCGTTTCTTTTCTGGAAAATGCTCTTCGAACATTTTCTGAAGTTGATCGCAGAAGGCATTTGTCATGTCTTCAGCGGACGGTAGTCTGTAAATAGGGTCCAGTTCTGCAATGTTAGCTTTCCCTTGAAGGCGGGGATTAGTTCATCCCTGATCGGTCGATAGGTTACTGTTTGTTTAATTACCTCTCGCCGTGGCGAATGCGCCGGTCTCCAGGTCCCTGTTAGGTGATCACTTAAACCAATGCTTGCTGTGATTTCTGGCTCGTTGTAGTACTGTTCGAGGTTAGTGAAGACCATGTCAAGTAGGTTACTGCCGCGGGTTGGAGACTTCACCATTTGTTTCAGTGATAGGCTGGACTCTATCCAGGAAGGCTTAATATCATTGAAGTCTCCACATATCACAATACCGGCAAAGGGATATTTACTCCGGAAGTGGTCGACGGAGTATTGTAGGTAGTTGACTAGAGTCTTCCGGAATGGGGCTTTGGGTGGGTAGTAGACGACTCCAAAGATTAGGGATGATACTCCCCTTGGTAGGAAGCGCGGTCTTACCCAGACCCATAGCACTTCGAGTTCTGGGGATTTGGGTATTGGAGGATCGAGTATTCGGCTGGGCGTATCTTTTCGGCAGATAAGACCAACTCCTCCACCGTGGCTGATTTCTTCTTTTTTTTCGTCTGCTGACTTCCGAGGTAATAAGTATGCATTGTAGCCATCGAGGCTGAGTATACTGCTATTTGTAAGCCAAGTTTCGGTAAGACAGGCCACATCGATCTGTTTACCTCGCATTAAGATGTCCAGTTCCTCGATTTTGTTTGTTATTGACCGGACGTTCGACAGCAATATAGAGGGAAATTCTGGATTCCGCTTTAATCTTGATTTCCTTTTTACAGGATCAGAGGTTTGGGTCCTTACCGCGTGACAGTTACTTGTCTGTGCCGGCGGAGGGACTTTCTTGTAATACGTCATCCAGGACTGATGTTCATTATCACTTGGTAGGATATGAAGGAGCGTTTGCTGTTTGTGGTAGAGTTGAAGTTAGACTTGGAGGTGGTGGGTTCAGGCGGTAAAGGTCGAGTATGGATCGTTGTAGCAGGTCGTGTTTTTCTGTTTCTACACCAGCGTTTATTAATTTTCCATTCGTTTAAGCATTTTGTTTTATGTAATGATGTAAAAAATCCGTGATTGAATAATTTCCTTGTTTCTAATTTTATGCATATCGAAGTAAATGAACCCATTGTTGAGAGTGATACGAATTCAAGACCAGCGGACGAAAGTGTCGTTTAATTGTTTTACCGTCTCTTGTCATATTTAGACTAGTTGATATGATTATATACTGTATATTTTTAATTCACTGATGATTATTTGGTTGAATTTTTAACCAATTGCGGCTTGATGCAACGATGCTCATATTGCTTATGTTTGCTCAGTACTTGGGAATTTAAAAAGTAAAATATGTTACGTACCTGCAGTTTAGTGTACAATTGAGTTTTTGTTTGTGTTTTTTTTCCTTTTTAGTGATTTCATACAGCAAAAGTAATCTCCAAAGAACTGAGAGTTTCTCCTCGTGATGATGTTCATCAGGCAGAGAATGAGGGAATAAGTTTGAAACTGGAAGTCAATAAAGAGAGACCTAGTGTGTTTCACTGGTTCAATAAACCGTCCAAAATACCTCTCTTTAATGCAGAAAGTTGCACCACCGGTTCGTGTGTCTGGTGGCAAGATCACGGTTGTTGGCACTGGCCAAGTTGGTATGGCTTGTGCCTTCAGTATTTTAACCCAAAACATTGCTAGTGAGCTGGCACTTGTAGATGTCGTTGCTGATAAGCTCAAAGGTGAAATGATGGACCTGCAGCATGGCTTAACCTTTCTCAGAAATGTAAAAGTATTAGCTAATACTGATTATTCTGTCACTGCTGGATCAAAGATTTGTATTGTCACTGCTGGTTCACGTCAAAGGGAGGGTGAATCTCGTCTTAGTTTGGTACAAAGAAATACAAAAATTTTCAAAGGTATCATACCCAAATTGGTTGAGCAGAGCCCAGACACAGTACTTCTTATTGTTAGCAACCCAGTTGATATTTTGACCTATGTTGTCTGGCAAATTAGTGGATTACCAAAGAATCATGTTATTGGATCTGGAACCAACTTAGACTCATTACGTTTTCGTTTCTTGATGTCACAGCAGTTGAAAGTCACACCCTCTTCTTGCCAGGGCTAGATTGTTGGCAAACATGGTGACTCTAGTGTATGGTCTGGTGTTAACATAGCTGGTGTAAGGCTCTCCAAGATCTTGACTCCAAGCTAGAAGGAGATCTAGAGCAATGGATAGAACTGCACAAAAAGTTTTTGATAGTGCCTATGAAATAATAAAGCTGAAGGGATACACCTCATGGGCCATTGGACTAAGTGTTGCTGCTCTGGTAGGGGCTATCTTGAAGAACACTAGATCGTGCTATGCTGTTTCAACACTTGTGCAGGGAATACATGGTATTGACAAAGAAGTATTCCTCTTTGTCCCTTGTGTGCTGGGTGAAAATGGAGTGACCCACGTGATTAAGCAGTCTCTTAGTGAAGCCGAAAGAGCTTAGCTTCAAAAAAGTGCAAATATTCTTTACGAAGTTCAGAAAGGCTTAACTTATTAGATTATTTTTAATTTGGTTTTCTTATGCGAGATATAGTTTCTCTCTCATTAACTTATAATTCGGTGTTTGGCCTAGTTGTTCCTTCAGTTTTGGGCTTAGTTGTACCTGCTGCTGTTTGCTTTGTCTTACCTGCAGCTGTCGCCTTAATTGTATCTGCAGCTGTTGGCTTAGTTGTACCTGGAGCTTTTGGCTTAGTTATACCTGCAGCATACCTGATTTTAGAATAAAGAGCGAACTCAAGCCCATATTATCTTAAATACTGAAATAAATCATCATATTTATGATGATCATGGTTTCAGCGGTATCAGATGCCTAGGATCAGGGTTACAGCAGTAGAAGCAACCAAGTAAGAGATTATCACGTCTCACACTAAGAAATAAAGCAGCCCATAACTCCTAAAAATGGTGTCAGATCAAACTACAAAGTACACCCTTAAAACCACCTTGTCAAAACCTTTATAAGGTAAATATAACAGTCCCTGTTTTTGAACAACAAGGAAATTCCATTGACTCGAAAAACAAGGAAAGCAGCTGTAACCATCATATTTTGATTCGACAGCATCATTTTTCCGTTTTCACCTCAACAGCTAGCTTGACACTAGAACATCATAGAGAGCTGTTTAATGACTTATTTTGAAGAGAATTGCTAAATCTAGTGCCTTCTATAACTAGCAAAAATACTGCTTATAAAATAAAACCAATTTTTAAGAGCAACTTCATTTTCGTATACAAGATCGTGGTTGCAGCGATAGCAGCAACTTAGTACACTACAGAAAGGATCGGTATCTTTCTTTATAAATGGGAATTGTAAAGTTTCATCGGTTTCATGGTAGTGCATATAGCTGAAACCTAGTAAAGAATAAACCAAGGCACATTGTAGCTAAATGTTAATATAATGCAAGCATTTTCTTATCATGGTTGCAGTTGTAGCTGCAGCTAACAAAAGGGGAACCACAGCTCATAGTAATCAAAAGTTGAAAAAAATATTATGGGAAAAAACTGCCATCTGACACTGATTCAGGAATGGTACCTTTTATTTTGGTTAATTATACTTAAAGGATCGATAAAGGTCATTATAAATTGGGACTATGTAAGTTTCATTAGAGGTAGCAGAAACCTAGTGAAGAACATACCATGGCAAAAAGCAACTAAAAGTTTTGTAATAAAGAACAAACTCTAGCCTATATTATTTTTTTCAGACCAGAACAAATCGCAACGAAGGAGTTGTCGTAGAAACTCCCAAAGGGGCTCATTCGATTAGAAATTATTTGCTAATTGGAAATTTACTAAAATATCATTATAGGCATGACTATGGATCACAGATATTTTCTGACAAGATTATATAGCACAACTATACAACAAGGCCTTTTGGGGTTGACATAATCCTCTTGGAGCCTGCGAACAAGGGTTGTTTGTTATGCCCCAAGAGCAATTACAGATTTTATGGAAGAAGTACAGCAATAAGAAACAGGTTTGAATTTTTTCAGTTTCTTCCAGCAGTGCTAAATAATACTTGCGGACGAGAAATCCTTCTTTATCGACAACTCGTTGGTCATGAATGTATTCTGACGCTCAACGGAGTAGTAACACCCATAATTGTCGGATTTACAAGGAAATTCCTTTTGTATGTTTAGCGGAAAATTTAGTTAAGGATTTATTTAATTCAAGCCGCAACGAAATAGTCGAACTTAATTTCTTCACATCAAAACAAAGAGCGAATCCAAAGGTTACAAGGAACAGAAATTGAAATATCAAACCCCCCGCCCCGCCTCCCTCTGCTCATTTAAGCATAAAAACCCATTTTATATACGAAATCTCCCTACAATGAAAACATAGATCTCATTCTTGGCAGCCATTCCTGACACTTAATCTGCAAAGATACTTTCAAATTTAATAAAATTGAAAGGTGAACTTCCCCTACCCTCCTCCAGATTGATTTTAAGACACTCTTAAGAGTTTTGAAAACTTAGGCCTTGAAATACACTATTTTGAAGCTTCCAGTACCTTTTCCAAAATAGGGAAAATTTTCAATAAGAATAATAGGGAATAATTAATGCGAAATCGCGATAATCTTGAGATTTCGCTGGTAAGGAGCTGCCCCTTGTTCTATCGAGACAAATTGATAATTTGATTATTGATGGATGAATTCTGTTGCCACCAATTATTTTCATAGTATGAAAGATTCTTTTATTTATTCATAATTTTATTTGGTTTATTTTGATGATTTGAAATACAAATTCGGGAGATAAATCTAGAATCGATCAGCATAGAATAAATCAATTTATTCAATATCCAATTTTATTAGCTAATATTTTATTAATCAACTATGTTATGGTCAGTTTTGAGTTTCCACCGAACAATTACCTTACACACATTCGATTTGACGCCGAAAAGATAATTTCTGTGTCATAGTCATCCTCCAAAAAACACAAATACGTGTATTTTGCAAGGCTGGTAGATTGGAACCAAAAAAGTAATACAATCTGGAAAAACATGCATATTCTTACGTTTTACTTTGCTTTTTATACCGAGGTTTTTTGGAGACTCAGTCCCCTTTCGCAATAATATTTACCCCTTGTACCCTTATCCTCAAAGAAAAATAAAATGGTACTTCTTGTTCTTAAATTTTATTTGCGATTATTACTAGGAGGTAGTGTCAAATCCAAAGAAATCGGTTTCCCAAATTGAATTTAAGTAGTATCTTAGACCACATTGCCTTTCCATTTTTTCTATTTGCAATTAATATGAAAAGAAAAGGTTAGAAAAATGGTAAAACTTTTATTAAGATAAAAAGCCCAAACAAACACAATACGACGATGCATATACCTTACATTGTGTTTGCAGTTACCACATTGGATTAGTTTAAAGAAAACAATTTTATAGTTCATCAAATGCGGGTTTTTTCATTTTTGTTTATACTGCAGCATTTGTATTTTTTTCTCATTATTTATATGTATGTTCATTTATTTAAGATATTTTTTGTACTTATATTTTTCCTCCTTTAATAAAAGCTTCTGGATGAGAAATTTTAAGAGTTAGTTCCAAAAACGCCTTTGAGTCTTCGATGACGAAGGGAAACCATAAATTTGACGCTATTTTTCAACCAGAATCATTACATAATTTTCCTTGAAGAACAAACTTAAAACTCGGAGACCTCTCTACCGTTGACTCCGCCGAACGATACACATATACTTGCTTTAATTGGAAATTAAACACTCACTTCAAACCGAATATGCGATGATGATTCCTTGGCAATCTCTCTAGATAACTGCACAGCAGTCTCCGAATAATCAATCCCAAGTACGTTCAAAAATCCTTTCCGACTCTGAAAAATAGAATATCTTTTGAAATTACTGTACAATCCATAAAAGGAAGTATTACTAAAACCTAAACACTTCATTTAACTATTACTGAACTGCCAGTGATAATCTTCGAACTTTCAGGAAATTACCAGGAGATTTTTTTTTAGCTCTACTGAAAACTACAAGTCTTCAAATTACAAGCTTCAAATTGAACGACAAATTCAAAGTAATTTGTCAGCATTCCAAATTAATTTATATATTTCGTTTCATCTGAATTCTTAAATTAAGGCTATACGTAACTTTATAAAGCGTAACTTAAATTAGGTTTTATTTTGTTAATAATGATTTTGTTTCTTAATCTATATTATAATAAAATAATTTATTATTTAAAAATCATCTCACCAAAAAAAGTATAAAATGCAGTTTATTTTTCAATTATTTTGTCCAATGTAGTGCAAGAGTTTACATACTGCAAAAAATTCCAATACAACTATGCTTCTTCCAAATAAACAATTCAAACTTAGGGCGAACTTGGCAGAATCAGTCCAGTTCCATGTAAATCAACGTTATAATGAAACCGGCTATCCTATGCTAGAAAGGTACGCTTTGTTGCGGTATTAATTTACAATCACACTTAAAAGGAGTATGGACTTTTTTTCTATTTAGGTACAAAGTCGATTGACTCGTTGATAAGCCAATTCACAGGTAACAGGGCCTCCGAGCCCGTCACCCATCCCAAAATGTCAGTACTTCAATGAAATTTGTCGTAATTTTCTCTATATTTTTGCATACTGCTCATGTATTTGTTTCGTTTCCAATTTACCCCCACTCCGCTCCCTAAGAAAAAGATAAATTCCAGTGTTCCTGACTGCGCTTGATGCTTATCAAGTAGACAAAAATGGTAAAAAGGAAATGGCAAAGCAAACGTCTTTCGCACTGCAGTATTCCGATTCAGTATATCTGGTTTTTGTAATTACTAACTCTAAAATACTGTTTGTAATATTCAAAAATGACAAATGTTCTTTGTGATATTTTTAAATTAAAACTTTGCACTGTCTAACTGGAACAAAGGATCACTTCTCTTGGACTTTCCCAGAGAAATATATAAAAGCACAACAAAGAATAAACACAAAACGAAGATCTGAGGCTAAAGACACACTTACATTGAAGTACTGGACAACCTCTTGATGGAAACTTTCTTGTGGCCAACAGAAAATATTTTGTTCAAAAGACTGAATACACATACAATAAAGTATTATAACATTCCACGGAAGAAAAATACTGCAATTAACACAAATATCGGTGAACCATGTACAAGATAATAAAAATCCAATAAAACTACATAAATGACCAGGGCAATGCTAGGATTTTTTTCGGTGGGGGGGGGGGAGGGTACCAAGAGAGTTTTTGTTCAGGGTTTTGCTTACAGAATGAAAAAGAAGGGTTTACCTCACATGGATTTTCTCTAACGGTCTTAGTCCGGTTTTTGGCTGTATTTTAAGACCAGTTTACAAGGCAGATAAATATTTTTTTCTGTTTTTTTTATTTATTTTTTTTACGAAAAAATTCTTTTTATATGAATTTTTCAGACAAATTTACGAGATGGAGAAATATTTCAGGGGGGGTATTCATACTATTTATATCAATTTCATTGAGGTGGACCCTCTCCCCTTTGTATGGACGTGGTTTCAACCCCCCCCCCCCCAGACACACACACACACACACATACACATCTACAAACACACGCATGCTATTCAGTAAACGTACAACATTTGACATTAGCAGTGTTTACTATGGTCACTTCTTGGTTTGCAATTCAAAATGATGGGCACGGGGAAATATCCCACATTTACAGAGAAGCCCTGTTGTGCATACAGGCATTTTGCAGTTGAGTCTTTGACATAAATTCATTATGATGAGACTACTAAAGCTACAAGATCAAGAGGCAAAACAAAGAACAAAAGATGTAGAGGATGCGTAGAGCTGTAAAGACGTCGTATGTGCTTGTAACGATAAGCCAAACTAGGATATTTTCAACTTTATCTCAAGCTTTTTATAAACTTTGACAAAAAAATCGAAAGAATTGACAAATTAATCATACATTTTATTATGTAATTAATGAGAAAAGGAGCAAAAGGAGAGAGAACTAAGGATGACTAAAGGTAAATCAACTATGAGAACTGGAAGAGACAACTTCAAAGAGGAACGGAAAAAATGAATAGTGTTAATAGATATGGAAAGTATAACAGAGAGAAATATCAAAGAAAACGGAAAAAAAATATTTATCAATTCAAAAGAACATAGCTCCAGAAGTAGTTAAATTTAGTGTCAAAACTGAATTTATCCTAAATTCCTGCAATTTGAAAATAATTTCTTACATTTCTTTTATCGTCTTTGCGACTTATTTGCAGCCGCTAGAAAATAAAATTTCTGAGGGTTCATAGGAAATTCAATAGGGTTTCAAAAAGCTACTCAAAAGGGAGGTTTCAAAGAGATTTCATTTATTAGTGAAATAAACAAAGGGAATTATATAAACACATTACTTACAATTTCTAGCGCAAGGAGTCCATTTCCAGAGCCAACATCAAGAACTGGTGTGTTTTTGTCAATGGATTCTGAAGAAGAGCACCATCTATAAAAAATGAGTAATTAAAAAAAAGTCTTTTAATTTCCTTGTTTAAATATAATGTTCATAGTTATCCTAAATATGAAGAGGGCTGCCTTTCCCCAGCCTCTCAATCTTTACACCAAAAATTTCACGGTAAACTTTTATCAATATACTCTGGTTTCTAAAAATACCCTTTCGCTTAAAAACAACCCTTTCCCCAATAGGAAGAGAGCTGTCACCCCTCAGTGCACAGCTCACACGTTTAGTCCAAATATATTAATCCAAGCAAAGGCAGGTTAAGGAGTGTATTCCCCCTTCCATATTAATCGAAAGAGCCCCTAACTGAAAGCATGAAAATTTAGCCTAAAAATTCACTTCTTTGGAGTTTAGGCCACCTCCATTGCCTCACCCTCCAACAAAGATCTGTTGACCTCCCTCAAGAAGGTAGTACACGGCTTTACAATGTGTATAGCCGTTTTTAACGACTATACATTGATATAAACGACTCGTTTATATCAATCTATGAACAGTCTATAATAGCTGCTCATTTTGTACAGACGGCAGGAATATTAGGGACAAATTTACCCATCCGCAGCAGCATTGCCTCTGAAACTGCAAGGTTATATAAAGAGGTATCTCATAGTTATATGCTGCTTGGCTATCTTAGAATTATTGCTCGATTGCATTTCGGCCCGTCGTCTACAATAATTAGGCCAAGTTGGTTATTTTACAGCCCAAAATGACAAAAATTGGTACTTAACTGTGGTGTGATCTATTTTCCAATTAACAAGGAAAATAGAAGCACATTAAATATATGTTGAAATGACTCCTCTTCTAACATTCTACAACCACTGGTTTTATTATCCCTGGCGGGAAAAAGAATCACAATAAAAACCATGCATCCCGTAACATTCTTGAAATTCAGAACTGTTCCCTTCTTCTATTTTATATGATTAGGAGCTTGAAACGTTAGTCCTAGAGATATCGGATACAATTCCATTGTACAGAGTAATTTTTATCTATCTACCAACCCCCTTTTTTAGGAAGATTTTTCTCTTTTTTAAAATCATAAGCAATTCTTTTGTGTGTAACCTTTGATGAGTAATCTTTACACATTCAGAATTACCATAAAAAAGTATTGTTTAGCATCAACATTTTTTTTTTTTTTTTTTTTGGTTTTTATTTCTACCGGCAATGGTCGCTCTGACTTTCTGTTCATGAGTGGTTTGATAAAGCCATTTCCTGCCCATAAAAAAACATAAATAAAATCACTCCATTAAAATCACTACTGACCTAAAGAACACAATTCTTGAAGCATGATGTATTTTTTCCCATTATTAGGACACATGCACACAGAAGAAAGGAAATCCCACCTCCTCAAGAGTGTTCCAAACAACTTCAAAGAAACAACTCGTGTCAACAAACATCTTTTTTTGATGCGCCAAATCCCACTTCCTCGTGCCCAATAGTTCAGAGACATTTGCACGTATGATCATGAGCATAGTTGTACACAGTTCAGAGAATATAAGAAGTCCTCTGAAAGTCCCTGGAAGGAGGCTCCACAAAAAAAAGTGGTCTAAAAAGCTTGTCTCTTCAATATTTTCTTGTGTATGAGAACCGACTGATCCTGATTTACTATATGCAATGTTGGAACTTAGTTAAATATCCATCCCTGCTTGTTATCTGCTTGCTTGTTGGACAGAGCTTTCCTGATGTGTAGAACATTACAGGAAACCCAAGCACAACTCAGAACCATGCATGATGAAGCAAAACAGATCAGCAAACAGGAAGTTGATGTAATTGGTAGAAAAGTAACCACCAGCAGAGAAAACAAAGATTGCTACTTCTGTGATGGTCCGTAAGGTACCGTAAGGTTTACCTTTATGCTCTGCAAAAGGTAAAAAATGTTCAAATTGTGGTCAACTAACCACTTTACGCCTGTGTGTAGGAGCAAATCTGTTCATAACATCAAGCACGACCAGCTGATGGGTATTGAAGACAAGTCACCAACCTCAGAATTCTTTGTAGACTCAATAGACAACGCTGCCGAAAACAGCATGCCTGCTTCCATTAGATTAGTTGAACAAAACATGTGTGTAAACTTTAAGATAGACACTGGCGCTGAAGTCAATGTGCTACCATATCAAGTCTACAAAATGCTAAGCCCACAACCAACTATACTCAGCACCTCTGACATACTCACTTCCTATAGTGATGGCAAGCTAAAAATACTTGGAACATGCAACCTGAAACTCCAGACAAAAGACAATCGAGATCCAGAGATCCACAAATTTTATATCGTGAGCACCGCGAAACAGCCTCTCCTGTGCAAGAATTCAAGCGTCTCGTTGTGTCTCCTCTAATTCTTGAACGAAGTTACCAAGAAACTAGATCAAAATGTCGACAAAAGAATTTCTAAGTATGAGGATGTTTCCCAGGGAATTGGGAAGTTAGAAGGTAAATGCCACATCTACCTGACAGAGAATTGTGAGCCAACAGTACAGCCACCCAACAGGATCTCCTTATCCATGCAGGATCATTTCAAAGCAGAGCTTAGCTATCTCAAAACGCTTAGCTTTATCAAGAAAGTATCAAAACCAACAAAATTGGTTGATTCCATAGTCATTGTTGAGAAGCCTGACGGCAGTCTCCGCTTGTGCCTGGACTCTCGGAGCTTGAACAAGAACATCAAGAAACCATACCATCCAATGCTCACATTCAAATATATTGCCATAAAATGTGCAAATTCCAAGGAATTTTCTGAGCTTGATGCACGACATGAATATTGGAGCACGCAACTCGATAATGAGTCAGCCAATCTAACAGATTTTAACACACCATTTGGAAGGTTTCGCCTTAGGCGATACCCCTTTCGCCTAAATTGCGCCCCGGATGACTTTCAAATAAAAATGGAAGAAATATTCGCTGAGCTTATCGAAAAGGCAGGACTGGGCCTCCTTATCGATGATATTGTTGTTCATAGAGCAAAAGATAAAGATAACAACACCACTCCGGAGAATTTTACATGTTGCGCGCAAACGAGGTGTTTGCTTCAACAGAGAAAGATGCCTCTTTCTCAAGACAGAAATTCCACACTATGGATACATATTGATTTCAGAAGGAATCAAACCAGACCCAAACTAAGTCCATGTCATTCGCAAAATGCCAAACCCTAAGGAATAAGAAAAGCTATAGTCGCTACTGGGCATGATTAACTATTTTGGAAAACATATTCTAAACCTGTCGATCTCAAACCATCCCCTCAGATCCCTTCTGAAAGAACACAGAACTGACGGCGGTTTCAAGTGGACATCAGAGAATGACAGAGCGTTCACCAAGATCAAGGAGAGCATTTTTGAAAATCTGAAATATTTCAATCAAAATTCTGAGGATGTTGAACTAAAAGCTGACGCATCGCAACATGGCCTTGAAGCTACGTTGACATGCAACTGTGGAATCTCTGCTTTTGCATCAAGATTGCTGTCATCAACCGAGCAAAATTACTCCCGATTTGAGAGGAAAGCACTTGCAATTGCATGCAAGCATTTCTACCAATGCGTATATGCGCGGCCAGTCAAGGTTTTTACCAATCACAAACCACTCAAATCCATCCTATTTCGAGGCATTTCAGCTGTGCCTCCACGACTACAACGTCTGATGCTACAGATACAGCCATACGATTTGTCAGTCGTACATGTTCCTGGAACAAGCATCCCTGTGGCAGATGCACTAGATAGATGCCGATTTTGAACGAGAAACAGAAGTTTTTGTCCACACACTATTCAATAACATCCTGATAAGCGAAAGTCAAATGGCAGGCATAAAACTATCAACAGAATCTGAATCCAAACTATCTTCCCTAATCAGCACCATGACCACTGGATGGCCAGAAGCCAGATCCAACTGCTCTAAGAAAATTTGGAAATACTGGATCACCCATCACGAGCTATCATCAGCCAACAGTATCGCTCTAAAAGGAAACAAAATCGTCATTCCCTTGACCATGTGCAGAGAGATCCTACAATAATGACACTACCCACATATGGGAATAGAGAAAACAAAACAATGGGCCAGGTTTTTTACAGGCCCAGTATCAACCGAAATACTGAAGAAATAGTTACCCAGTGCAGCACTTGTGGCCACTTACAGATGCAACGTCAGAAGCACCCATTTATGAACATGGAGCATCCTAACTACCCCTGGGAACACCTTGAGCTGACATTTTTTCATTCAAGGAGGAGGCACGTCTGATTGTAGTAAACTATTATAGTCACTATTTAGAAGTTGACTGACTCACTAACATGACTTTGAAAGTTGTCATTAAAATAACAAAAACCCATTTTGCATGTTTCAGCATTCCCAGGATGTTAATGACCAACAATGGTCCACAGTTTTCTTCAGCTGAGTTCAGCACATTTGCAAAGGAGTAGACAATTAGACACATTACCTCCAGCCCCAACCAGCTGCAGTCTAACGGATTAGCAGAAAAGCTGTACAAACGGCAAAACGGATTATCGAGAGAAAGCCTATCAGAGTGGAGCAGAACCATATCTCATGCTCATGTAATATCGGAATATGCCAGTTGATAACCTGGCATCCCCTGCTCAACTACTCATGAGCAGACAGTTGAGGTCCATGCTGCCAACTCACCCAAATTTGTATAAACCAAAACTTGTCCCACCAGCAAAGTTTATGGAAGCTAGATACCGCCATTGGAATCTACAAAAAAAAACTATATTTTGACATTGGATTGAAGGATATGCACAGCGTACAACCTCAGCAACCTGTTTGAATCAAGGTTGTTCCTGGAAAAGAATGGCAGGCATGAAAATTTCTATCAGCAGCCAATACTCCCAGATCATATCAATTCAAAACAGAAGCTGGGAGTACATACCAGAGAAATATTAGAGATATCATTATTGATTTATTTTTATAGGTGTTTGGGTTTCCAAAAATAAAAAAAAAATCTGAAGAATTGTTCACTATATATGTCTGTCACTGTTGCCAAAAATAGAAGCAGTAAATAGTAATGATGTTAAAAACATTTGTAATGAAACCAAATTAACAGTGTTACAAGACAGATTGAAGAAGATATATGACTGGCAAAACAAAGGAAACTAAATTCATGCTTGTAGTATTAAAAAAAAAGTTATAAGCTTTTTTTATGAAATTAAGTAAATACTGAAAAAAAAAACAACAAAATTTCAAAAGAAAGACAATGACAAGGAATAATATTGACAAAATAAATAGTGTTTAGCATAAGCACAGGGTTAATAAAAAAGGAAAATAAATAACAGACGGTAGAAAACAAAAGGAGCAAAATTAAAAATATGTAATGGTGAACCTGCCAATCTCAAAAGAAAAACATAATTAAACTAAAAAAGGGGAACAGAAGTACTTGTTCAGCTCCTTAGCTCAGCAACAAAAGGGGTATACCTACTGTAATATCATTCACTGTTGAAGTGAAAGGCATAAAGCAGTCACTGACAGACCTAAAAGTCACACAATACATTTTCAAAAGTGTACATAAATTAGAACTGAAGATTACTTAAGGTACTGAACTTGTTCATTTGACTCAGTGATGAATGACAAATATTGTGTGTCTCTATTGTTCTGGTGTAACCAGGATATATGACTTGTAGTCAGTGGATGTATCCTCCAAAGTCAGTGCACTTGTGTCAGCAGCAATATGAAGGAGGTAAAAAGGTTTAAATTTCAAGTAAAAAAATTTGAAAAAATGTCAAGGGAAAAATCCAGGTATTTTTTTTCTCAAAATAAATTGTACCTGTTCACATCCATTTCCGTTATTCTACATCCTGTGGAATCAGTAACAAGTTGTACAAACAGGCAACAATTTTTCTTTTCATGTATAATCTTAGGATAAAACCTGATATGTTATCACAATTAAACCTGTAAGCCAGGGAGAAGTTCTACTCATTTCCCAAGGAGTTTAATGATTATGATATCAAAAATGCACTTGCTTTTAGGTTGAAATTAGTTTTAAGGTTTGAACATCATTTTGAATTATGAACCTATCTTTTGGAGAAAAATTGGTAGATGTTACCTTTTGTTATTTTTTGTATGTTTGTGTATGCCTTTGTCTTCTTTTCTACCTTTTTCCCTTGAAATTGCAAAGTTTAAATTGAAAAGCTTCTACTATGCAAATATATGCAATTTGGTAATGATGAAAAATTCTGCAATTCATGATTAATCAGGGTACCTATAATTAGGGATTTTAGCATGGATACGCTGACAACAATTGCCCCCTCTCCTAGTGAAACCATCAGCACATCTGACACCCTGAGGACTGGATAAGTATACGCTTATATTATCATTGCAGGGTCCTTCTTTCAGACAAAACCCTGTAATATACCAAAATGGACAAACCTGGCATCCAATATGCCCTGATAATTATCTAATTGTTAGTCTATACTACTCAAAAGCTGAAAAGTTCGTAGGGAAATGTTAAATCATTTAACATGTTAACACATATAAACAAAAAGATGGCATTTTATGCCTAAATTTGTATATTCTTCAATAGCTGAAGGGCCATTTGAACATTGTTTGAAGAGAGATTCTCCGTCCTCTGGCCAGAGCATTTACACAAATATTCTTTTTTATGGGCAACTGGGTTTCATTCTTGTATTTCACCAAACGATTTTAAGAGTGGGTTATAGTTTGTTCAGTTGAATTTGTTAAGCATCTTTTATCTATACCTATTTTATGAGACAGATACTTACTTAATAATCCTATTCATAACCAAATTTCCAAACCATACTTCACCTTCATCTCCATGATCATGAAAATTTTCTAATTCAAGCTGATACTGGTCATCCCAACTACAAAATTTGAATTCATATACATTTAATCAAGTAAGAACATAAAACCAATTTTCCTTTCATAATACATAATTTAAAGACTCAATTAGTCCTATCATACATTGACAATTGGTTAAGGAGCAGTTTAGGCACTTACAAGGCCACAAAAAACAGACACAAGGGGTTGCATACAAGTTTGCCAAAATGTTTTTTGTTCTCTGTTTATGTCTTAGAGTGAGCACACAAGATAGAAAGGAATTTTTATGTAGAGGCAAAGTTCCTCAAAAATATTTAAAAACTTTTAGTATTATTCATGTATATAAGTTCTCATTTGCAAAAGAGAAAAAAAGAGATGTTTTTCCTCATTTATAATGAGGTCTTTTTACAATTTAGAAAATGTCCCTGTTTACCAACTTGCTTCTTTATAAATTTCTTACTAGTTTGGTAGCTACTGCTGCAACCCAGATTGCTTCTTTACAACATGGTAACTCTATACATTCAAAGCTTATTTTCCCCTAGTGTGACTTTCTCTTCTGTATTATTTTATAGCAAATGCTAACCAATTGGCAAGAAGAAAACAGTCACACAATTCTGAAAAATAGTGTAGATATTTATCCGTCAGGGGAGGAGGTGCATAAGTAAAGAAAAACAACTGGTAGTTTTCAGAACTATTGGTAGGGTAAGATGCCTAGTAGTTTAATAGTGCCTAATCTTGGACAAAGATTTAAAATAGAAGTATCTCTCCTAAACATAGACAATAGGTTCCTAAAATTGGACAAACTGTGTATAATATAAGATAATTGGGACTAGGCTATTTAGATTGGCTGACTTAAGTCTTGGAATAATTTTTTAAATTAAACTTGAAAAAAAGTTAAATATACAGCCTTGCCTATTTAAATACAATTATTCAGATTTACAACACTAGGTATTCATTAAATTTTTCCAAGCATGAGTCTTCCAGTTTTGTTCTAAATTTAAGATCCCATTTCCAAGGGTGGGCACCATTTTTGATGTTTAAAATCAAGTTTAAATGTGTTTCTGTGATTAGTGTTCTGCTAGACTAGTGACTATGGTACCAGTGCATTTAAAATAGGCCTATGGCTGAAATATTCAAGCTAATCATACCTTTATTAAGAAAGTTTGCAACAAATTCAATGGTTTAACAACCTAATTTGTAGGTAGTGTAATAGAGATTTTATTGTGATTTAACTGTTGAAGTTATGGTTAGCCTATCTTATCTAACCCTTTTCTTCTGGCAAATAATAAAAAACAGGGTTTTACTTTAAGGACTCAATACAATTTTTAAACAAAGCAATTAGTATACTTGTAAAAAAGCATAAAAGGATAAACCAAGTGGTGAGTTCACATTCTGCCTAGCTAGGTTAAGTAGAGTAAAAACCAGTGTGCAATTGAGCAAATTATGCAAAACTAAAACCCTCACATCTTGTTACCAAATAGCAATTGAAAATAATTGTAGCCTATATATCAAAATAGCTAAAAATCAAAGCTGTGCATCAACACAGTTATTATTAAAATTATTCAAGATCAAACAATTGAAATTATCAATTTATTGACTTGCCTAGACAGACCTATTTTTGGAAATACTAATTATCCTAGTTTGATGTATATATCCTTTCTATGTTTCACATTTATTAACATATTACCAGAAAGCTGATTGTCTTCTGATTCTCAATATGTAACTTTTATTGCTTGGAATTTATTCTATAAATCAAATTATATTAAATGTAATTTTTTTTTTTCAATTGCTTGTCAAATTAGATACCATGTTTTGAATTTATGATGATGAGTTATTGTTGAAAATTTCACTAAGAAGGCAGATAAAAGGCAGGGATCTTGGGTACTTGTGTCTTATAGCCACCACACTCAAGTTCTGTCAAGAAGTGAAGTTTGGTTAATGCTAATGAAATAAAAAAAAAAAATATGATGAAAATATAATACTTTCTCAACAAAATTCTGAAAACTACAACAAAGAATTCTGGAAGGGGAGCTGTCCAGACTGCATTATATTAAATTTGTAACCTAAACTCACCAAACCAAAATACCAACTAGGTATTTAATTAAAATATAGCTACAATGTAGTTTCCCACCAAGCCAAAGCTAATATTGTCTGGTATAAAGACCATGAAAACTGGCTATTGTCTCATGTTTGCAATACAAGATCTTGAGTGTGGTGGCTATAAGACAAAAGTACTGGATCTTGTTACTAGAGTCATATTGTGTATTACTGTAGTAAGATAGGGTAAGTCCAAAAACACATCTCAATTTTTCTGGAATGCCAAAGAAAAGTAGTATTTTTGAAAGAGGGGTCTTTCACCCTATGCTAGGATAATGGGAAACAACTCTGAATTTACTTATCTGCTTTCTATGCAATTTGCTAGGCCTTAGTTCTTGAGAGGAGTAGAGATAGGAGCTTGAAAATACCTTCCAAGAGATAATTTAGGATTGTAGTTCATTCCTGAAGGTTAGTTCTCAGTAAATATTTGGTAGATCATATTATTGACCTACAAATAAAGTGAACATACCACTTGATGCCTTTTTCTATGCTGTTTACAAATATAATAATTGTTTTTCTTGCAATTTCAATTTTATGCCCTTTTTGAACCCTTGAATATAATAATTTCATTCTATATTATTATTATATAAAAACACATTATAACATTTTTTTTTTCAAACTTACTATTTCATTACAAATCCATTTTATAAAAGTCATATAATTCACAAACATTGATTTGTCAAGTTTAAATTGAATAAAAAAAATCAAAACAAATCCACCATTTTTACTCCTTATTCTGTGTTAGGCCACTTAAAAACTGCCATTTCACCTATACATAAAAAATACAAAGGTCAACTGAAGAAACAAGGGTAAATTTCTAGGTTGTGCTATAATTTAGGTAGGATGAAAGTGAAAACATCATTTAATGCATATTTCTATGCTCTTTCATAATTCAAGAATGTGCTTCTGGGGCTAATTGCATCTTGAGCCCTTAAAGGGGCCCCAAAGTATTTTATATGAATTATGAAAGAGCATAAAAAAGCATCAATGTTTTCACTTTCATCCTAGCTAAATTATATGGCCCACTGCAAAATATCGTCACTTCTTTCCTCTCTTTACCTTCTTTTTCCAACTTAAAAGAAAAAAATTATTAAAAAGCCATGCTTCCAACAAAATATTTTGAAATTTGTGCTATAAATTTTTTATTGATGGCATTTGTCTTGGCCATTCTAGTTTTGTCTTTTTTTTCAAATATGGTTCTAAGTTATTCATGAATTTCTTAGAACCTATAGCCTATATTAACAGAGTATATACCCCCACCCCCTTAATGTGCAAATATATACCCAAATTGCATTCTGAATCTAAATATAACCTTCATTTGCATCACAAATGAATGTTTCCCCCACCCTCATGATGTCCAAATATATACCCTGATTTGGATATATTTAGGGGTTAGGGCAAAGTTCATTTGGTTATATTTAGATTTATAATGCAATTTTGGATATATATTAGCACATTAGAGGGGTGGGGGTATGTACTCTGTTAATATATAGGTTCTAAGGTATTCATGAATGTCTTAGAACCATATTTTTTTTAATTCTTTAAAAAAAACGAAACCAGAACAGCCAAAATGAATGTCGTCTATAAAAAAAATTTATAGCACAAATTTCAAAATATATAGAATATTTTTTGGAAGCATAGCTTTTTGATGATTTTTTTTTAAGTTGGAAAAAGAAGGAAACAAGAGGAAATAAGTAAGGATAAAGGTTCTCCCCTTGGATAATATGTTAACTAGGATCATTATACATATTATAAAGTAAGAATTGTTTTCTTAACATGTGATGTTAAGAAAACAATTCCCCATAATGTGATGTAAACATGTAAATAGTTATATGTAACATGTAAACATGTAAATAGTTGTTTAATTTTCATTTTTGCCACACCATTTTTCTATCATTAAAAAAAAATATTACACCCCCACCCCCCTAATGTGCAAATATACAACCAAAATTGCATTCTGATTCTAAATATAACCTTCATTTACATCACAAATAAATTTTGCCCCCAACCCCCTGATGTGCAAATATATACCCTGATTTGGATATATTTAGGGGTTGGGGTACAGTTCATTTGGTTATATTTAGGTTCAGAATGCAATTTTTGTTATACATTTGCACATTAGGGGGGTGGGGGTATATATTCTGTATGTATATGTATATTTATAACAATATTCTGATTTTTGCCACTGCTATTAATATTTGTATTTGCACCACTGCTCATTAAAAAAACAGAATTACAAAGACCAGCACGAGTGCTATCTATAAAACAACTTATTTTGCTGCAATTTATAGCAGCAATTTCAAAAGACTTAAGCATTGAATCTAAGCATGGTCATTTTAGGAATTTTTTTCTTTTAAGCTGGAAAGAGAAAGATTTTTAGAGGAAAGACTTGATGATAAATGTTCTCCCCTTGGATAATATGTTAACTAGGATCACTATACATATTTTAAAGTAAGAATTGTTTTCTTAACAAGTCTCCTTATCAGGGGCCACAATTTTAAATTTTTACCATAATAAGTTTTGAAACCAATATTTTAACCCTTTTTATAGCAAAAAAAAAAAAGAAAGAAATCATCATTTTCAGGTAAATTTCTACCAAATCATATTATTGAGTTAGGAATAAAGTGAATACACCATTTGATGCCTTTTTTTATGCTGATTACAAATATGATAATCATTTCTATCAGAAATGAATTTCATCCCCCCCCTATATATGCCAATTCAGGGTATATATTTCTACATTAGGGGGTGGGGGTGGGGGTAAAGTTTAAACTTACCTCCCATTTACATCAGAAACAAAATTTGCCCCCACCCCCCCCCCCTAATGTAGAAATATAGGTAAATTTCTACCAATCATATTATTGACTTATGCATAAAGTGAATATACCACTTGATGCCTTTTTTATGCTGATTACAAATATAATAATCATTTCTATTGGAAATGAATTTCAGCCCCCCTCCCACTCTATGCCAATTCAGGGTATATATTTCTACATTAGGGGGGTGGGGGCAAATTTTGTTTCTGATGTAAATGGGAGGTAAGTTTAAACTTTACTCCCACCCCCACCCCCTAATGTAGAAATATATACCCTGAATTGGCATATATAGGGGGGGGGGCTGAAATTCATTTCCGATTGAAATGATTATTATATTTGGGTATTTGTTTAGCCTTGTGTCATCTCATAAGGAGGCATGTTAAGAAAACAATTCTTACTTTAAAATATGTATAATGATCCTAGTTCTTATATTATCCAACAGGAGAACCTTTATCACCAAGTCTTTCCTCTAAAAATCCTTCTTTTTCAAGCTTAAAAGAAAATGTTTCCAAAACCAACCTTAAAAGTACCACGTTGCTTAAGTCTTTTCCAATTGCCCCTATAAATTGCCACCTTATAAGTAGTTTTATAGAGAGCATTCATGTTGGTCTTTTTAAAACTTTTTTTTTAAAGAGCAGTGGCAATCGCCCAAAATCAAAATATGAATGCTTAAGACCGGCATGAACACTCTCTATAAAACAACTTATTAGGTGGCAATTTATAGGGGCAATTTAAAAAGACTTAAGCAACATGGTACTTTTAGCATGGGTTTTGGAAACATTTTCTTTTAACCTGGAAAAAGAAGGATTTTTAGAGGAAAGACTTGATGATAAAGGTTCTCCCGTTGGATAATATAAGAACTAGGATCATTATACATATTTTAAAGTAAGAATTGTTTTCTTAAAATGTCTCCTTATGAGATGACATAAGGCTAAATAAATACCTATATTTGTAATCAGCATAAAAAAAAGGCATCGAGTGGTGTGTTCACTTTATGCATAAGTCAATAATATGATTTCGTAGAAATTTACCTATTTTCAAGGGTCCAAAAAAGGCTTGAAACTGAATTTGTGAGAAAAGCAATTATTATATTCGTAAAGAGCAAAAAAATGCATCGAGTGGTATGTTCACTTTATTTGTAGGTCAATAATATGAACTGCGAAATATTTACCTAATTTTCTTAATGCAATTAGTATAGGCCTAGCAAGCCTATTTTCCAAAACAGCAAAAAGCCCCTCATCTAGAATTTAGTCCACCGTAGCAAAGCCTACAGGAATTTTACTCAAATTAACTCTATTTTTCATAAGGTTTTAAGAAAAATATATTATTCTTACAACTCTTTCTTTCCTAAAGCTGAAGGCTCAAGGTTGGTCATTTGAGACATTTTTAAACTTTTAAATCTTTTTAAAGAAAATTGCGCTCTATGTGTGGACACATTAAAGATTATTAGATGTCGCTAAAATTACCCCCAATAAAGTTTCGATTTCTGTTACAGATCCGAACAATTTCAAATGTTTTGGAATGAGAATCAACACATTTAATACTATCAAAATTAAAAAAAATGAAGTTTTATAAGTTGATACAAATAAACTTGAGATGGACTTTAACACAGAATTGATATTGAACCAAACAACAAACAATAGGGTTTTACTTTGAGAATAAATCTAGAATCCATGCTTTCGTCTAAACACCGATCAACGGAGCCAGTAATTTCATTCTATTTTATTAGTTTTCAAATCATTATAAAACTAGTTACTATGTTCAAGGAACTTCATTTGGGGGGGGGGGGTTGTTTATGAAAATGTGGGTGACAAAATGCACTTTCCAGAATTGAGGGATTCTGTTGTTTTTTTAAATCTTTTCGATAAAAATACCAAAAAAATAAATTTCTCATTTATACCACCAAAATGGTATTTTTATGAGCATAGGAGGGGGAGAAAAGCAGCGAGGAGGGGGAAAATCATTACCTTCTTATTCTGTTTTGATAGTGTCCCAGTTAAAATGAAGTACCAATTTCATATTTCAATACCCTCATCGAAACGCCTGAAAAGGACATTTTTTAGTAATCTTACTCTACAAAGAATTGGTTCATTAAATACTTTAGTAGAAATGAAGTTGATGACGAGCTGAAGAAGCTAAAAAAGATTTTTTTCTTTTTTTTACATAAAATTAGGCCAGAAAAGTAAAGCTTGTTTTAATAGCTTAACTTCCATTAATTTTACTATGATAAATTTGTGTGCTTTGACAGACATTAGAGAAAGCTCTCTAGCTTGCCAAAATACCTGTATTAATCTTTTAAACTAAAACCAGAGTAAAAGTTAAATTTAGTTTTAAATAAAATTTTAAAAACTGTAAAAGCTGCGCGCCAGCCTTTTAGAGTTCATACAGTTGCGTTAACTGACTAAAAAGCAAAGCGGTTCTACAATCAACTCTTAGCATGCTTTAGCAAAACTGTTAGATTTTAAACACTAATTAAAAACATGTGTTTGGGTGTTCTGCCAATAATGTTGCAAGTTTGCACAGCATCGAATGCACATAATAGTGTCTATCAGGCTCTGTGTTAAAATCAAGTTTACAGAATATTTCAAACGCTTGCTGTACTTTTATATCACCACCGTTATACCCACGGCTAGAATTACTTGAAGTAACGACACTTTGTGGCAAATGTCACTTTTGGTGGAAACACTGAACCGAAAAAAGCCTTTGCCCCCTTTGTGCCATAAGTGAGGTTGCGGCCTTGTTCGTCTTAAAAGAGTACATCAAGAAAATTAACATGTCTGATAGATTCTCTGCAAATATTTCCAGTAGCCCTTTGGCTACTTCTTTATAGATCGACAAAAAATGAATTGTCAAGTCTCGTTTGATCTAGCCGATCGGTTGGTTTTGTAACTCTATCATGTCCCCTTTTATAACTTGCAAACGACTCGCTTGTTATAAACAAAATATACAGCATTCACAATTTTTTTTATATTAGATTCTGAAATGTATCCCACCTATGGCCAACATTTTTCTTTGATAGATAATATTGTAACCCACGGTGCAAATCAATGACGACCTTCTAACAAAGTATTTGATTAAAGAGAAACTTTCCCTCCACATTTCCGTTACTTCTTTGCAGCAGCTCAATCAGTTTTGCACTATCGATAAGTTTTCTCAACGAATTTTGAGCCCTTGTTATATTCAAGCTGGACACTGGTTTATTCAATATATGGTAGACCTCCTACAATTATGAAAAACAATATAGCATGTTTGGTTTTGCTTAATTTATTTATTTATTTCCCTCAAAAACGAGGAGTATAAAAGATAATTAAATAACTCTTCAAAAATCCAAATAACACACCATCAAACATAGCAACAATTTACAAGTTGCCCAAAAGAAAACTTAATCAAATGCAACAAATAGTAATAATGAAATCATGCACTTTTTAAACTATAGAAAAAAAAGGAAAAAGATTATGAACATAAAGTATATTTTCAGATTTACGGTAAAAATTATTTATTTTTACCTTGGCTATTTCCAACGGCTCTTTAATTTTAAATTTTGAAACTAATTCAGAATTACTAAAGGAAATTGGAAAACCAAGTAAAAACTTACAATATTTAAAATAACAAACGCGAATTGCTGAAAAATCACAAATTTTAAAATCTCGAAGAAGAAGGGAAGGATAAAGAACATGCGGGAGGGCTACTGCATTAAAAAGAGAACCTAGAATTTCACGACGATAAACACCACGTAGCCGTATTATGGAACCAAACGCCTTTCTAATTTTTTCTTGAATATGTAAAATTAGCATCGACTTAGATTCACGAGCTGAAGCAGAATAAGGTAACCCAAGATAAACAACAGCATCAGAAACCGGAAATGATATATTTCTATCGCAAATTAATTCAGCTCGGTCATTAACATTAACGGGAAAATATTGACATTTTTTAATACTAATAGAAAGGCCACGAACATTAAGCAGACTAGAAAGGGAATTAAAATTCTTAATTAGACTAGCTTTAGAACGGCTCAATAGGATAATATCATCAGCATATGCAAGAAAAGACACATCCCGTCCCCAAGAAATAAGGGTTGTAGATAAAGAACGAAGACACTCCGCCAGACATGCGTTAAAAATATAAGGAGATAAAACCCCACCCTGTCTCACGCCCCGACCCACGGAAATTGGATTAGAAAGAGAATCAGAAGTATGTGCAAAAATTTTTATCCTAAGCCCCGAATACCAAGATCTAAGAACTCTAACCACAGAAAGGGGAATCCCACCAGAAATAAGAGCTGAAAGAGCGGAAGCATGCGAAATATTGTCAAAAGCTCCTTTTATATCAATTAATAGTGTATAAAGTGGGGAGCCAGTAGATCTTGACTCCTTAATTATAGTATCAAACGTTGCATGCGCATGGTCGCAACCCATTCCTTTTTTGAACCCTACTTGATTAAGACCAACATCCAAATAATCAAAAAGATCCTTTATACATAATTCAAAAAGTTTACCAATCATAGAACCCTTCGTTATCGGCCTATACGAATCACAAGAACGGAGATCTCTTTTACCAGATTTTAGAATAGGAGTTACCACCCCAATCCTAAAAGACGGAGGAACAATACCAAACTTGAGAATAAGATTAAAAAAAGTCAAAAGAAGAAGAAGAAAAGAAGTTGGAGCAAATTTCACATGATTTGAAAAAATCCCATCATGGTCTTTAGAGGATTGTGGCTTTAATTTACGGCATGCACCCAACAAAGAATCAAACGAAATAGAAAAATCATGCGAATTAAAAGAACTGTTTAAAATTATATCAACATGCGAAAGTTGTTCAGGATCATCACAAGATTTCGAAAGGTTTGCAAAATGAGTTTCCCACTCAACAAGAGAAGGGCCATTCTTTTTAGAAGGTTCATTAACTCTCTTTGTTGAACGTAGAGCTTTCCAAAGTTTCTTTTTATTCATATCAACTTCAGACGAAGCATCCATAAGCAAAATATTATTATGACGACGAAGCTCCGACTGGAAAATTGCCTTCTTTTTTTTCATGCAAAGAAAAGCCGGATGAAGATCACGCGGTTTTCCACTATTTTTCCAATGTCTAAAAGCTAATTTAGATTCATGATTAGCATGTACAAGAAACGGATTTGACGACCAAAAAGGTTTTTCAACATTAGGTTTACACTTTTTAACTCCAAAAGTTTCTTTAGCACCATATTTTAAGCAATGTAATAACTGAAGATATATGCAATTAAGCTCAAGCTCTATGTTATCTTTATGACACTTCAGAATATCAGGTACAACTACTTTTCGAGCTAAAGAATCAACTTTATCTTGGTAAGCCGGAATCAGTTTTTCATCCCAGATAATTCTCTCAAAATATTTAGGGCGAATTGGAATAAAATTAGAAGCAGAAACAGAATCATGAATTACAGAAAACGATGTCAAAAACTGAATAGGTAAATGATCACTTATCGGAAATCCGGGATAACTTTTACTATAATAGATGGGGAAAAATTAAAAAGTACATGGTCAATATTACTCGTACTCCCACTCCAATGAGAATAAGTAAAATCAAGTGTCTTACGGCAGATATTAAAATTTGGTAAAGACGAAAATAAAATTGTGCTACGTTCATTTACACTCTCAAGATCACAGTTAAAATCACCAAAAATAAAAATACGTAAACTCGAATCTAATAGGGCAATAAAGCTACTAAGTCTATGGCAAGCTGACGTAAAGGCTTCAAAAGACGAATCAACATGATAGTCAGTAGGCAAATAGCAATTGACCAAAACACAATCAAAAAGTTTGCAGGCAAGAAAAGACTCATCAGCACAAGATAAAATAGCACTAAATTCTTTAGGAACAAATGTAGCAATGCCACCCGCAGGGCGGCCTCCGGTAGGCCTCGCAGGAACGGTAAATATATCATGTAGACTTGAAAGGGAACTTAACATATTCAAAGAATGGTCCAACAAATGATGCTCTTGCAAACATAGTATTGAACTATTTTCAGAAACAAATTCATTCAGCACTACAAATTTGTAGTGCTACAAATTTCAGCACTACACCTCGCTTTGTCACATGAAGAAGAATTGACGAATGAATTAAGGAATTGAACACACGTTTAACGTCATGTCCTGCGAGGATCAGACTTTCCCCAAGATTCAGCGTCGGCGAGGGCAGTAAAAACTGATGTAAGAGCATGAGAACAACTAAGATTAGCCTGAAAACCAAACTGGTATGGGGGAACGAATATTTAAGTCTAAGCTCAAAAATAAAAACGATCTCGAAAAAATTACAGAGCGTAGTAGAGACGGTGATGGGACGGAAGAAAGAACGTTTTGACTGAGATTGTCTTTTTTTGGGAATCGGTGTCAGATCATCGATGCAGGATGAGGAAGGAATAATACCTGTATCAAATATCATTTGCATGAGGAGGTTGAGGTGACGCACCAGTACATAACTTCCGTTAATGATGTGTAGAGGGCTCACTTTGTCTATCCCATGAGAAGCTTTATTTTTGAGTCGAGATATGGCTTTCATGACTACGTCACAAGTAATAACTAAATCAAGGTCTTAAAATTCACCAATGAAGTTGTAAAGCTCAATTGTGACTCATTCAAGCAAAATTGTGACTTATGAAAACACGATAAGGCTCAGAAAGCTCATTTGAAGAATGGGATACTCATTTGGACAAAGGAATGTCGTTTGGGTCTGGCAAATGGGAGAAGATAGTACGAGGTAATAGCTTCCAAAGTAAATAAGGTGAATTCTCGACCTTCTTGGAATAAAGTGTTTGTATTTTCGAAGAAGGGCACTTTCCTTAGCAAAACATTTTTAATACTTTTCTCGATTCATTGACTATTCCTTGACAGAGGCACAGAAAATCCTTCCATAGTTTGTACCAAAACTTAGCACGGTCACAAGCTTCAGAAAGCACTAGGTTTCCTGACCACCCAGGAACTTGGGTGCCAATACGGATTTTTTTTTTTTTTTTAAGAGGAACTACTATTTTTTTCAGCGCACAAAAGCACATGGCACATTTCTGCAGAATAGATATCAAGAGTTAATCTAACTTCATTGTTCATTAGTGTCTTTAATTGAAGACTTTAACAAAAGATGAAATGGAACCCGGATCTTAATAAGGATGCTATCAGAAGTTTCAATGTGTTGAGATGTGTTAATTTTTTTCCAATCACGTAATATTGTAATATAGACAATATTACAACAGAAAGTATATCAAGATTATACGACACAAGGTGGTCAAGGTTGGATGTGCAGGAGGAAGAATGAATGTAAGTAAATCTAGTGGATTTCTGTTGAACTTTAAAATCATCACCAAATATTCTGTATAGTAAAGAAGTACGGATAGAAGCTGAAGACAAACTGATATTTAAATCACAATTAAAATTACCTACGTTCTTACACGGGATTTTCAGTTTAAGGACATCACGAAGACATGAGCTAAGTTTACTAACTGCTATTGCATCGAATCTTCATCTTTGTAATCTGCGGGTAAATACACATTTATCATTACGCACTCACCTACTCGAACAGCTAAAAAACTATCACTAGAAAAGAAAACACTAGAATTAAGATTTGATGCTACATAAGTACCAACACCACCAGAAGATGTGCTTTTAGAAGTACTACGCTTAGCTGAAACTGAAAAAGTTTTAAAGTTGGCGCTAATTTCCAGTAAACCAAGGCTGTGGTTAGTTAGGAAATGTTCTTGCAAGCACAGAATATCATGATTATGAAGCATACTCTGAAGAATAGGTATTTTGTTAATAAGACCACCAAGATAGAAAGCGAATATCCTTTAATCTGCTTTGCTGCCCGTTTATCGGTTTGAGCGTTTGCCAAAGCATTTGATACGGTGACAGTTATGACCGAACGCTTTACATGTAATGCAAAGCATGTTCTGAAGACATGAATCATCCCTGGTGGAAAAGTGCACCGTGAAACCTCAGCGAGAACACAGTTCTGTGTTCTTATAATCAGCTGTAATATGTCCTTGTTGATAGTATCTGAAACACCACCTGGGTATTAATATGAATTCCTGGATATCTAACTTCTCATAGCCCACCTTCACAGAATTTTTCAAAAACGAGCTGAGATCACTCCGTTATTCAAAGGATATTCTTTTTGACACGCGACTTGCCACACTGCAAAGCTTTGACACGTTTTGGTATAATTTTCTCTAGATCTTTTTTGTTTATCTCTGTCGGTACGCTTCTTATTACACCAATATAGGCGGGAGATTTAACAGAGGCTAAGAGGTCAGGTTAATTTCTCATCTGGTCAGTAATTGAGGAGGAAGCATGTTTACTTCTACCACAATTTTCCTTTCTGATGAGGAACGTTTCACCTCTGAAATTTCATTTACAGCTTCAGGACATATTTTATCAATAAAATAGTTTCTTAATGGTGGAGATGAAAGATTGGACGGACAATTTTATAACACAACAGCATAGGTAGGAGGCTTGGACTGGTCATTGGTGCAAGACGGCTGAGCGAAAGGGAGCCTGGCAGAAGTTGCCTGCACTGCGAGATGTTGCTTATATAGCTCGGACAAACTGTCAATTTTACGGGAAACTTCATTCATTCGACAGGTTAAAGTTGCAACAATCACATCACCAATTGTTGGATTTTCACAAGGTGTGTATATCCCGAATTTCGGGATATTACCTTTTTCTTTCAATGCCGTAGAGAACCACTTACAAATGTCAAGGACATTTCCATTGTCCTTCTGGCATGTAATTAAACGTGTTCCAATTTCTAGCACCTGATGTAAAACCTCCTTTTGCTTTAGAATGGTATCATGACTGAAACAAATTGTAGACTAAACAATTATTGCCTCTACTTCGATACCATCGATCATAGATCACGAAATAAAATTCAAAATTGGACTTAAAATAAATTTCGAGTCTTTCATAATTTCATAACTACACTTACGGTGGTAATATTCAATAGATAAAAATCCATTCCAAATCAGTGTCAAGTCCGTCGAAAATATAAATGCAGTCGATCACCAAAATTAGGCAACCACGAAATTTACATTTAAGTGACGTAACGGAAAGTCAGCAAGGAAAAAAAAGAATCAACCAGTTTTGAGTAATTATCCAAAATTATTGTTTTGCACAGCACAGCGTATGAAAGAATGATATCGCAACATATTGCAAAAGATTGTACACATATGAACGCAGGTTATTTGGACTTTGTTAAAATCATTCAAATAAAAAAAAACTTATGAGCAAATAAAACTAAAAAGATTCAACTTGTAGTTTGGATTCGGCTTAAGTCAAATCTAAAGTGCAAAATTACTTCCGGAGGCAAATTCGGTCTGGAATGCCAAGCCTAGAAAACAATCCAATAAGCTTGAAAATGCGTCTGTTTTAAAAAGTCAAGACGTGATAGTCAAATACAATTTTATGCTTAAACAGAATAATCTGTTGAGTAAGTATAAAACTGTTTATGATTAACATCAAAAAGTGTCTTACTCATTTTTTTGAGACGAAACTGTAATTTTAAATTATAGAGGAGTAATGGAGTGGGCAGATACGAATTGTTTGAGGCATCTTGACATATTCAAGGATGAAAAACTATCTTTTCTGAGTAACATCCAGGCTTTGGAAGAAAACTCTCTAGAAATCTTAGCATAATTAAAAAACTGGGTAAAATTCTACTTTAGCTACTTTTGGCTTTCTTGGGAAGGGGTTAGGTTAGGAAATTGAAACTTTCAGGGATGGGTCTACAGGCTAAAGTATATCCTGGCAGATATTTTGAAGTACCTACCTCCACTCCTTCTCCCTCTAGAGGGTCCTGACCTTTGATGACCTTTAAAAATCTATGTGTTATGAAAGTGAAACCTTGCAAAATAGATCTTCTGCTTAAATGAAGTACAACAAAATTGTTTTCAGCTTCACAACTTTGCTCTGTCCCAATTTATAAGGTTTTAAAGATATATAAATACATTTCCTAACTTTGAAAAAAAACATTGATATGACTTAAAATTCTGCTCAAATAATAGAAATTGCATTTTCAGAACTAAAACCAGAGAAAAAGAAAGTGATAACTGAAAATTAAGGTAAAATGTTGTTTTGTTATAATTTCAATAGGTATATAGACCTGTCATGTAGGCAAATTTCAGGGCCCTCTTGAGGGATGACGAATTTAGGTAGGTACTTCAAAATACCTTCCCATGACATACTTTAGCCTGTAGCCCCATCCTTGAAAGTTTCGTTTTTCTAACCCAACCCCTTTCCAAGATAGCCAAAAGTAACTAAAGTAGAATTTTACCAAAAACTGGAATTTGTATTTACTCTAATAGCACTTTTTTTGCTTAACAGTGGAATATGGAAGCCTCACCTGCAGTAGCTGCTTGTGCCATAATTAACAATGCTCTGATTGTCAATTTCAAGTTGTATCTGAAAAAACTTGGGTATACATTTAGATTTTGTACTGTTGACAAGGAGATATGTTAAGAAAACAATTCTTATGTTTGCCCAATCTCCTATACTTGGGAATTTCTTCACACATTGAACACCATAGACATTCAATAGCCTATTTTGTGTGTGGGCCCCAGTCAGAGGGTCCACAAAATTCAAAGAATTATTGACAGTTAGCCTAAGTGCTGAAAACCTTGCATCCCTAATCTATTGTAAGAGCTCCAGCAATCAGATATTATAGTGGTTCCTGGATGAATCCACTCTTTTATAATTTCCAGTAGTGTGTTGGCTGTTTGGTCAGGAATGGGAACAATAAAAAAATTTGCAGTGTCTCTCTCTACTATTTTTCCGGGACCACCCAATTTACCACTATGTTTCTCAATAAAGTCAAGGCATATTTCACAACAAAAACTTTGCCAATCAATGGCAGTTGCTGATGAAATGCCAATTTCATCAACCATAAATTGCTGAATATGAAATCCTCTATCTAAATTGCAAAAAATAAGCATAATCTCAGTTATTTGCTGATACAATAAGTTTGCATTTTTGCACCAAGTCCCTATATTAATACTTTGAATAAAAGTGCACTGTTTTTTAAGAAGTTTATGTCCATATTGCTCCATTCTTGTTTTTTGACAGCAGAATGCATTTTGTGATTCATCAAAATAGCATTCATTATGACAATGAGGGCAAAACATTTTAGTTGCCAAAATGTTATGATTTATTAAAAATTGCTGTACATCACCTTGACTTTGATGGTATAGTCTAAATAACATAATTCTATTGTCACACACACAAGACACATAAATTTTTTGTTAATGGCATGATTTCAAACACAATTCAAAATTTCTATAATTTTAATATGTCACTGTTTTTTCTTTAAACACATGCTATGTCATTAACTAACAATGGCCAGGTTGAATGCTATCTATATAACAATTTGTTTGGCAATTTATAGCAGCAATTTCAAAAGATTTACACATTGCATTTTAGCATGGAGGTTTATTGTCAACTTTTTCTTTTAAGTTGGAAAAAGAAGGATTTTTAGAGGAAAGACTTGATGATAAAAGTTCTCCCCTTGAATAATATATTAACTAGGATCATTATACATATTTTAAAGTAAGAATTGTTTTCTTAACATGTCTTCTTGTCAACAGTACAAACTCTCAATTTATACCAAAACTTGATTCAATCCATACATATTTGCAAAAAAAAACTATTAAAAATACAGATAATTAGCTGTCCTTTTGTTCACTTTAGGTTACCATCAATCTAGTTGAACTTATGCTATTAAGTTCTTCTCTAGGTTATTTCCATCTCCTTTCCACAATCTGCTTTGGTTGATATAAAAAAAAACAATAGTCAAAACATACAATCTACTTTTTACTTTCAGACAAGATAAACAACAGTATAGTCTGATTTTACCCTGAATGTAGCCTAGCCTAGTGTATGTTAATATGTACAACATGCTCCCACAATAGCTGAGATGTTGGAGCTTTGGGTGTTTCAAAAATAATTAAAAGAATTTTATAGTCAGCTATCAAAAGTTAGTGCTAATTTAAATTAGATAGAGTTTTACATTTGCTGTTTTTTTTTTTTGTTGTTTTCACTTCAGATAAAAAACTATTTAGGTAAGGTAGTTGTATATCTAGAAGGAAGAGAGGAACCCTAGTGTTAAGGTTAATTCTTTTCATTTATTGAGAAGGTATGTGGTTGTGTTGAAGTCAGAGCTGTACTTCATGTTAGTATATAATCTTTTTATGTTTTTGGGTATTAGCATGCCTTTTTGTATAGATCAGAGTATTTAAGTTCATTTATCTCCTTTTTTTTACTAAATAAATCCCACCAAGCCTTAGACCTTGAGTCAGTTTGTTAAGAACCATGGCAAACTGAACAACTATTTTCAAAGGCAATGTTTTTTATTCTGAAGCCAACTCATTACATGACTAGAAATTGTACAATGTCAATGAATCTTGCACTAGGAATTTCTTTAAAAAGGTCAGCAAATCTATGTGAATTCTGTCAGGCCCTTAAAACCCTTTGTCTCCATAGGTATGAATTTGTATGAATTTGTTTAAAGGGTGGTATAGTTGAGTCACTCTCAGGTTTGCCCAGAACCCATTTTTCCTATATATTTTTATTTGTTTTGTTTTGTTTATTTATTATTTATGGGATGGCAGCGGGAAGTTTTGGAGTATGCAAAGTATTGATTTTTGGTTATTGTGACCAGGAGCTGATTGAGTGTAAGATTTTCATTTTTTCTTCTTTTTTGTTTTTTTTCTTTCTTTCTTCTTTTTCTCTTTTTTTTTAGTATGTTATTATAAGTGTTAATTTTAAGAGGGTAAATACTTCCGAACAAGCATTAGCTTATGGAAGGTCATTTGTTTTTTGTGTGTTGTGTTGTTTTTGGAATAAACCCTTATCTTATCTTAATAGGGTTTGAACTTTTCAGACTCCATTGCCATTTCTAAAGGGGTTTATCAAGGGGTTGTTTTGTTGCCTAGTATATTCAAATGCATATTAGGTCAATACCTATTGTCTCTGCCAGTCTCTATGTTTTATGATGAAGCTTGTTTATCATATATTGCATAATATATGTAGCCTAATTAAAAATTTTTGCATACTTAAGTTGCATCTTGGTTCTATTGGTTTTTCAATTAACCTTTTAAAATGTGAGTTTATATGTTTTAATAGTCAAGCCAAGTGACCACCTTATATCTTGAAAATACCTCTATTTATTGCTCTGCTTAAATTAATTGACTGGGGGTTTTGTTTGTTTGTACTCTTTCTTCTATATGTTCAATCTTGATAAATAGATTTAGTCAAAAGGGTTTTTGTTGTTTGTATAACAGTTTTAGTTCTCTAGTCATTCTTTTCTTTTCCAATTCTACCCATTTGTTCTAGAAAAAACATTATAGTACCCTACAAGTGGCATATTTCATTGTAAATTTTTGCTTTCTTTACTGCAATGGTACCAAAAAACAGTAATTTAATGGATTGATCTGACCTTGTTGTTATACCACCTCAAATAAATGGTCTTGCTGAAGCTTTATGTGTGAGAACTTTTGATTTTACTTCTTTTTATGACCCTCTTCATTTTTTCCTTCCTGAAGCTGCTTAATTAATTTTTTTTTGCTGATAGCATTTGAAGTTATTTTTGTGTTTTTTTTTGCTTTTTTTTTGTCCTATTACTCCACATGGTTGTTTTGCTTCTCTGTGTGTAATGAATTTATATTATTATTCTTATTATATATTTGTAGCGACCTCAAAATCATAGCAGTGAATGACCTTTGATGATGCACCCCACAATAAATCCTTGTTTTTAGAGCTGGTATGCTAAAGTCAGTTAGGCAAAACATTTGATAAATATAGAAACCTTTCAGACCAGAGTAACAAAGCCGTTTCCAGGAAAAGGCCAAAGTCTTACATTGTAGATCCTGATCATAAACATAGAAATCACACATATATGGTACTTTAGGCCTAGATCCAGTAGAAATACCACAATTAGGTAAATTTGGCTCTTGTAAGGTGAAGTTCTAGGGTTAGTATACAGTACCTTTCAAGAATCAAAACTATCTCACACTGTTCAAAGCACCCTTGCTAGGTGACTGATTAGTTGTGCAAATGGTTCTTGTAGTAAAAAAAAAAAATAAAAAAAGACTAAAACTAAACAATATGAAAAATGGGCAATATGTTAATTATTGTTAAAGTAAAAGTAGTCAGTAGAAGTTACTTGCAAATAGGGAAAAGCTATTGCCCCTCCCCCCCCCACCCCAACAAAAACAAGTGAAACCCCTATTGGTAAGGTCCCTGGGATAGCTACCATTCATCTAAGAAAAGATATAATTCCAACACATATCCAGCTAGAAAGGCACCCTTTGCTCTTTAGGATAAGCAAAGAACTAATATAACTTGGCTTGAAAATCTTAGAATAATTGAAAAAGTTGTATATCCAACAAACTAGATGGATCCCATTGTGTTAGTAAAGAAGAAGGCTGGTGACTTCAGATCCTGTATTGATCCAGTCAATTTGAATGATATAGTGTCATGCTTAGAAAGCTCAAATTTTTTGTAAGCTACATGGATTTTCAGGATACTGGAACCCAAAACTCTTAGAAGAATCTTCCTTACTTAATTATAAAACTATTTTTATGACCAATATTTTAAAAGAATGCCCTTTGGCATATTATGTGCCTATAGTGAGTACCACTGCAAAGTGCAATAATTTTGAAATGTTCTACAGGAATTGTGCTCATTTTTGATGACATTCTAGTTTTTGGCTCTACAAGAGAAGGCTATGAGACAAGAATGAAGGGTCTCTTGCACCATGCCAGAGAAACAGACATTAACACTAGTCTCTTCATTTTCTAATTGCTCTCTTTTGTGTAACACAAATTAGGCAAAGAGGCTGCATACTCACCTTTAATGCAGCATACTCACTGAAACTCATGAAGTGTAGTTCACTTTTGCACTTTTCTTGATATGTCAACATGACATACAATCAAAGTATACATGCTGCTACATATACAAAAGGACCATTCTTGAGTCTTCATTAATGTTGGTCTTCTTTTATTCAGCCTCCAATGTTTTCTGAAACTTTTAACTTGATCCCCCAATCCATTCCCAAAATATTTTAGAAATGCCATTTTGATATCCTGGGTGCCTATAATGTATTTTAATTTACCTTACAACATCTCCATTAAAAAGCTTTTATAGGGTATCATAGCACAAACAGTTGTCAGGCAGACTAAGGACCAAAAACAATTCAGTCCACCAAAACTCTCCAAAAGTTCAAGCTCAATCCCCATGTTGTTCCTTGGGTATTGCAGATTCAATATTTTCAAGTTTGGTCCAGATAATATCTTTTGATTGACTCAGGTATACTGCCTATTTCAGGAATATACCCTAGAGAAGCTCTGGGAATGTTGGCCTTGGTATCATTTTCAAAATGAAGGGACTTCAAAATTCTAAATGATGCCTCCTTCAATGTGTTAGAGTTTACAAGGAAAGAGAAGCCTCTCAGAAGGGTTTTCTGAGAGATGCCCAAAGCTGGAGCTTTAGTAAGCTTGAATGAAGGAAAAGCATTCACTAGTACATCCAAGTCAGATTGCTCCATGTTGAACCTATTCATTTTTACTAAAAGGACAAGGGTGTTATATTATATTTCTTTTAGATCTTAGAAGTCATAATGAATGCATTTTGAGTATTATCTTTTTGAGATGCTATTTTGATGCTGCATTTATGAATGTGTCAGTTGTGCTGCATTTCTGTTCAGTATTTTAGCAACGAAATGCTAAATGCAATCAGTCAATTGAAAAAAAAAATTCCTGTATTGTGTTGAAAAACTGTTTTCTTGAGGTATTGCTGGTGGATTAACTTTCTGTTGAAATTAAATGGTAATGCAGTATTAAGCTTCTGGTAAATCAAAATAATTGAGCTTTTAGATGAATTCTTTGTCTCCATAAGGAGTAGAATTTTGAAACTGACCAGATTTACTAATAAAGTACCATATTACCAAAGTGACAAAATTAGATCTGGTTTTAAGTTGAGAACAGATTAGGTTATAGAATATAATTGTAAACTCCCAATAAACAAAAAAAAAATAATGTTCTAGTTCTTAATATACTATTGCTCCCAAATAACTCCAACATATGTAAATACATACATATAGTATGGAAGAAAGATTAAGGTTAAAAGTACTTTACATAGTATAAAATAGCATGGTATACTTTAATAAAACACAAGTAACCAAACAGAAAATGTTTGCTACAGAATTCCTAAGGAATCATTGTGCAAAAGTTTCAACTATATGATACTTCAGAAAACAAGTTTTACAACTTGCAATTTACTATTATTTACAGACCTAAATCATCTTCAGTGAGTTTTGTGAGTCTAGGACCCATGTGCCAGGCAGACCCTTAAAAAGCAGAAAAATTATCTTCATTTGCTCATCCATGACAGTAGATTTTATCATATATCTATAGCTGATCTTGCATCCTAAAAGGGAAAAGTTGAGAACTCTATCTTTCAGACATCCTTCAAAATTTTCCTACATATGCCAAAGTAACTTAAAAAATATCATGTTCACAATATATTCTTAGTGGAGAGTAAAGAAATAGGTAAAAATGTCTTGAATTTTTTTACTGTTATTGTGACCAGTTCTTTTTGCAAATCAAAAGGAATTTAGCATGCAACTGGTGTACATTGAACAAACTTTAATATTAATTGCTTTGGTGAGAGGGAAAGGAGAAAATAATGCATTTTGAAAATTCAAAACCTATTGAGAACCAAATAAGATTAAAGAAAATGGATGGATTCTAATTAATTAGAAATGTGACTTAATGTCTTTTGAATTGCTGCAGCTGATTTGTAGCTTTTTTTCTCTTTCTAGCCCATGCGCAAGCAACTGAATCCTGCAAAACAAATTTGCACAGCATGAGAATCGCACTTAGAAATAATCTACCTCAGTAAATCTTTTGCATTTGGATATTTTTCAGGAATTTAATTTATTCTATCTCTTGTAGGTTCACAAAGTTGACCACCTCACCAAGATAGATTATGGAGAAATGTGAAGAAATAAAAGAAATCATTTATGGTAACAATAGTGTATTTTTCTTGATAAAAAATTACCTATGTTAAATTCAAAAACAAAAACTATATTTATTTGTATATATATTGATGCTGGGTTATTTGAAAATTTTTATCTATTGTTATATTTGCTAATTTGTGTCCTGTATCTCATATGCTCTCAATATGAATATGCTCTCGTTTATTTTCATCTAGTAAAATTCGTAGACTTTTTAACTCTCCCTTTTTTTATTTTTTGTACATGATTTTAATGGGTTTGGATTTCAAAAGAGGAAATAAATATTTTAATTCTGAAGTAAAAAATAGTAGATGCTGTTAAAGCATAGTGTGTTAAGGCTTGAAAAAAAATGTGGCAAGCTGTGCAGCTTAGCCTTTTTTAAATTGGAAAAACTTTACAATATGCTTTCTTGTTTGAGACATTGGTTTGGCTGCATTCGCCTGATGGCCTTGGCACATGGTTCAGAGGCAACAAGAAGTTGAATGTCAGACTGAACTTTTTGTGCTTTTTTACTGTGTTATTTTCAATTTTTTTATTATTTGGAATTTGTTTTATTTTCCTGCTGTAAACTACAACCTGTTTTTGTGTTAGAAGAGCTTAAGAAAGAGATTATATATAAAAGAAGTCTACAAATGTTTAGTACTCAAACAATCCAAAAAGTAATTTAGCTTCTCTGTTCTGCACCTTAGTGGTAACACTGTTCTATTAGACTGTCCATTAATATTTGGATTAAGCTGGTCTCAGATGAATGATTGAAGATGCTTGATTGCCTCAAGATTTTCTGCAGTTTTTAATAGAGATTGAAATTAAATGTCAAACAGAATCTTTAGTACTTTTATACTGTTGCATTTTTAAGATATTCTTTTGGTGGGTATTTGGTATTTTGTGTTGTGGTATTTTGAGGAAGATCATGGAGTGAAACCTGCTATTGTGTTACAGTATCCAAAAAAAAGAAAAAGCAATTTAGCTTCTCTATTGTGCACCTTAGGGGGAACACTGTTGAGTAAGGCTCTTCTGTGCTATAAGAATTTACCTGATCTGAAATGAATGGTTAGAAACGTTTAATTGGCTCCCGCTTGTCCACTAATGTTTAATACAGATTGAAGGTTCATTTTATTTTACCTGATACTGGTATTTTGTCACTATTTTGCATAACTTTGTGTGGAAGTTACCTTACCTTAATTACCTTAATTCACACTAGAGCAATATTAAGGTCTATACTGGATCTATTTTGCTCTGTGTTGTTTTGTTCAGTTGTTTCATTTTATTGTGTTCTTTTCATAAAGGACTGATTTTGGCTATATAGCTGAAATATATCCACAGATTAGTTTTCTTCTGACTGTTTTGGTAGAAAAAAAAGTCCTTGGAATTAATATACTTATATTTAGCAAGGGTTATGTTGTGGCAAAATTTGAATAAGCAATAAGCAGCTCATCGCACCTCTGATGAATTCACAAATGAAATCACAATGGGATGAAGCCTTGAAATGCTTACAGTCTCTTTGACTCCCTGAAATCACAGAAGCATTGAAAGCCTTGTTTTGAAAGAATTTGCTTGTTCTTTATCACATTCAGAAATTGTTTTGTTTTTGGTTTATTGTTATACCTGGCTCAAATCGTATTTGAGCCAGAATTAGAGCTTGCAATAGTTAGATTACCTTTATAATTTTTATTTGCATTTCAAAGCAAAACAAAAAAAGTTTTGTTTCTTTCCAAGCACCTTATTTTCTAGCCAAGCGGAAATCATATCAGTGCATTGCAAGAGAGTTGAGTGGGAGTAGTAGCACCTCATGTAAATATTTATTTTTCGGAATTCACTTTTTATTTTGTTCTTTACTGTCTCTGCTGAACATTTTTTTTTTAAATAGCTAGCAAGCTTTATTTTTATTATTTGCGCTTAAGAGGGAAAAAAACATTTCTCATAAATGTGCACACTCACAGGAAGTGTGTTTATGAAGCGATTTTGGTTAATTTTTTTAGTTTCCCAGCTGTTTGCCGTCTTTACAGCAATGTAGGCTCCCTGACAAGATAGTGCAACGATCCGATTTTGGATTATTGAAGTTGGTTACTATGTATCATTTGTCGTGATTCCATATGCTTCACCTTGTTCGTTGGTTTTTCCTCGTGCAAGTGCCCAAAAACAGTCAAATGTTGTTAAGGGTCTTTTTTTTTAATCTATGAAAATCAAAATGACTACAAGGGACTTGGCTTTTTTTCTTTGTAAAACGAAGGAAAAATTATCTCTGCCAGAGAGAGTATTTAAAAAGGGATCAGGAAATTTTGCTGCACTAAATAAGTGCAGTCCAATCATGAAAATTATCTTCCTTCTGCCTCAGCCCCTCCCCTTTTGTATGTAGATCAAGAAATTCGAAATGTGCCTTGCATGCAATTTTCAGATATAGCCTATTTTTGATTTGCAAAAACAGCAATAGGATTGTTTTAGCTGTAAATTTTGAACAGACACTGTTTTTATTTAGTTGTGTTTGTTAACGTTTTTATTGTACTTTTTGCTTGCTTTGAAAAACTGCATTGTGACAGTTTCTTAAATCAATTTTGCCGAAACTGAAACATGAAAGTGATACGAATGACGCACGTGAACTGATGAAAATAAGATTCTTCACTAACAGTTTAATCACAAAAACTAGTGTACAGTAGATTTTTGTATTCCAAAATAAAAATTTAAAAATATCTTCACAAGAAAAAAAAGTAAATCACTTATTATGAAATCAAAGATATGTTGTTGGGGCGAGAAGGAAAAAAAAACTCACTATGATTTGTTTTTTTCAGATTCGTTGAGAAACATACAAGACCCAGAGAAGCCTATGACTTTAGAAGATTTAAATGTAATTACAGAGGAGGCAATTGAGGTAATAGCTTATCGTTCCCTCATTAATTTATTTAAAAAAAGAAGGAATAAGTGATTTTCATATGCTATGTTTTAGTGAAAAAGTAGATGAGCTAAAGTGGCAAATTATGTAGGTTTTCATTTTTTATCTAATGGTTTCTGGAAAAATTATATTAAGCTACTCTTGCAAAGGGCCAAGCAGCCAAGTTTGTAGTATCAAAAAATAGCAGCTTAGGCCAGGCCAATAGTTCAAAGGTGCTAAAAACAAGCTTTCAAATAAAATATAATGTCAATTCTTCAATAGAGTAAGGATGGGGATGGACCAGGTTAGGCAAATGGAGTCTTTTTAGTTCAATATTTCAGATGGATGATTGATGTTTCACAGACAGGCCATAACCCGGCTACAAAAGGAGGCTCAAGCTGAATCTCTTTAATGAGACAAAGGTGTATGTAGATGTTTAAATTTTGACTGAGATTTTATTTTACCTGGAACATCAGCTTAATAGAGCTGTGTATAAGGAATTAATATAAGTGACCAAAGAATTGCCAAGCAGAACAAAATAAATGAAAAAAAAAAAAAAAACTACGGGACATGAGTGATTCCTTTTAGATAGAGAATTTTATGAGCTCCTACAGTAAGTGAAGGAGTTGTTTAAAGGAGTGTAAAGACTAGGCCAGAATACCAGCAGGTCCTACGTCGGGGTGTAAAGCCATCTTTAACGACTAATTTATTTTTGTGTTGGAGTGTTTGAATGAGGGTTTTGGCGAAAAATAATATTTAAAGTTTAAATTTACCAGCTGAATATGTTAATAATAATAATAATCTTTATTCGTTCCCCGTTTATCGCACTGCAATAACATGAGTATCGTCAATCAAAAGCACAAAAGACAACACCAAAAAACGCAAATGATGAGCCATCACTTCGACTTCAGGACACTGTTGTTGCAACACCTGACGTTGTAGGACACGAAGGAGTTTAAAAATCTTGTCGTCGAGTGTGTATCCGGGCATTCTAACAGTTTTTCCCCCTTTTCAGAGTTGCCAACCTTGTTTTGTGTGCATGGGTCTCTGAAGTAAACGGAGGCAGGATATCTCGGTGTGTGGAGGACTTCAGGATGTCAGCTGCAAACTTCACCAGCACTTCATGCCTCCTTTCATCCATGGTTGGGAGCTTTCTTCATAGTTTTTGTAATCTGGCCCAATTTACAGGCTCTCTTCTGAGTTGTTCCCAGTTGATTTCTGTGTTTCTCTGTAAGCGACGGGTCCCAGACAGGACAGCCGTACATTATTAGGGGCTTGTCATAAGTTTTATAGCACAAAAGACGGAGTTACTCTGTCATTTCAAACCTTCCAAGATTTGCGACGGATTTTAGAAAATCAGCTGCTTTTGCTCTGATCTGGCCGATGTGATCTCTGAACGAGAGATCGTCACTTAATGTGATTAATTAAAAAGCTTTTTCCACAAAATAAGTTTTTCAAAGAAAAGTAAAGAACTCCATTAAACCGAAAATGAGCAAAAATAAAATCAAATAATCTACCAAGCGTGAGACTACCACAAACCAGCATCGATAAATAAATGAAACCCAAAACGAACAGAAATTACAGTAAATAACCGAGTCAAACTCAAAACGAGCAAAAATTAACATGTGTTGGGCTCAAAACCCCTATGCCTTCCCAAGAAAAGAACATAATTTGCACTTTACTGAAAAAATATAAATGGTTTTACTTTTATAACTTCAATAAATCAAATGATATTCACATTTTGATTACTAAATATCAGTATATGTATATTAAACTGACAATGCACATTCATTTGTATTTTTTTCAGTAAAGTGCAAATTATGTTCTGGCCTTGGGAAGGAATAGGGGTTTTGAGCCCAACTCATGGTAATTTCTGCTCGTTTTGAGTTTGACTCGGTCATTTATTGTAATTTCTGTTCGTTCTGGGTTGAACTAGGCTTTTCGATTTCCAATCGAATGAGCCTTTTTTGAGTTTGTAGGACAACGCTTTCTATAAACACCTTATATGCCCCAAGGGTATAAACTACAGCCCCTTCCCTAAGGGCTGTGAGGGGTGTTGTCATCCTCAAAAACCTAATTTCCAGAACTTTCAACTACGTTAAGCAAAATGGCTATCTCAAAATTTTGATTGGATGTGCTTGGGGAAATGGTGGGCGTGAGAGGGGAGTTAGTTGCTCTTTAATCACTTTCAACTATTAAAAAAGGCACTAGCCCTTTCAATTTCCAATCAAATGAGCCCTTTTGAAGTTTCCACGACAACGCTTTCTATAAAAACCTTATATGCCCCCAGGGCATAACTTACAACCCTTGCCCTGAGGGCTGGGGGGGGGGGGGCTGTCATCCTCAAAGGCCTAATCTCCAGACCTTTAAGCTACGTTGAACAAAATGGCTATCTCGAAATTTTGATTCGATGTGTTTGGGGAAATGCCGGGCGTGAGAGGGGGGCTAGTTACCCTCCAATCACTTTCGACTATTAAAAAGGGCACTAGCCCTCTCAATTTCCTATTGAATGAGCCCTTTTGATGTTTTTACGATTACACTATTTTATAAAAACCTTATATGCCCCCATGGCATAACTTACAAGCTTTGCCCTGGGGGCTCTGGGGAGTTTGTCATCCTCAAATACATAATTTCCAGAACTTCCAATTACGTTGAACAAAATAGCTATCTCTAAACTTCGATTGAAAGTGTTTGGGGAAATGGTGGGTGTGAGAGGGTGGTTAATTACTCTCCATTCACTTCGACTATTAAAAAGGGCACTAGCCCTTTCAATTTCCAATCAAATGAGCCCTTTTTGAAATTTCTACTACAACTTTCTATATAAACCTTATATGCCCCCAGGGCATAACATACAACCCTTGCACTGAGGGCTTTGAAGGGGTTATTTTCCTAAAAGACCTAATTTCCAGAACTTTCAACTACGTTGAACAAAATGGATATTTAAAAATTTTGATTGGACGTGTTTGGGGAAATGGTGGGCGTGAGAGGTGGGTTAGTTGCCCTTCAATCACTTTCAGCTATTAAAAAGGGCACTAGTCCTTTCAATTTTCAATTGAATGAGCCCTTTTTGAAGTTTCTACAACATCACTTTCTATAAAAACCTTATATGCCCCAGGGCATAAGTTACAACCCTTGCCCTGAGGGCTGTGAGGGGGAGGGGTTGTTATCCTTAAAGACCTAATTTCCAAAACTTTCAACTACGGTGAATAAAATGGCTATCTAAAAATTTTGAATGGATGTGTTTGGGGAAAAGGTGGGCGTGAGAGGGGGGTTTGTTGCCCTAAAATCACTTTCGACTATTAAAAAGGGCACTAGCCCTTTGGATTTTCAATCGAATGAGCCCTTTTTCAAGTTCCTACGACAAAGATTTAGCCCAAATGGCTATCCCCCAGGGCATAGCTCACAATCTTTGCCCTGGAGACTCTGGGGGGTTTGTCATCCTTAAATACATAATTTCCAGAACTCTCAACTACGTTGAACAAAATGGTTATCTCTAATCTTTGATTGAATGTGTTTGGGGAAATGGTGGGCGTGCGAGGGGGTTAATTACTCTCCACTCACTTTCGAATATTAAAAAGGGCAATTTAAATTTTCAATCAAATGAGCCGCTTTTGAAATTTCTACAACAACTTTCTATATAAGCCTTATTTGCCCCCAGGGCATAACTTATAACCCTTCCCCTGAAGACTGTGGGGGAGTGTTCTGCTCAAAGATATAATTTCCAGAACTTTCAACTGCATGGAACAAAATGGCTATCTCAAAATTTTTATTGGATGTGTTTGTGGAAATGGTGGGCATGGAAGGGGTGTTAGTTGCCTTCCAATCACTTTCTACTATTAAAAAGGGCACTAGCTATTTCTATTTCCAATTGAATGAACCCTTTTTGAAGTCTCTGCGACAACGCTTTCTATAAAAACCTTATATGCCCCCAGGGCATAACTTACGACCCTTGCCCTGAGGGCTGGAAGGGGTGTCATCCTCAAATACCTAATTTCCAGAACTTTCAACTACGTTGAACAAAATGGCTATCTCAAAATTTGATTGGATGTGTTTTGGGAAAAGGTTGGCGTGAGAGGGGGGTTAGTTGCCCTCCAATCACTTTTGACTATTAAAAAGGGCACTAGCCCTTTGAATTTCCAATCGAATGAACCCTTTTTGAAGTCTCTGCGACAACGCTTTCTATAAAAACCTTATATGCCCCCAGGGCATAACTTACGACCCTTGCCCTGAGGGCTGTGGGAGAGTGTCCTCCTCAAAAACATAATTTCTATCTGGAAATCAACTACGCTGAACAAAATGCCTATCTCAAAATTTTGATTGGATGTGTTTCGGGAAATGGTGGGCGTGGAAGGGGTGTTAGTTGCCTTCCAATCACTTTCGACTATTAAAAAGGGCACAAGCCACTCCAATTTCCAATTTAATGAGCCCTTTTCGAAGTTTCTAGGGCATAACTTAAAGTTCTTGCCCTGAGGGCTTTGGGGGAGTGTCCTCCTCAAAAACATAATTTCGATTTGGAAATCAACTACGCTGAACAAAATGGCTATCTCAAAATTTTGATTGGACGTGTTTCGGGAATTGATGGGCGTGGAAGGGGTGTTAGTTGCCTTCCGATCACTTTCGACTATTAAAAAGGGCACAAGCCACTCCAATTTCCAAATGAATGAGCCCTTTTCGAAGTTTCCACGACAGCTTCTTCGATACAAAGTGCCCTGATCTAAAGGAAAAAAGTAATAAATAATACATTGTGCCAACATCGTTCTTATATGCCCCCAGGGCATAACTGACAACCGTTGCCCTGAGGGCTGTGGGGGAGTGTCCTCCTCAAAAATATAATTTCTATGTGGAAATCAACTACGCTGAACAAAATGGCTATCTCAAATGGTGGGCGTGGAAGGGGTGTTAGTTGCCTTCCAATCACTTTCGACTATTAAAAAGGGCACTAGCCGTTCCAATTTCGAATTGAATAAGCCCTTTTCCAAGTTTCTACAACAACTCCTTCGATACAAAGTGCCCTGGTAAGGAAAATAAATAATACATTGTGCCAACATCGTTCTTTACTTAGGCAGCGCTTTTGCACTGCCTATGATGCTAAGTATAATAATAATAATTTATTTATTACCCACTATAAAAAAGAAGTGGAGTACATCAAGAACAAAAAAAAAAAAAAAAAAAAAGCAAACTCGCACACTTAACAATTATTGACATAAAACGACGTAAATTATGGTGCGCAGTAAGACCTGCAGATAACGACAGCTTTCCCGCAAGCACAGTCACTTTTTCCCGTAAATCAGGGAGGCCGAATCGCGATATGAGATGCCGGTTCCGGAACCACGGAGGGAGGCACAAAAGGTACCGAGAAAACTTAAAATAATAAGTCCAGATAGATTTCAGATCTTTAGGCTTCAGAATTGGAAGAAAACCAGATAGAAAAAGAATAGAATGATCGCAAAATGAAGAATATAATTTCCCAAGCGCTTTTCTATTGTACCTCCCTCTATTTGCAACAATTTTGGATATCCTATCTGAATTTTTTTTTTTTTTTTTTTTTGCATTAGAAACTGTCAGAGCCCGAAGTGTTTTAAGATTATTAGTAATGTGAAGACCAAGCCACCGAAAAGAAGAGACACAGGGAATAGAGAAAAAAAAATACAATTAAGAGGGAGACTCGCACTCGAATTAAAAGAAGTATATTCGCACTTATCAACGTTCAACATAAGCCCAATCCGTCTGAAGTTTGTTTACTGATTTCTTTCTTTGGAGAGGTGCAGATTCGTTTCTGCTCTTTTTCTTCAGGAAGTTGACTTGCATTACACAGCTTTTCTCGAGGCTTAGCTGGAGCTTCACTTGATCAGCTTGATGCCGAAGCTCTGCAACAAGGAGTATGAGCTGATTGGGTGTTTGTGACAGGATGTGCTGCAGGCTTAGCGAAAGATCATCTGAGAATTTATACCTCTGTTTGTGTTGCCTCATCAGTCGGTTGATGACTATAACAAATAAGATGGGACCTAACTTTCTTCCTTGGGCCGCTCCACTCGTGATGTCTTGGAAGTTGGATGTTTCCCCGTTTTCGAGTTTTACGCACTGTTGTGACGACCAGAAAGGAAACTTGCAATGGTACATAAGAGAAATTGTGAGACTTCCAGGGCACGGGCTTCGTTGATTACAGTCTCATGATTACGCAGATCAAAAGATTTCACGAAATCAGAAATTATTATTTCAACAAGGGTCTCAGGATTTTCTAGGTGTTCTAGTAGATTATGAAGTAATTTGACGAGATAGTGAGTTGTGCTGTGTCCTCGACGAAAACCGAACTGCATAGGATCGATTTTGTGTTCTACCTCTGCTAGTAGCCACTGTAAAATAAAATCTTCGAAGACTTTTGAAATAATGGGTGTCTTTGAAATTGGTCCATGAAGCTGGAGAGGTTTTAGATTGATAAATTGACTTTGAATTCGCTTCACACAATTCATGTATTTAGAGAAAGATTTGGAAAAAGTGTGGCTGAAACCCTCGTTTACGAATCAAAGCAACTAGGCATAGATACTAATTTTCTTACAGGTCAAGGATCTTAGAAGGATCTTAGTCTGCTGTTTTTCACACAGCTTGAACCTTGTTATTTCAAACTCTCCTAAACTAAGTAGTATTAGTAGCTATTTTGGTACTTCTCGAAAATTTTATGATTTCCTCGAAACGCTAAGCAGTTTCGCCACAAATTTTTGCCAGGATTGCCCCAGAATCCTAACGATAATGTTTTTTTAAATTAATAAGCATCTTGAGCTATTTGAAAGATTAAAATACGAGATGGCAAACTAAACCTGAAAGACTTCTTTTTTAATCAGTCGCAAAACAAGTTTAGTTTAATTTCATGCTCATTGGACATAGGCTCCAATATCTGTATTATCCCCATTTGTTGAAGTTCTGTCTCACTTCTAAGTGCAAAGTCTTGCGTACGTGTGCTAGGTTGATTATGGAAATCTTTATTTATATTAAAACAAGTTCGAAACTTGATAAGATATATCGTTACTGTAAGAAATAAATTCAGTAAAAATATATTACTTCTCAACTGAATAAATAGGCCACCCTAGCTTCATTGATGGATTAAGGACATGCAGCTTTTTTTTAACTAAGCCAGGGAGGTCAAGTGGGGGGGGGGGGTATTTACACCCGTTAGTTCCGTGAATTGATGCCCCCGAACTAAAAAAAAAGAGAATTTAACTTACTTTACTAAAAATCTAGTCCAAAGTACTAAATGAGTTGAATGTTATCACTCTCTTGCTGTTGTTATTCAAAGTTCAATTGACTTGCTCTGGTGAATAGAATTAAGCAGAGACCTGGAATGTTTCTCAAAGGAAAAACTTATAGATTCTAGCTTTGGTGAATAATAAACTTATCGCTTATTAGGCGTATATTTTTTCTGATATATTTATAACCTGATGGTTTCGAACAACGAAAAAATTCCAGAACTGTTGTGAATCGAAAAAAAAGAAAAGGGTATTTAACTTGATTCTTTTTTTCAATGCTAGAAAACACAACTTTGAAATTAAAATGACTAGAAAGTAGCTCACACAAATTAAATTGAAATAGAAATTTTGGAGAGAAAAGGGACGTTAATCATTATGTTTAAACAAAGCCCCACTTTTAATGCTAAAATACCTCTCCTGGCAAATTAAAAATAAGAACTTTGACATTTTTTATGTTCGGTATCTCTCCCTGTCTCTCTTTCTCTCTCTTTATTCCTCTCTCTTTATCTTTATCTCCATTGCTCTTTCTCTCTTAATTCTTCTTTACACGGTTGTAGTTTTGTTGGAATAAAGGGAACATCTTCCCCACTCTTAGCCGTGCATGTTCAATGGAGGGGATGGTGGTTTTAGAATCTGTATGGGTCTGAAGAAACCTTTTTAGCCAAATTTAGAAGATCTATCCCATGCATAGTCCATAATAGCAGCGAAAAATACGAATCCCTCGATCGACGTACAGTCATTTGATAAGCTGAACGAGGACCAGGCTTAGAGGCCGAAACTGAGATTTCGTTCACCTTGTTGGATAAAGTGTACTGACAAAGCAAGGAAAAGATGGCGTTGGATACAACATCAAATTTAATTGTGTTGTAGTTACTTTTAATTACTACAATAGAAATTTCCCGTTTCCTCAATTGTACTTTCTTAACTTCTTCACTTCCCGAAAGGCGTAAAACTTGAATTTCAGCCTTAAAAACAGCCCACCTTAATGAAAACTGCAAATAGTGTCAAAACATCCGTGACAGCTAGGAGATTGTTTGAGAAAGCGTTATATAATTTTTTTTTGTAGACAAATCAGAAATTAAACCTAAATAGGGAACTTTGGTTCTTCTCAACCATGTATGTGTGTGTCTGTGTGTACGCGTGTGCCTGTGTGTGCGTGTCTGTGTGTGGATTTCCAAAGCCACATACAAAACAAAATAATAATACATTTGAAGGAAAAGCCTTATATACCTGTTTCTGTATAAGCCTCATATATCCAGACACTTGAAATAAAATGGTCTATTACCGAAGCGTATATCCAGGGAGATAAATTTAAGGATCCCGAGTAATTGCTCCTCATTGCCACTCGAATAAATCCTCTCTTATATTCATTATAATAAATGAATCTGGTTTCAAAATGAGAACGCAGTAATTCTAATGGTACCGTCTCTTTCTGTTGAATTGTATAATTTTTCTCGCGTCTTTTGCGAGCGCTTGAAGCTAGAGACACTTACTTCTGTGATGGGCAGCACTAAGATGGCAGCACCAAACTTTCAAGCTGTTAGTTTAAACGTTAATCAAAATGTAACTTTTCGAATTTACAGATTTCAAATTGAGGGAAATCGTAAATAGTGTTTATTTTTTCTAATGAAACCTGTTTTTTAACCACTGAAGGTGTAGCAAGTTCCCTGAACTGGTAACAGAGTTGAAGATAGTCATATAACCATAGTCATGTGCTGATGGCCTTTCAAGATACGGGCACAGTATTTTTACCTCTGGGCTCAGCTCTATTGGGATAATACGTCTTCTTTGTAGTTTCAACTTTGAATCTACAAAAAAAAAAGAAATAAATAACAATAAGAAAAAACAAGTTTGAACAGAATGATTAAAATTGTTGTCATCTTACTAGGAAATGATTCGTTTCCTATTTCAGTTCCGTGTTTTCATCATATGTTAACATTTCGACTATAGTTTGAGATTCCTGATTGACAAAGGTATATCTTGTAGAGACAAGAAAATTGACCTCCTCCACCCCAGAAAAGATACATATAAAAGGGTAACCTTTAGGGAATCTATTGAGCTGAGGACACCAAAGGTAATGACTGAGCTGTGGAGTTTCCTAATCGATACCTTTAATTTAGACTTTGGAAATATTGGAACTTTTTAGTCTTGGGGATGCCCCAAGGTAACTGTGGTTGTCCTGTAAATCCATACTTTTAGTCCTTAATTCCCTCACTGTGATATTTCTGCCTCAAAATTGATCCATGCCTTCTGCATTCTTACCACTTTTGTCATTTACTTTTTTAATAGCATCAAAATAGTTGATAATTTATACTCTTGAGGATAGTCCTAATTTTTGTGTAGGCGAGGAGAGTGGAGGTGATGGTGCTTTAATAAAATAATTTTGGTTTTGGCCTGATTGTCCGTTCTTGCTTTTTCAAAACTTTCTTTGACTGGGTCGTCGGTAGAGCCGTATGGGGAAACCCCCGCCACCATTTATTCTGGTCTGATAACATAATCAAATTTTAGGTTGAGTATTGTCAAGAAATGGAATGCTATCAGATTACAGTGACGTTTCTACCAACTGTGCCTCACTGTTCTTTGGCAAGCTTAATAGGATTGTGTATAAGAACTCAAATAAGGAAGTCCATTGATGAGAAATACAAGTTGAAAATAATTGTTAAAAAAGGCTCACATGCAAGTGAAAAAGAAGGTAATATCGCTCGAGAATTTTTTTATTGAGAACACTTATTTATGCGTAATATTGAGTATATGTGCAGCATACTTACCTCTTATAATAATTTTTGTTTTTGATTCTGATAACTCCATTCTCCATACTACAAGTTTTCCATAAACAGTGGGCTTCCCAGCTCAACTGGTGATCAATCATGGTTCCCAAAGGTTCCCAAATATTCCACCCGTTTCTTGACTAATATCGGGCAACCACACATTTTAAAGTAAAAAGAGCTTTCTAATTCCTTTTTTCCGTGAATACTACCGCGTCACTCCTCTCAGGAGCAAAAAGAAGATCATTTTCTTGTGCCCACGTCTGAATCGTATTCAACATTTGCTGTCCTAATTGAAACAGAGTTTTTAGATACCTGCCTCATAGGAGAGACACTAGATCATCAACGGATGCCTGAGTGTACCAAGAATGCTGTTCTACCAGACTTAAAAGATTATTCATGGCAAGGTTCCACACATACGGAGAACTAACTCCTTCTGAGAGACAGCCTTTCAGAATACTCTTTGATTTTTTTTTTATCCCTTATAGCACTATGACCAATGGCCGGTTTCTTTGCGTATGGGATATCCACTTTTTGAAAAATAGACGTTCGTCTATTTTTCCTTCTTGGATGGATGTTTCTATTGATTCAAAGTGACGTTGCCAAACTTCCATATTTAGAAATATGCCTAAGGTGCATTTTTTTATTCCCATTGATTGCTCTATGCGCCATATCAATTGGTGCACAGCGGTCTCTGTGGAGCATCCTGTTCTAAAACCAATTTGATTTTTGGGTAGTAGATTTTGGTCTGAGGATTACATAATAGGTACCAATGAATTAGCAGTTTCATCACTTCTAGTTGAAAGGATGTTAATGTAACCAACCTATTTGGGATTTAAATAATCTTTTTTCCCAGGTGTAGGTACAAAAACATCTCTTGCTTTTAGCCATAGCTTAGGAATATGGCCTGAGTGAGGCTTCTCTTAGTAATCGTAAAGTAATTGAATTCTATCCCATACTATTCTTTTCGGAGCATAAATGGATAAATTGCAGTACCACCTGGAACTTTAAACGGTAGAAAATCATCCACAGCTTTCTTGGCCCAGTCAACCCTTAAAACCTTTGATACCAGTCTATCTACCATATAAGAGTTTGTATTATAAGCTAGTTTAGGAATAATAACTACTGGGTCGTTTATATGTACCTCAAGTTTGCTGTTCTGGGTTTCCTCCAGACCTATTCTGAGAGTGCTATCTTGCTTCTTGACGCTCTTTAGGTGTGTCAGGTTGTCCTTTTTTAGAACCTTTACTAGCTTTATACTAGCTTCTTTTGATTCTATGCTGTCACAGAAATTCCTTCATGAGAACCTGTATTCTCTCCTTCTTTAGGAAGTTTTAGACCTTCCGAATGTATGTCTCAATCTCCTGGGTAATTTGTCCGAATTGCAATTCTCAGTAGCCTTCGTGTCATGTTTCTCCTTTAGCTTAATTTAGAAGTACAACAACTGTTTTTTGCTACCTTTCTTCGGCTGCTTTCAGGGGATTTGCTTAAATGAAAGCACTTTTCATTCTCTCTGTAATTATTTGTGCATTCCTATCCAGGTCCTCTTCGGTTTCACCTGGATAAGAAATTACATGATTAACCTTTTTAGCCAATAGTTCATTGTAAGCTAGCAAATTTTTTTTTATGTCTCTTTTTAGCTTTTTTGGTTTTCGGGACATATGTACAGTAAAACATATCATTCAATGGTGTGAAATTGATGGGTGATCACTCATTCGCCATTCTCGAGCCCAATTGTTATGTTGGGAGGAAATTAATGTTAATAATCTAGCACTTTTCATCTTCTTTTTATAAAAGTTGGCATCAGTCCCCGGTTACACCAGGCAAGATTCGCTCGATCCAGGTAATCCAGAGGCTCAATGTCTCCTCTCGTTTGTGTTCCAGCCTCCCCGTAGCCTGTGATGCGCGCTGGCATCGTATGATAATACTATAGGGATTCTTTCATTTCTTCGAAATTCAACCAGTTCCTTTAACTTCACTATCCTATCATTGTGAGGCATATAGAATGAACTAAATGCGATATGTTCAGATCCGACTTTATTTTTAACCATTATAGCTACAAAATCTCTAGAAAATTAATTGAATAATTTTCAAGTTTCTAATCTTTTGGAGTTATAAATAAATGTGCGCTGTAGGAGCGATGCTTACCTTGTTACGTGTATAGAGTTCGGTGTTTTTGACTTTCCCCATTACTTAACTTGCAACGGTCCAGGGATCCTGCACCAACACTATACGTGTTTGCCTTCTTGCTAACAGCCCCGCAAAATCATATGAAGCATCCTGGCCATCAAGCAAATTGATCTACCGACAGTTTAGTATCTTTGCCTCATTTTCTGGCATTGGGAAAAACTCTAAAAATTGTGAAGAAGGCCCGCCTCGTCACCCATTATGGAAGGGGGAGGGGTAGCGGTATCGCTGGATGTTTCCGGCATCTTCTTATTAAGCGGTTTGGGAAGCATATCTCCCCTCTTACCATTTGGGAAATCTTGCATAATATTATACTTATTTTGGGAGATAAATATAACCCTTATTTGTGGATAGGTAAAACATAGTCAACTACTCTCAGGGGTACCACGTGAAGCCTGCTGCCTCATCCCACAAGGATTAATTTACATTCAGTTAATTAGGTTTCAGAATCTGCTTATGTATTGTTTTTTTTTTCGTGCATGAAGCCTAAAGGCAAATGAATGTATGTCATTATATAGATTGCATACAGTCATTTTAATTTAAAGGTAACGAATCTTATATGTAGCTTGATTATCATGCCCTATTTTATCTCACAGCTGGGAGATCGAGTCGGAACTTTCGGAAAGTTTTTTTTCGGAGGATGGAGGGTATTTGAATTTCAGAAGAAAAACTATTTTTTCTTCTTATCATCATGAAAGAATATATGCTACGGTTTTTTCCATTCATTTAGTTTATGCATGTAGTCTAACAAGCCCTTTGGTTTGGATATAGCCTATTTAAAAATTTAACCTTAACCATATCAAGGTGGAATATTGAATTAATATCTTCTCAAACTAGGGCCTATCCTTTCCAAATTTCCAGATGGTCGCCTAAAACAGTGATTTTGGACTTTTCTTTTGTCAAACCCAATCTCAACTATGCATGTACCGTCAATATTTTCTTTGGCTGACCAATTCGATGATAGTGTGCATTTCCCTAACCGTTTAGGTTAGAAGAACTATGATAGGAGTAGTATATTTTCCATACTGCAAAGTTCCTAAACGTTTTTTAAAGCACTAAATAAATCCAGGAGTTTTAAATGTATTGTTCAGAAATAGGCTTGTCATAACGAAGTTGGTTCAAGAAGTTGAATGGTTTAGATATAATATCTAAATACTTTTAAATTAAGACATTTCAAAGCGACATAATTTTCGTGATTCTTACCATGGTTTCGAGTCCAGTTTGTGTTCACTTTTCTTTCTATTGGTAGTTGTTCATGATGTTCAATCTTGATAAGGAAAAAGAACGCTGTAATTTTCGAAATTAGATGCATCACATTACTAGTTTATGAAGTTTTGAAAGTTCTTGGTATTCAAACGACCGTAGTTTTGGCCGGTGATTATACTAAAGGAGTAAAAGTGGTGAATCCACATCTGGACTCGTAAGAATTAAAGGTCATCGTTTTTTCAAACAACCTTAGCTATTTTAAGCTATACAAGGGTATTTGTGAATTTTTCGACATATACTTGCATTCATGACGCATCCCATTGTGGTTTCAAATATCCTATTATTATAATTTGAACACCACATTATTTTTCCATGACCAGGATGAGAAACCAATTTATCTGTATGAACTTCCCACAAATATCATGGATTTTCTGTTCTTTTTGTTTCTTTAGGCATAGTTATATTTATTGCGAGATAGTTTTCTCTCGGAGACTACCCGGTTAATTATGTTGCTATTATTTGTTTCCTCAGCTGAAGCTAAACATGAAAGGCTGGGATTAAACATAAGAATGTAAATTTTTAACCATCAAATTCTTCTGAGAACTACCATCGAGTTGCACTGAAATTACCACACAGTCCCTTGCGTTTAATATCCTTTTTCTCTTTAGGCTGCGGAAGTTTAAAAGACAATTTTTTTGTCAAAGTGAGGTCACAACCCTCCGTATTAAACCAGAAACGCTGAAGTGACTGATCAATTTTTTTTTTTTTTTTTTTTTTTTTATCTAATAATTTATATCGTATTTTCTTTTTATTTCAGTAAACAAGCAGATAAACGACAAAGAGAGGGTCAGTGCGGCGATGGAAAATCCCAATTTGAAAGAAATGGTCGAAGCATGCATCAGTGGAGAAAGTTGAAGTTGTTTACATCCTAGTCATTCCATTTATTTGATATGTGTGCACAGACAAGGCTTAAGGGATATTTGGGGCACCAGGAATAGGGAAAATCATATCTATCATATTCGCTGAGGATTTGCTTAGGTAACATGCAATTATAAGACTTCACAAGATGGCTTTTCGTGAAGGAATATTTTGGTGTTTATGGAGGGGACTGAGTCTTTATAGTCTTTTAGAGAAAACTTGTGGGAGTATATGGTTAATTTCAGTTATATAGGGCAGAAATAGTGCTATTAAGCGAAGCATTTGTGAAAGCCCAACCTCAAACATAAGGACTAGGAAAAGATAATTTGAAGATGAAAAGGAAGGTTTAAGCAAACAAAATCACCTGATTTTGTTGTTTGGGATGTCAGTTTTTAAAACTCAGTGTTGGGCAAGGTATATCTGTTGATATGAGATCGCCCTAGTTGGTGTTAAAATAGTATTTTCCCTCAGGCCTTCTAGTCATGCCATAAAAACTATAGCATCCTATGTTGGCGTAACCCACCTTCAACTGACATCCCTGTTTAATCCGTAGTTAAAAAAAAAATTTAATGATACATTCGTGCAATCACAGCCTGTTGATGAAGACAACATAATAAAAAAAACTGAGACAACTGAAAAAAAAGACAACTGAAATAATATGGTAGGAGGTGGTCGTAGGTATCGATGTATTCATTTAAGGGACACCACCTAATTTCATTATGTACAGCCACGGTTTTTTTTTTTTTTTTTTTTTTTCAGTTCGCTAACAAAGAATCAGTTGGTCCCTTGGCCGCTCGTAAAAAGGTAACTTTGTCTGCTATTTGAGCCTATCTTGATTTGTAGGCCAAGTGTCCTCGCTAGACTTGGTAGCCTTCGTAAATATAGTCCTTAGCAAGTTCTTTGTGTTGTTATTTTGCACTTATTTGAATTCGAGTACACCAAAATCGTGAGTGGTAAACGGTGGCTAAAATTATAATCATGACTGGTGGCTAAAATTATGACCTAATTCTATGTCTAGTTCTCTGAATTTCATTGTTATGGGAAAAAAGCTTGGAAATCTCCATCTTAAACTAACTGTAAAGTTTTTACAACTTTACTTCGTTTTTCATAGTTCAAAGATTGTTTTGACGGAAATTTTAGTTTCTACCTAGAACTTTAAAGCTACCTAGTCACGTTATTTGCGAAAAGACCGAAATTCACACGGTTAATATTGATAGAAGAAGATGAGTTATATATTTTTTTTTTGACATTGCAAAAGTGGCACTAATGTGAAATTGTAATTAACTTGTTATATTTATAATTTGTAGCAGCAGTAATTAAATTTATTAGTAGTACTAGATTAATTTGTAATTAATAACAGTTTAAACTTAAAGCAATGATTTATTATGTTTCATTATTAGTAGCACTACATTAATTTATAATTAATAACAGTTTAGACATAAAAAGATGATGGAATTAAAATTTTTAATTTAATTTTTACCACTGTATAGCAAAAGCATTGGAGTAGCGGAAATAATAAAATGAACACAAGAAAACAAAAAACAGGCTATTTGTATGACAAAAACAAGAAAAAAAAAATGTGTATTCAAACCAAACAAGTACACAAGAGGATCAAAAGGGCTGACCCCGGATCTTCTTTTAATTCTGGAAAAAAATTATTATTTGATGTTATCATGCTGTTGGACTAAACATTTGAATACTCTTACTGCTCATTTATGAAGGAGACGGATAGAAAAGATGCTTAGTACAATAACAAAATACAGTAGTTAAAAAAAAAAAATTATTGGAAATACAAAATGGGAAAAGACCCGCCAAAAAAATGGGTTATAAAATATTAAATATATATATATATATATATATATATATATATATATATATATATATATATATATATATATATATATATATATATATATATATATATATATATATATATATATATATAATATATATATATATATATATATATATATATATATATATATATATATTAGTGTGAACAAAGCTAGCGGGTCTTGTGTGTAAACAAAGCTAGGGACGGTTTTGTAATTTTAAAGTGGAATAAACTTATTTAAGGATTTATGCTTTCTTTAGATTTGAGTCAAGTCACCAAACGGCATATTTTTCTTTTATCTTCAGTATGTCTAACATAGAAATAATAATGAATAAAATTGATTTTGCAAAAAAAAAGAACTTGTGTTTTTATTGAAACACAACATTTTTACCACATAAAAACATAAGATTTAGAATTGTGTAAAAACGGTACTTATGAAAGAATGTTTGAGATGAGTAATTGAAAGGAATTGGTTTTAAATTTATTTATGAAACTTACAATAAGTTGTAAAAATTTAAAATTGTCACATTGCATTTCGTATTTCATGGCGTCTAGTTTGAAGCAAACCGGAACAAGTAAAGTAACCAGAGAAGAAATAACGGATCCTTCGAATTGAAATTTAAATATTCACTTTTTTGTTTGATTATATGCAGTGCCAAATATAAATTTTTGCTGGGACACCATGGCCAATGTAGTTTTGAGGCCCGCTAAGGCAGGGTATATTCTATTGAAACATAAAAGTAAAGGATCCCAAATTGAGGCTTGTTATTTAAAATTTGGAACTTGTATTGAGATCCCTTGTCATTATAACACTGTTCCTTCTCTTGCTGTATATGAACACTGTTTCTTTTCTTCCTCTTTTTTAACTTTTTTTCAAATTACAGGAAATATAACCAAAAACTCTTGAGCATAATCAGTGCTAATTGTTTTCTTTGTATGACAGTTTGGGATAATTCTGCTCTTGCTGAAGCAGATTTCTGAGCCAAAACTGCAGTGTTTGACAAATTTCAAACTCTTTGGGATCAGGATCTTAGCTTTATTTCTTCCCATGTTAGCTTTTTACCTGTAAAGTAAGGGTTGCTTATCCTTTCCCATAATAATGCCGAAGATGAAAGTTAAAAAGGAGAAATGTAAAATGTTACTAATACAAAAATACTGTTAGTATAATAAATAAAAAAGAAGAAACCTTCTGCGACGCTTAAATGTTTTAACGACCTCTTGGGGTTGATGCATCCCTAGTATATACGATATCGTAAACATTTATTGATGTTACTAGGACTCCTTTTGTAAGATAAAGTTGACGCATTACCTTTTTTCGCAGGTAGAAGCTACACCGGACAAATATATGCTAGTGTTAGGACAAACGTCAAACACTTGCTTAAAGAAAACCATAGTAAATCAAATGTCAGCTTTGTTTCCGTAATAAGCTGAAGATACGTATCTTAGGCAGAGCAGTAGCGCTGCTTCAACTGCGCTGCAGAGCAAAAGGCTTCAATGTATTAAATATATTCTTTTTTACCCCAGGCCACTCCATATTGGAGGAGTTGTAAAAACTTCGGAGGGGGCTCATTTAATGGGAAATTGAAAGTTATAGTGCCCTTTTTAAAAGACAGAAGCGGTTGTAGGTCAACCAGCCCCTCTTCGCCCCTTTTAGCTGGCCTCCGCTTAAAAACATCCGACCAAAAATTTGGCAATAGCCCTTTTGTTCAAAATAGTTATAAGGTCCGACAAATATGTATCTGGGGATGACATGACAGACATGATCCCCTAGAACCCTTGGGGTAATGGCTCTAAGTTATGCAAGTTGACCGTTATTCGCATATAGGTTTTGTTACTGGAAAAGGGGGACAAGTTTGATCCTGTCCCTCCAAAAAGACTAAGGGTATTAAGTTGAAACTATGAGGGAATATTGAGGAAAATGTTGACCTAACCATAAGACACCATGTGCAAGCTATTACTGCTACGACTACGATTACTACTACTACGAATATTACGGCTGATACTACGACGACTACAACAAGTACCACCACGGCTACTATGACTACTACCATGATTACGTCTACCAATACTACTAGTGCTTCGACTGTTACGGCTACTGCGACTACTATTACGACGACTGCGACTTCTAATACGACTACTACGGCTGCTTACGATCGCGACTGCGACACTTGCGACTGTGACTGCGACTATAATTGTGACTACTTGCGACTATAACTGTAACTATTTGCAACTGTGATTGCTTGCTATTCCGACTGCGACTTTAACTACGTACGACTCGCGACTGCGAAAACTAGAGAATGCAAATACTTGCAACAGTGATTGCGACTACTACTACTGCAATTTCGACTGTGACTGCGACTACTACAACTGTTTACTAAATCAAAAGAGTTTTAGTACATCAAGGCTGTCAAAATGGCATAGACGCAATGTTTCAGAAATGGAATAGGGTATTAAGTGGAAACTTTCAGGGAAATTTGAATGGAGTTAAAATTGAATCAAAAGACACTACGTATATCAAGATTGTCAAAAAGGTATATGTGTAATATCCCAGCAGCAGTTAAGGGTATTACGTTGGAACTTTCAGGGTATGTTCTTGGGGATATTGAACTAAATCCAAAGACACTATGTGCATCCAATGTTGTCAAAAGGGCGTGTTGCGATATCTAAGGAACGTCTAAGTTTATTAAGTTGGAATTTTCAGGGGATGTTGATCTAAATTAGAAGAAACTAAATGAATCTGTGTTATTAAAAGGGCGCATCTGCAAAACTTTCAGGGCACGTTAAGGGGTTGTTAAACTAAATCAAATGACTATTTACGTCCAGACCAGATGGTCAAAAGGGCGTGTCTGTAATATCTCAGGAACGGCAGGTAATAAGCTGAAACCTTCACGATATTTTGAGGGGTCTGTCGAACTAAATAAAAAGACATTATTTGCATCCAAGGTTGCAGTCCCATGGAAGACCAGATATTATTTAGATTTTTTATCAATTTTTTTGAATAGTATACCACGCACCAATTCATCTTAAGTTCTATAGTACAACTATTTTTAAAGTTAGCTGCAAAATTTTGTCCAGTATATAAATAGCAAGCCAAAATCTTGATTCTTAACGATAAAAACTGAAAAAAGCTTTACAAATATTCCTTTTATTAACCGATTACCAAACAGAAATTAACTTTAAAAAGCTCTTCCCACAGAAGAAGTTTATCAAAGAAAAGTAAACATCTACATTAAGCCTAAGATGAGCAGAAATAAAACCAAATAGTAATTCAAGCGTAAAGGAACGAAAGTCGCTATCAATGAAGAAATGAAACCCAAAACGAAAAGAGATTGCAATAAATAATCAAGTCAAACATAAAACGAACAGAAACTACCACAAACAGGAACATTGTTAACACCCTCTATGCCTTCTAGAGACCAAAACGTCATTTCTAAGGTAAATTTTTTTGCAGTTTTTCACATTTATGCACATCTCAGAAAATCTGGCAAATTTTGGTCCTACCCCAAATATTGCTCCCCGATAAGAACCCTTATATTGTGGTGAAAAAGAGGATCAACATAGTATAGATGATGAACCTGAATTAAAAGTACGGTTAATTTATCATGGGTTTCTATAGGGCTGAGAAGGATAGCATGAAAATCAAATTTCGTGTAGAAATGTTAATTAAAGGGAGCCTGGGTTTCACACTGTACAAATATATACCAGTTTGAAATTTTGTCTAATTTATTACTTTTGGGGTTTTATAGGAGAATATAATAGCATAGACATAGAGTATTTCTTGGGCGAGCAATTTTATTGAGATTTGATGCATTCAAATTGCATGCTATAATTCGAAATTGCAGTTTATTATTGCCCTGTTGTCCGGATATATGTTTATACCATGCAGTGTCTTACCACATAGAACGTATAGCGTCCTACCTTGACGAGGATAGGCTGGGCATAAAAGGTTGGAGCTGTTCTGTTGTTTGTGAGATGGTTCCTTTCTCCGTCCCTATCCCTGACATGGATATCCTGCTTGCGGGGCCTCATATTGGCATCAAGGCGGACTTTTCAAAAGTTTTCCCAACCAAAACTATGCCTTATAACCTTGATGAGTGGTGCCCCTCGACGAAATTAAAGGCTAGTAAACGACACAGCACTTGCATCGATTCTGATGAATGGATAATTCCTCTGGGTTTGGCTTGTTTTAGTGGGCTGAAAAACCTCTTCCTAGCTAAGTTATATATTATGGGTTGTCTCCCCGTAGTAACATAATATTTGTAGGCATAAATTTATAATGAGTCGGAGGTAATGGGCTTGAAGTTGTCTGTGCAGGATTTCGACTCTTGTTGATAGAAAAGCATTGCTAAGTGTGGAAAACCATGTTATGAGCAAGATGGGCCCAAGATTACAAAAATCCTGCATTCAACTGGGAGCCCCAGGGACTTCTTGCTGTCCGGTTCTAAGCCAGCTTAAGCACTTTCTGTTGACTTGAGAAATTAGTCATATATTAGTCCCTGTCCTGCACTGGTTCTAAGACCATTGCTTTTCCTGAGGCTAAATTGATTTCATGCAACTTCGAATGTTACGACGTTGAGAAACAACTATCTTACCGACATTTTGACTGCCGAGTTCAGGCGTTTCGAACTGGACTTATTAGGAGTTTCAGAAACTCATATCCCTGGGGTTAGCAACATAAAATTAGGTGATATACAGATATAGAATTTATTTACTCAGGATAGGCAGGGGGTAGGGTTCATCATGAACAAAGAAGCTGCAAGTCTAGTTTACGTTGGGAAGGTATTAATAACAGTATGCAAGTCGCTCATTTTATGACTACAGACTGCAGGGTATCAGTCACAGCAGTATCTGCCCCTGTAGAACCAACTGACGGAGATAGTAGTGACACAGATAAATTTCACTTACAGTTACAGGAACAAAATAGACAGTGTCCCAGGCAAAAATATATTGTTACGTCGCTGATAGTGTCTTAGGGAAGGAAGTGAGAAACAGCTAGAAATATTAGTGAAAATGCTTTATGTTGGATAGAGAGGAAGAGGGGCCTATAGAAGAATTATTTGAGTGACTGATCATACGAAAATAAGAGGAATGTAATGAAAGTGGAGAAAACATTAAAGTGTGAATTAAGGAAGTATGAAGTGGAGGCCATGAATAATATTGCCGAAGATCTGAAAGATACAGCCAGGCGGCAAAATAATTAAAACACTGTAATTGCATGTTAATAAATTGAGAGGGAATTGTCAGTCTGGACTTGTCCCAGTTAAAAATAAGAACCACAATTAGTGAGAAGGAAAGAATTAAAGAGAGATGGGCAGAACGTTTTGAGAATGTGCTAAACCGTGATAGAGTTACAGGAAAAGATATAGAAAATAATGATTAAGTTTTGACAATTTGGATGTGAAGGGAGATTTATTATCTGAGGAAGAATTAGTGACAGTACCATCCAGGGTCATACGAACAGCGGGTCGTCCCCGAAAATGGTGGGAGGGTAAGAAAAGACTTAAGGGAAATGGGAACTTCTTGGTAGGGTGTAAAGAAGGAGCCTTTGGATAGATTGGGATGGGGGGAGGAGCGTGCGCAGCTGTGTTGACCTCAGGCGGCTGGGCGCAGCAGTTGTTAGTAGTAGTAGTAGTATTAATTCCATCTTAAAACCTGAATTGCAAAATTCAGGGGAAAGCGGATTGAAGGATAACTAAACTCCCTTGGCACCCCGCAGCCCAAGAGGGTATGGGATCAGACTCTCTGATACTCGTTTTAACCAAACAACCGAAAGGGCCTAAAAATGTCCTCTATGTGTAACATAATCCCAGTATCCCCAAGGGTAAAGGCTGAAAGTTGTACAAATGGTTCATTTGACAAAGATATTTGCCACTGTTAATACATACACAATACTACATAAATTAAAAGATTAACATAAATTAAATTAGAAAACGCAATTGCTCCATGACAATTAAGAATTGAAATTAAAACTTAAAATAAACATTCATTAGCTTATCTAAAGCATCAATCTTCAAACGAAACAAAATCATTGTGAATGAAGAAATGAAGCCTCAAACGAGCAGACAGTGAACAATGAAGTCAAAACTTGAAATGAACAGAAGTAACTGAAATAATTTCCAGGGAAATTTGTCCCCCCCCCCAAATATTCTAATAGGATACTTCTAATGAAAGTAAAACCAAAAAGAATATTGATTTTTATATTACCTAAAATTTCCATTTTTTTATACCGCATAACAAAAAAAAAGTATCCCAGTACAAATTATCTTCTGTCATTCAATTAAATTTTTTTGTTATAAAACAGCACTAATTTTTGTAAATGTTACTTTTCTTTTAAATTTAATAATTTCAAATTCATAATAATTTTACTAGCTTTTTAGTTTGATGAGTTCAGAAACCATAGATGATGGTGAGCCCCTTGACGAATCCACTAGCTGCTACTCAGTCACATAGTTTACGGATCCGTAAATTATATGGTAAAGTACTTATGCAGTTAGTGACTGCATAATTGAATATTTCTTATCAAGCTATCTAGAATATGTACTGGCTAGGTATAATGAAGAATTCTTCTAGACAAGAGTGCACTCGCTATATTGTGATGTGAGATTTTTGCTCTTTGCAAGCTGTAGGATAAGAATTTTCCACTAATTATTTTCGTCCTTGGGGGTAGATGTTTCCCCAATACTTATTTTATACAGAAGCTGTGGATGTACTTGCTTTACTGGCAAACCTAGTTGTAACCTTTGAATCAGCCAGGAGTATTTGAAAGCAAGAGGACTTACTTATTTACTTATCTAGGACTGCAAGCTCTTTGGTCCTCATATAGTTGAGTCCAAATCCCAGGATCGAGTGCATATGGTGCGGAAATTTTAGTCCTTTAAGATATTTGTTATTCATGGTTAGAGTTGGCAGCAACTCTGTGGCACTTGAAAACAGCAAGAAGTTTCCAAAATAGCCTACGATTCTCACGATAAAATCACAAATATTAAAACGGTAAATGTTTTCATCACAGTTACGAGGACCTGGAACTTAGGACCTTAAGTTCCAACGGGTAACCGAGGACCCGTTACGAGGACCTTAAGAAAAAACATTTTTCAAGAAAGTAGCGGCAGGTCTTTCTGTCATGGGAATTTCGAGCTAATTTTCAAAAATAACGTCAAATTCAAAGCTTTGCTTAAGTTATTTTGCCGTCAGAAATATTTTATGTTTGTCCCGTTTTTTCTAACGACGCCGAAAAATAACCAGCCGACTTCAGACCCAGTTTCAGTGTATTCGGTCCAAACCTAGTCTGTCCAACTTGTTTCTTCTTTCAATGAGCAATGGGTCTACAGTTCAGAGCTTGAAGAGGTGCAGCTAGTATTTAATTTACAAGGCCAGACTCACGATCGCTAGGTGAAGTTTTCTAACCGGTATATCAATGCCAAATTTCTGATGGCAACAGAGTCAAACTTAAACTCTGCTTAGGCAAAAGGTGATTTTTTTGCAGTTCCAAGAGGGATTTTTACCTAACGCTGGAAATTGGGTAACTGAGAAAAAGAAATACCACGATGAGTTACCTTTGAGATAATTTAGAAGACCTTCTTCAAAAAAAAAAAAAAAAAAAAAAATCCTTACCTAGCCTCTGATATAAAATATATGCATGCATTGAATAGAAGTGTATGCAGCTTTATTATCTCTTCCAGCTATAATATAGACAGCGTATAACATCACATACTTCTGTATGTCTTACAAAACAGGAAAAACTCAAAAAACTAGGTACGTTTATATATAACGAAAAAAAAAAAAAAAAAAAACTTCGGGATGATAAAAGGAACAAAGGTTAAGCCTCAAGCGCCATTTTTGCGACATTTTCACCAAGGGCATCAACTGCATCTGAATCTATTGCTTCACAAGGCTGTTTAACACTTGTCTGCTCTTGATCAGCAATTGAAACTTTCTTCTGGTGAAACGAGCGTGACCGATTCTTATGGGACTGCGAACGACGTCGATATTTCTCGCCACGATCTAATCTATTATCTGGATTACCTCCGTTTCGCAGAAGACTTGGCATATCCTTTCGTTGCATTTGTGGGTCAAAATGAGTAGAAATTATATCAATCAGAACTTCAATTTCATCCGGTTTTCCTTTTACAGACTCTGTAATCATTTCGCGGACACCGTCTTTTCCTCCTTTACGAGCAAATGTTTCAGCTAAAGAAGCAAATTCTAGGTCAGCATCAACAAGAAGCCGTCGGAGTCTTGCAGCGTATGAGCGAACACCCATTCTTGTACGTGGGCCGAAGTAATAACTAAATATTGGCTTCAAATTGGCTTCTTTACTAACATATTCTTTGATCTTGTTCAGCTCAGCTTGAGCACTGGATGGTGAAAAGGTAACTGATTTTAAGGATTCCAATTTAAGCTCTTTTTCTTTAGTTTGAATCAAGTAAGCTTTTTCAAGGTAAACAGCGCGCTTTACAGCAGCATCAAGACAAAGTTGATGATCTCCAACAGACGTAGCAATAAACTTACGACAAGACTTGAATTCATGTTCTGAATCATTGAGGTTTGCAAAGCCTTTGACGATTTCAGTAAAAGCTTCAAACATACCATAGCGCATGTAGGCCTGGACTAAATGAACTGCATTGCTCTTTCGTCCATCACATCCAACAAGAATAACTCCGTCTTTCTCGCCTTTCACCTTTTTAAGCCATCCAAGAAATTCATTTAATCCAGAATATTCAGTTCGGGATGGTATGATAGCGTTGCGAACGCAGTCTTTTAGTTCTCGGTACTTACCACCAATAATAACGACTCGCATGCCGTACAGATTTTGAAGATTCGGTGGTAAGTCACAGTAAGGCATAATAGCGGCTGAAAATTTGTCTTTGTTGTTGCAGTAGGCCCCAATGTCAATGATTTCATCGATGAGACGGAAACCTGTCAAACTTAGGTCATAAAACACAAGCATGTAGTCCCCATCAGGAAAAGATTCAGTGGGAGTAGCCGCTATTACAGCATCCGAGATATCTGGAGCCATTTTACTGAAAAGGAAAAATCACATATATAATTTATAAATTTCTGTTTCTTTTTTCTCAAGAAAAAAAGAGGTAACTAGAAGTGAAGCTAGAATAACATGTTTGAAGGGTTGAAAGTACAAAGTAAACTCTGCAAAAAATAGGAAATTCGGAATATGCTTATAATTATCCAATAACTTTATTATTCTTTATTTTTCAAAAAGAAATTGGAATTCTTATATGTGTAAGTCATTTGACCTTGACCCCACTCTCAAGTGCGATAATAAGTATACAATTGTAGTGGGTCCTAATAAGAATTTTAGTACTTCGGAATTTACGAGCTATTGAATCATTCCTGGGGTTCAAACAATTACTAATATTAAATGCAAAAGGTGCTATATAACGAATCGACCAGGGCATGTTTACAATTAGATTTAGCGAACGTTCAGATGTACCCATTGCTAAAATTGGAAATGGGCTGATTCTGGATCTATCCACAGTGAAATTTAGCTAGTATTCAGAGCTAGATCGAGCCAAAACCCAACTTCAATTTATACTAACATTTTTAAAAGGAGTTAAAGCCATCCAGATAGAGTTTGGTTATCAATCCTTAGATGTAAAGAAAAACCGACCAATCAAGAAGAAGAAAAAATCCTCAGCGAAATTAGTACAAAATATAGCGTTAGCTAAGTCTCAGTGTGGATTGAGTCAACCAAATTCTCGCAAATTTACTCGTAGATTTCAAATTGACATGATTTCAAACTTGGAGAATCTCGACTGCAACAGCATCTCGGAGAAAAATGTAACTTAAGTCTTGTCTCAGTTGGACCATAGAAACAGCGCGTGTTAAAAAAAGTGAATTTATTTCTACTTGGTAACAAAATACAACCCAGTAAGATTTTACATGTTTTAAATATATAGTATATACGGTTTACTAGTTGCGTTAAAGTTCAAATTTAACCGCCGTATCTTAGCTAGCGTTTATAATGCATTTGCTGTTCCGCATCTACTTGCCCTTGCCCCATTTTGGTCTCTTCTTACTGCTTCAGATATTAAGGATATACGGAAGTGTTTCTACAAGTATGCGAAATATTTGCTAAGGTTGCCTCTCTGGACTAATAACAGCTCACTATCCTTGCGGTATGGAGTTGCAAGTCCAGTGCCTGCGGTGCAGAAAAGAAATGAGAGATATCGGAGGCAGATTATAGGTGAAAGCACCTCTGAAATTGTCCGTCGCTGATAATATGTTTGTTCTGACATATTATTGCCCTTATTTGTATTTTTTTTTCTTGTCAGTTCTTCTTTGTTTTAGTTCTGTTTGTATTTGTCAGAGTTTATTTGTTTCTTTCCATTTTCTTTCTTTATACTCCATCAGTGTTGTAATTTACATTTATGATGGGTAATAAATTTATACATACATGCATACATAGATGTAAAATTTGTACAGCGCAGTAGCTGTAAAAAATCCTGCCCATTATAATCCGATCCGAGTCTGTCCTAGCGGATTGGTTAGCACACTAGACTTGAAATTCTTTATCTCTGAGAATTCGAGTCCTGGTGTCATTGAATATTTGATTTGGAACGGGGGTCAGTGGCGTGACTTTAAGCTCAGCCAAAGTCAACCAGGCTCAAAATGGGTACCTGGAGAAATCTAAGGAAGGTAAACAGGAAGGGTGTACGAAAGCACAGGATGGCTGGCCCCGAGCCCCCCATAGCACTTCCTGGATGAAGAGCCATGAAAAGGAGATCGGCACCGCCGGTAGGGACTGAAAAGTCCAATGCCCTATTCTTTACCTTTACCTTTTTAATATAGTCTGTCAACTAAAATGGAACCTCAACACATATAAAAGGAAAATAGGAGATTAGCTCGATATTCCGCTAAATAATTTGCAAGAGTTGTTCTACAGCCGCCGCAGGAAGCATCCGACCGAGATATAAGCTAATAACATCAGGTTCCCGATTATATACCAACTAGGCCTACAAAAATAAAGATCTAAAATTTACAGGTATCATCAAAATTGCAGACACGGGGAAGACAAATAACTGATGTAAAATATCGCTCCATCCCTCAGCCCGAAATGACAGCCTTTTCTTGAAAAAATTGAAGTTTGTTGCCTAAGAACGTATTTTTCCTTATTTTCGGCCCTTCACTCCTTCAAACCATCCTTTGATGTCCTCTCTCCGACGGTAAGACCTGTGAGTTTTTACATTGCGTACCAACTTTTTTAAGATAAACAAGAAACCTTCAAAAATGAAGGTTTAAGAAATATTTGGAATATTCTTTAATTAAAGTGTTTATGTGTTTTTATTTATTGTTTCACTGCTTTACTAAAATTAAAACCCATTTTTTCTTGCTTAATTTTTCGTAAGAAACCTTCAAACGATTTTAAATAAAAAAACATTAAACGTAAGGTAGAAAATACGTTAATTTACTTTTTTTTAAATTGAGTTTTTAATAAATTCAGAAGTCTGATAAAAGCTCTTTGTTTACGTAAAAATTGGTTATATGGCCAAGATTATTCAAGTCTTTTTGTTCACAGGTTAATTACTTTCTACATAAATGCTTCCGAATTGTGTAGAAAAAATATATAATAATGAAATCAAGGCCCTAAGCAAAGGGGTTGATGGGATTGAAGCTCAACTCCCTTAAAATTTGAAAATTCTTTTTGGCAATGTAGTGGCTAAAAAAGAAAAAACGCTAATAAGGACAATTGAAATAGTTAACCCTCACCCACAGTTTACCGGCAAAAATTTCAGAATCTGGAAAAACCTATGGTATTCAAGAGAAGGACTTAAAAAATAAAACTAAAATGAATAAAAACCAAACCGTAAAAAAACAACACTAAAATAAAAGTAAATTAAAACGTTTCTCAAGCCCAAATCTTACGACTGAAATACCAAGATCATGCGAGGAATCCCAAGGAGTGGCACCCTCGGCTTCTAGTGGTTGTTGCTGGGGCTTCAATGCTCAGTCCCATCCAAAACTTGAGATAAAAATATCAACAATTGGGTGACCGTTCTGAGTCATTTAACATTTTGATCGTTTGGTTATTCATCCTGCATATGTTCCCATGTTTAATAGCCAAACACCTTATTCCCAGTATACAAAAGAAAAAAAAAAGAAAAAGTTTAATTTGAAAACACATGTGAAACACAACCGTGTTGCCAAATTTTCAAAATTTCCGCATTTAAATCAGCGGTATGGCTAGAATCACATATAAGATGGAATCTGACATTTCTGGGATGAAAGAGGGTCTATGTCGGGGGAACAATCTATACAACTATACATAACAAAAACTTTTCTGTCACAAAAGTATAAAGACTTCAACAGAATGTCACGGGGAGGGCAAGATAAACAAGTTAAAAGTACAAATAAATTCGAACGCTAATTTTAAATTTTGACACAAAATATGCTCTAAATTGGTCTTAATTATTTTTGGTATGAAATGTCACGAAAAAAGCGTTACACAACATATTTCTATGGGCCATTTTTTGAAGTCTGCATTTAGCTTGAAATCTATTGTGTCAAGTTTGGCCACAATGAATATACAGTATTGGATATAGTTTATCAAAAGCAATGGAATTATCTAGTTGGAGCACCTTCTGCAGTGGTGCAACTCAAGGGAGGTGGAGGGTGGATGTCTGTTTATTATTCTATTTCGCCTAAGACCCATTTTTCCTCTATATTTTACGCAACTTCGTAAATTCTATAAATTTATTTTCTAGACCACAGACGGCGAGACTGCGGTTGATGAGTCACTTGTATTTTTATGATGATCCTCCTCAAAATAAATGAGTTTTAGTTTTGTAAGAGAAAAAACGCTGGTAGTAAGGCTTCAGTGAAGGACCAGTCTTTCCACAAATTACATGGGACCCACTAAAACTAAATTTAAGAGTGTATTGATACATGCAGGATAGGTTATCTAATGGCGAGAATGTTTTCTTTTTTAGAAACTTATTCAAACTATGAATGTTTTGCTTTGTTTGGATAAACCGCTCAAAATACATTTACATAAAAAAGATTTGTCTAAGAGTTTAAAAGACAGTTTTTATTAAAATTTGTTGCTACAAGATTACTCCATAATCAATAATTCATATACCAAGAATAAGCAGAGAAAAAAATCCCGGAAAAAGGACCGTCTTTAAAGTTCCGAGTTTCGAAGTTAGAACCAGAAAGCTTGTCTTCTACACCGACAGAATTAAAACTTCTTCTGTCACCAAAGGCGTTTGGCTACAGGAAGAAACTACTGTCCCCGAATTATTTGTTTAAGTCCTCAATAAAAAACAAAATTCTGTATATTTTGTAGATAAGCTTTCTGGGAGTAACTTCAATATTAATATTTTCTTTTCAGATTAATTTTGTCGCATGTCGTATAACTAGTGGGAAAAGACCTTAATTTTTTGGGCTGATTCTAGACAAATGACTCTTTTAATTTTGGAGATACCAATCAGAAACAAACTTGCACTGGAACAACATGAGAAAAAAAATACTTTCAAGAAAGAGGGTTGCTCAACGAATTTCAGTTATGTAAATTCCTTTTGGTTGGTAAATAAAAATTAGATAAAGCTTGCATGTTATCAATCAGTGTCATGGCAGCCCATAAGAGAGGGCAGGGGGCGCTATTCCTCTCCGCCTGCCATTTAAATTTTTAAAGGGAAAATCGTGTGAATAAAGTATATGCAGATATTCAAGGATACAAAGTATTTTTATAGCCCCCCCCCATCTAAAATTCAGCTTATGGGTGCAAATGATCAGTGTCAATGGAAGATTTGTTTCACAACATTGAACAATAAAAAAGGCCAAAATAAAGAAAATGTCTTTCAGTAGAATTTGAGAACTTTAGATCCCACCTGGCAAACCTTACTTCAACAGCGGTCAAAATTTAAACTTTCTCGTTCTAGACCAAAAGGAACGGAAAGCACCAGGAAAGTGTAATCAAAAAGCAGCTTTTTAGACCCCATCCACACCTAATTTCATTTTTTCAAGATTGTTATATTAGCAGTAATCAGTATTAATAGAAAATTAAGCTTGGGGAGTTCAAATTGTGTTCTGGAAGGGGGATGGGGTGACTTCCCCTTAGTTTTACGCTTCTTTTTTAAGACAGTAGAGCAAAAAATCCCTATCAGAGTTGCAACAGCTACAGGAACGCAATAGTTATGGCAAGTTAAACAAGTACATAACCCGTTCCACAGTTAAACAAGTTCCAATAGTTAGCAAGTTTCACTTGAATATTTAGTACCCTTTTTGTATGATGAGAATTTCGTGAGGGTGAATTTATTTTCCCGAGTCCCGCCAACCGGTGGGTACGCACACGTACGCGTATACCGGCGAACCTAACAGCTGATCGAGGGATTAATCCCTTCTTGTTGGATTTCTCGGCCTTGCGTGAGACTTTTTTTTCTTAAAAGGATATTGGGTTTTTCAAGGATAATTGACAAATCAAGAAAAGTTTCCGAATTGTAATCGAGATATTCGAGATTTTTGGAACGCGAAGAAAGAATATCTTCTTTTAATCTTTGGCATGTCAACAATGAACTGAGTGTTTTGATGTCGAAAAAAATATTGGAAAAAATTTAGACTCTTAACCCGCTATGTATCCAGTTTGGATTTTCCTAACGCAGCTTTGATAGTAAAAAATAAATGTTGCCACCTGTTTTTTGTTGCTTTTGGTCCTAAATAAATAAAAAAACAGACGAATTTTGAACTCGATATGTTTCTTGATAAATTTTCTGGTAGATTATTTGCAGATCTTTTTCTGATTTAAGTTTGCCATATGTATTTTAATTGGTAGGGAAAAATACCATTTTTCGGTTAATTCTAAGCAAAGGGTCTACTATAAATTTTGCAATTTAAAACCACAAAAAAAAAAAAATGCAGTAGAAATTATCTTTAAGAAAAGTGATACTTCGGTGATTCCATTTATGCAAATTTCTTAAGGAGCTTGAGCCCAAACTTGATAAAGCGTGAATATTCTGAACCAATTTCAAAATCAAAACTTTTGCAAAACATAGAAAAACAAAAAAAAGTCAAAATTAAAAAAAAAATTAGTTTTTAGGTAAAATTCAGGTTTTCAAATTTTATCGTTCTCGGTAAAAAAGAACAGACAAACATCTGTTGAAGATAAATAGCAATATCAAAATGTTTTTCAGTCTCCTAATTCCCTTTTTAAATTGTTGGATAAACAATAGTGACAATCTACAGAAAAAATAAATCATTAAAGGTTACTTTTTCAAGAGAGCAATTTAAACATCGAGGACACTTTTAGTAGCACTAGAACCCTCTGGCCAGAATACAACCCCCTGAGTCCCCACCCCATCTGTGGGTATACGGCTGTATGCACATACTGCCAAGCTTAGTACAAAAAGCGTTTGGTTCGTTTCTTGGGTTCCCCCTCCTTCAGTGGCGTAGCAAGGTTTTGTGACAATAGGGAGGAATTTCAACTTGTCACCCCCCCCCAACAAACGTTTAAACATTGTTGATTCATATTTGTTTATGGTAGAAACATACAATTGAAAAAGCTATTGGAAGTGTTTAAATTAAGGAGTGAAAGGAAAAGTAAATAGCGTGCTGTATAACATTAGTATGTAGTATGGCTAAGCTCGATAGTCGAGCTTGGCTCATAGTAGATCTGAAATAAGCTTGAGTTTAGAAAAACTCCTCTCGCAAGAAGCAACAGAGACAAATAGTGTCAGGTAAAACATTAATTCTAAAGTTAGATTAGGAATAGAGTCTGGAAGCTCATATTCAGCTATAAACTGCAGTAGTCTCAAAGAACTCCATTTCCGAGCCACTTCTTTAGGAAGGTTTGCCGCTTGTAAAAACCTCCTCGGACGTGGGATTTCATTTAATATGTCTCCTGAGGATATTTTTTTTTTTTGTAATTCTCAACTAAACATCAAACTAATTTTATCACTTCAGTTTCTGAACTCTTTAGCAAGTTCCTGGTCTCCAAAATAGCAAGCCGAAGTGATATACATTCCATGCCTTGGCATGGAAATTTATGTCAAGTTAAGTGGAAGTGATAGTTACTAGGGGTGTATTGTGACTAGTGATAAATCACTAGGGGTGGTAACCCTAAGCGAAAGGGGATTTTTTGGGAACCGGTCTGTTTCCGAAAAGACAGATTTTTGGGGAATTCTTCTAAAATTCGGGGATAGTGGAAGCACTGGTATTTTTAGACAAAATCTGCCAAAAAATTTTACTAGGCCAGGAAAACTGCCAAGTAGCATTGCTACTATGCTACACCACTTTTTGCACTGCGGGCCCTAATCAATCATAAGTCCTTTTAGACCAATTTTTGTCACCCCTCCAGGGCTGGTACCCGGAGCGGTCCTCCCCCTCCCCCCCCCCCCCCCGCATCCCTGCACCCACTTCCTAGGCTACCGCCCTCCTTGTTAAGAATGCCAGGAAGCCAGTCAACTGCATTTATGAATAGAAAAGTCATGACTCTTGCATTTTGAATTAATCCGATATTCGGATTAATTTCGGATTAATCTGAAATTATAACAAAGTCAGACGCATCTTAAGCCGACTGCTCCATCGACGTATACTAACAAAAGGTGTAGCTTTTGAAATGTTCTTTCCAGGCTTAGGTGAACTCTTAAGAATAAATCAGCCTTTTTCTTGCATGAAAAAGCACGGCTTACAATAAAAATTATGGAAGATTACACACAAAACCAATAACATCTTAATTAGAGACGGCAGAGGCCTATATTAAAATATTGGTTGCCTAAATTTGACTAGGACACAAAATTACGCAAATAGTGTTCTGTCTGAGAATTCACTTTGAAGGCCACATACCAGTTTCCCCAAGTTTCTAACACCAGAGTCTTTGAAAAAGACTATTTGGAAAAGCAATACGGCTATCCTCAGCCAAAACCTGGACCTTTCCTAATCTTGACAGCTCATCCCAACGGCGCAGACCAACTTTTCTATCTACTATGCTCTCTGAGAAATTGTCTAGTATCTAAAGAGGTAAGCCCAGACTTGACATGTTTTAAACTGTCAAAACCTATTACGGACACATAAAATTACAAAGCGTTGTATCAATAGGGCTGTTCTTTTACTCATCTATGTGCAAAGATCTTGCATCTTTAGACAAAGAACGCTTAAAAGTGAAATCTTAGCACTAAGATCTTACATCTTATGGCGTTCTTTTGCAAACGTCTTTCATCATTCTGCTCTGATCAGCGGTCTGAGAACAATGAGTATATCATCAAAGTTCTCTCATCATTGTTCTATATGGCAGAAAGATGGCGTCTTTCACACTTTTTGCTAACATCAGTGAGCTGTAAGATCTTAGAACAAAGATGAGTTAAAAGAACGGAAATCTTTGCAGAAAGATGGGAGATCTTAGATGTAAGATCTTAGTGCAACAGAACGGGCTTAATATCAAGCAGAAAATGACGTAGTAAAGACGGGAAAAACACAGAATTCAAAAAACCTATTGAGGAAAATCTATACTTTCATGTATTTCTTCCATTCTAGCAACTTTTAAAACGAGTATGTTTCGATTTTCTCAAGAACTTGAAAAATACAGATGCTAAGTTTAGCAGAGAACAGCCGAATAGAACCAGGGACGTAGCCAAGTGAGGAAGTCTTTTTACAGCACATCATCAGCAATAACGATTACATACCATTTGTCTTGGCATTTCCTTTCTTTTGAAGTATTTCACGGTTAAAAGTTATTATAAAAGAGTTCAAAGAATACCTCCTAGGAAGTTACTCTAAACGACGTTAGAAAACAGGAAGCAGCCTTTTGATAACTTTTTCTACCTATTGTTTCCTGATGAAGGTGCACAACAAACCTCCTCTCCTCTGGAAGCAAATTTCCTGACCTATCCCCCCGCAAAATTTTTGTGGGCTATCTCGATGTCAAATTCACCTGAATTTTTAGATCATGAAATTTAGAAATTTACTATCTTAAAATAAAGTTAATGTATCTAGGACATGTTTCGTTTTTGAAAAGGAAAATTTTTTTTCGCAAAATTTTTCTTCGCCTTTCAGTCATATTGTTTTGTTTTTTTTTGTTTTTGTTTTTTTTTCAAATTGCACCCAATATCCGAAACATCAGACTTTAAGGAGCTTTAGGAATATAATTCCAAAATACAACTGTAAGGCCAGCTTAACAACGTCTACTTTAAGCATACAGTATTTTAGAAAACAAGCAATGTCGATAATATCTCTTTCCGATCTCGAATCGAAGTCGTATTCTCCAGATCTAAACCCAGGTCCTCAGAGGCTGCCAATCTCTTTACCTACATACAAGAGGAGGAAGAAATCCCCCCCCCCAAGACTTTTCTTAAAGAAAAAAAGAAGAAGTAAAGTAAAGTGCTAGTTTTCTGTAATCCTATAAACATAGGGAAATATCACCAGTTGATTTATTTGCGCTAGTTTTATTGATATATGTTAAATAGACTGTGAAGAAATAATTTTTGTTCGTTTCAAGTTTCAACTTCGTTCTTTACTTCCCTCAGGAAAACTTTGTTTTTCTTATTAATCTTTGCTCGTTTTTGATTAAAATTTAATGCAGTGGCAACACTGCCATGATGTTTTTTATTTATATGGAATAATTTTTGTTCGTTTAAGTTTTAATGTTGCTCCATAGTTTCAGTTGAAAACTTTTTTTTATATAATTTCTAATCACCCCCAATCTAGGAGAGATAAGACACCTCATCTAGAACCCGGCGCCGCACCGGCGGATCGACCGAACGCCGCCGACGAGAGGCCCAGTCGAACGCCGCCGGCGCGCCGCCGCCGGCAGAGGCGGCGGCGTTCGGTCAACTTTAAATTAATTTTGCGGCAATTCTTTATTGCGTCAACCACAAAGTCGGAGCTTTTCCTTCTCGTGTGGTTTAGTATTTCGATTTTCCTGATTGGAAATCAAGCAGGGCTTGCACTATCCCCGAATTTTCGGGTATTTCCCCGAAAAAAAATTTGGTTCCCCAAATCTCTATAAATCACGCAATCACGGTGCCACCCCTAGCGATTTATCACCAGTGACTTTCCCTGCCAAATATTACTTTGCATACCATAATTCTTCACTCCTCTCTTGTTCATTAATTTTCGTCTCTTTTGTTACTTTGCATAAAAACCAGACAGATGCAATATGCAATGGCAAATATTGCAATATACACAGTTCTTCATATGTAGACAAAAAAAGTCTCTTCTTTATGAAATGAATTTAAATCGTTTCGAATGCAGTTTCCCAATACACATCATTCTTACATTATTTTTAATGTAATTTAATATTTATTAAATTACATAATAACAATAATTTATTGTTTTAAAAAATAAAGTTGTAAGACAGAGTCAAAATTTAGCATAAAGAGCGAGGCGTTGAGGAGGGGACAATCCCTTTCATATATGGAATAATTTCTGTTCGTTTTAAGTTTCAGTGTCGCTCCATACTTTCAGTTAAAAAAACTTGATTTTTTTAGTTAATTTCTGAACGGTTTTGAATTAATGCAGCTTTGATTTTGGCTCACCATACATGAATAATTAAAACGAAATTCGCATATTAATTTTCCTTTTTTTGGCTAATTGGCTTTCTCGAAATTTTGTTCTGACGTAACTTACGAATTAACTTACGCAACGAATTTCTATATTCGTATGTTTTTATTACGTATATTAGGGAGTTCGCTCCCTAGTCAATACCTCGCTCTTTACGCTAAAGTTCCAATTTTGTTCGAATCACAAACCCCTGATTCACAAAGGCAGGTTAATTAGAATAGATAGTTCTTTAAACAGTACTAAAATAAACTTTAGCATAAAGAGCGAGGTATTGACTAGGGGGCGGACCCCCTCATATACGTAATAATTTCTGTTTGTTTTAAGTTTTCATGTTGCTTCTTACTTTCAGTTGAAAAAACTTGTTTTTTTTATTTAATTTCTGATCGTTTTTTAATGCTGGGAAATCTGGCACCCCCTTCATAGAAATGTCCCTCCCCCACGGAAATATCCTCCATGGAAAGATCCTCCCCCGTAACCCCCTACTCAGACCCGGACCCCCCACTAGAAAAAATTCCTCCTGAAAACGCCTATATACTTCCCAATAACCAATACTATATGTAAACAATGGGCAAAGTTTATAACTTGCAGCCCTTCCCCCGGGAGCAGTGGGGGATTAAGTCATCCTCAAAGACATATTAATTATATGTTCGACTATGCTGAACAAAATGGCTATCTCAAAATTTTGATTGTGTGACTTCGGGAAAAAAATAAGCGTGGGACGGGGCCAAGTTGCCCTCCAATTTTTTTTGGTCACTTAAAAAGGGCATTAGAACTTTTAATTTCCGTTCGAATGAGCCCTCTCACGATATTCTAGGACTACTGGATCATTACAATCACCCCTGGAAAAAAAAAACAACAAATAAACACGTCATCCGTGATCTTTCTTCTGACAAAAAATGCAAAATTCCACATTTTTACAGATAGGAGCTTGAAACCCCTATATATAGTAGGGTTCTCTGATACGCTGAATCTGATGGTGTGATTTTCATTGGCTTTGACTATGACTTTTAGGGGTTGTTTACCCCCTTTTTCGAAAATAAGGCAAATTTTCTCAGGCCAAAACGGAATCAAAATTCCGTTTTTTAGAGTTTTGGTTACTATTGAGCCGGGTCGCTCCTTCCTTACAGTTCGTTACCACGAACTGTTTGAAAAGCCACTCATTACTTAGAAATTAATCAAAATTTCAAAAAAAGATCATTTCTTGTGCAGGTACGATAAATGGTATTATTAGCTAAGTTTGTTTTCATTTCAAAAATTTTGGGAAGAATTACCTAAATTCTTCTACAGAACTGTTTTCATTTGTCTTTTTTTCTTTTTTGGATGCACAATCTTACGTATGGAGGAAACATTGCGGTGGAATTGTTAAGTAAATAATTTGAATATGTAGGCCTAAGTATAACAATAAGTAATCCTTCTTTTAATATACAACTTTGAGTGGTTCCAACACCACAAGCCTACACTTCTCCAACTACCAAATGGCAAGAGGTGGGGGTCAGGGGCGTAATTTGCTATGAGGCAGAGGGGGTAACTGCACCTCCTAGAGCTCAGTTTTTCCCCAGACTCCAGTTTGCCCCCCTCCACCCAGCTGAAATTTAGTTTCTCCAAAAATGTTGTTAAAACTAAGATAAGCCTGCATAATTCAAGCAACCACTGAAAAAGGTCAGTTTTCTTTAGTACATCTTCACCTTTTTTATTGCTAGATGGCTCGTTTTTCCGTTTTCTCTGTCATTTTACTTGATTTGGGAAAATTGGCTCAGAATTTGACTCCCTTTTACTTTAATTGCGTAGCTTATTAAGGGGGCGTGGAGGAGGAACATACGGGAGATGTTCTTGCAAACCTCCAGTTAAGGGTATTGGGCCAGAATTATTACAATGATGATATTGTTTTATACTTCCAAGCTTTTCTACTTGAAAAGTGACATCAAAAGTGTTATACTTTCCGTTCGGATGAGATATTACATAAGGTTTTTGATTGTTTTAAAAAACAAAATTGTGTGACCGAGTCAAACTTTAGCGTAAAGAACGAAGCATTGAGGAGGGGACAGCCCCTTTCATATACGGAATAATTTCTGTTCGTTTTAAGTTTTAATGTCGCTCCTTACTTTCAGTTAAAAAAAACTTGTTTTTTTTTAATTTCTGAACTTTTTGAATTAATGCAGCTTTGATTTTGGCTCGCCGTACATGAACAATTAGAATGAAATTTGCCTATTAATTTTACTTGTTTTGGCAAAATGGCTTTCTCGATATTTTGTTCTGACGTAACTTACGAATTAACTTACGTAACGAACTTCTAAATTTGTGTGTTTTTATTACGTATATTAGGGAGTTTACCCCTAGTCAATACCTGGCTCTTTACGCTAAAGTTCGAATTTTGATCGAATTACAAACCCCTGAATCACAAAGGCCAGTTAATTAGAATAGATAGCTCTTTTGAAAGTGCTAAAAAAAACTTAATCCCCCTTTATATGGATTATTTTGATGGACTTTGTTTTAATGAGCACAGGAAAGGCAATGGGAGACCTCGGAATCAAACGGGGAGGAAAAAGTCTCCTGGACTTGGATTATGCTGATGATTTAAGCATCCTAGATGAAAGTGTGAGCAAAATGAATGAAGTTTTAGAGGTTTTGCGAGTTCAGGGTGCTAGAATTTATTTGAAAATTAATGTTAGGAAAACTATGTCACTAAGGCTAGGAATAAGTGAAGATGAAAAGGTGACTTTGGGTAATGAAAAGATTGATCAGGTGGGCAGCTTCACTTACCTTGGTAGTATTATTAGTAAAGATGGTGGGAGCAGTGAAGATAATAAAAATAGAATAGCCAAGGCTCAGGGTGTTTTTTCATAGATAAAAAAAAAGTCTGGAAGAATAGGAAGATAAGTCTGCAAACCAAGATTAGAATATTAGAAGCTACAGTGATGACAGTGGTCAAATATGGCTCTGAAGCATGGACGCTCCGACGAGCGGATGAAGATTTGCTAGATGTTTTCCAGAGAAATTGCTTAAGGATTGTTCTGGGTACCCGGCTGACTGACCGTATTTCAAACAATAGGCTATACGAAAAATGTGGTTCAATACCGCTCTCTAGGGTTATAATGAAAGAAAGGTTGAGGTGGTTAGGGCACGTTGTACGGATGACAGATTGCCGAAGATTGTTCTTTTCGGCCAACCATCTAGGGCTAAACGGAAAGCAGGTCGTCCCCGTCTGGGGTGGGAGGACGTCATAAAGAAAGATTTAAAGGAAATGGGAACTTTGTGGGCGGGTGTAAAAAGGGAGGCTTTGAATAGATTGGGGTGGAGGAGGATCGTGCGTAGCTGTGTTGGCCTCAGGTGGCTTGGTGCTGCGGTGAGTTGTTAGCAGTAGTAGTAGTAAAAAAAATTTAGCGTGAAGGGCAAGGTATTGACTAGGGGCGAATCCCCTCATATACGTAATAATTTCTGTTTGTTTTAAGGTTTAATGTTGCTCCTTACTTTCAGTTGAAAAAACTTGTTTTTTTTTTATTTAATTTCTGATCGTTTATTTTAAATAATGCTGGGAAATCCGGCACCCCCTTCATAGTAATGTCCCTTCCCCCAAGGAAACTTCCTCCATGGAAAGATTCTTCCCCGTAACCCCCTTCCCCCCCCCCTTCCCCCACCAACCCCCTTCGAACTGACAGTGTCCCTGCGCACTGACAGTGTTTTTCACTTGTTCAAATATTTTATTACTCACTAGCATTTTGGTCCATTTGGCTAAAATTTTTGTTTGTGACTGAAAACGATACTTTGCTATGCAATATCTTTCTTCACTTAAAACAAAGCCGATGATTTTTTTTTTCTGTTCCAGTAAGCCCCCTCATGACTACCTACAACCACCGGTTCGGTATGATCACGCGCAGGGAGGAAAAAAAAAATAGGATACACAACAGTGTCTACAGTTGTGCTACCCAGACTAAACTGTGATAGTCTGATTATTTTCGGTTTTCAAGATTGGGAGCTTCAAAGGTTCCACTGATATTTTGTCCAGTTAACTTCCCGTAAAATTAAAATATTAGCAATCTATGATACCCAAAGACAGGTACACCTTCAAAGGAAAGCTATATTTTTCTTAAGTTGTTTGGTGCCATATGTTTTATCTATTGTTTGCTGATTCCCCAGAGGTGGTTTTAGGGGAAACAGAGGAGACAATTGCCACTAGTGCAGAAATTTTAGGGGCGCAAAATTTCAAATATAAAATCTAACGGTTATAATCATTTTGTAATTTTGAAAACTTATTTTTAAAAATAAATTAAAATAAATTAGAGGGTGCAGTTAATAACTAAATTAATTAATAAGTTACTAATTAATAAAATAAAAATAATTTATAAATAATAATTTTAAAAATAATTAAATTAAAATAATTAATACTAATTAAACTATGAAAGAATTTAAATAAGAAATTAAAAAAATGAATTATTAATTAATAAATTGAAAATTATTGTTTTACTAAATGACAATTTTACTATAATTTGGCCTGAAAATTTTGTGAGTGAAAAGAGGGGGGAGGGGGGCTAATCAAGATTTTACCCCGGGCACAAGAGAAGAATCACCACTGTGACCTCCCACCCCCCAATCCGTTTCTTTTTTTAATTTTGCGCCAAGTACTACTAACATAACTGCAAATGGAGGTTTTTTTTTTTATTAAAATTTGAATTCCCAATTTTTTATGAGTTTTAAGACAGCCTATATATGGTTGTATTAGTTTCCAGTTAACAATTCCAACAATCAAGTTTAATTTTCCATGTCCTAAGTAGCCTAGGTACTATCCCATTATGCGGGCCTCTAAAAAGTAAAGTTTGGTTAATGCTAATGAAATAAAATAAAATAGGATGAATATATAATAGTTCAGAAAAGAATTGGGGCTATATATTTGCACATTAGGGGGTGGGGATGGGGAATAAAGCATTGCATATATCAAATACGTAACCTAACCTAGGTACATTCCCCCCCCCCCCTAAACCCCAAAAAAACACAGTTTAATATCGTATGCGCAATGAAAACCGTGCTATCATTGGCTGCTCTATAACAGTTAAGACGTCAAAAACGGGTTTTATCATTGCCTAGTCTACAGTGATTAACCCGAGAGGCCCACGTAATGGGATAGTACCGTAGCCTACATTAAGGCTTTTAAATTTTATATATCCCTAGCTATCATTTGTTTCTCTGAGAAATCCAAACTATTTGTTTCTTAATATAAAAATAAAGAGTCAAACAGGCGTTGAATGGGGGTACCTGAAAATATTGACCTTCTAAACGAACTTAATTAGGGTAAAATCACTTTTTCTGAAAAAAAATTCGGGTTTTTATCACGATAATTTTGTTTATCCAACCTTAAGGTACGATTGAAAAAATTAATAAAATCCTAGTTGAAAATCTTTTTCTCTTTTACGAAAATCTTAAGAGTCCTTGAATATCTTGTATTAGCGAGGGACTTCCTACTTTCCGCCTACCCGGAATACACCTTGGAGCACCACGTGTGCAGCAGAGTTCTGCCGCGCGAGGTACAGTTCCACAACGGGTTTTATAGTTCCAGCATGCATACCACAGTCTCCACAGCGGTTGGCACATTTTCGCCAAGCTTGAGACGCTCCACCTGGTGTATGTGATTTCTGAAAGTCAGGGCCCTAAATGAATGATAGATCCTTATAGGCTAGCCTAGACAATCACAAAACCAGTGTGATTCCTAGGCATTAAGTGAAGGGGAGGGGTTAGGATCCAGTTAAGAATAGAATCACCTGTGAAGTCATGGTCAAACATATGCCCTGAATGGTATACATGCAATACATTTTCCATCATTTCGAAGAGACCATTAAATCAATTCGAAGAAAAGAAAAACGTATGAAAAATTCAGCCCATATGTACAATTTAGGGTTTATATTTGACCATTAGAGGGGGGGGGGGGGTAAAGTAAATTTGCTAGGATGAGTGGTATATTTGAATGAATTAAGATGAAGTTCTGATTTTTAAGGTGTGTGTGTGTGGGGGGGGGGGGGGGTAAAGTTGGAGCGAATTTTCCCAAATCAAGTGAAAATGACAGTTAAAACTAAAAAATAAGCCGTTTGGTACCATAAAGGTACTATTTGGTACTATAAAAGTACTATAAAGGTGCTTTATATTACTATAAAGGTAAATATAAAATAAAGGAAACTGACCCGCTTCTGTTGACAGCCTACTAGAACTATGCAGGCTTATCTTAGTTTCAACAGGATTTTTGAAGAAACTAAATTTCAGCTGGGAGGGGGGAGTAAACAGGGGTCGCGAAGGAGGCAGACCGAGATCTGGGGGGCAGTTGCCCCCCTGCCCCAAAGTAAATTACGCCCCTGTATCTTAGCTATCTCAATAATCAGTGAATTGAAAAATTTACTCTGAAATGAAGGAAATGGAAATTTCCTTAGCATAATAAAGCGAGAATTAGGTAATAATGTAAGATAGTAAGAATTTTGTTATTATAGCGTTTAGTTCATAAGAGGGTATTAACAAGTCGGTAAATTTCCAGTTTACAACATAATTTAGTTAGGATGAAAGTGAATATGTCATTTGATATCTTTTTTAATGCTCTTTCATAATTTAGTAATTACTTTTGGGGTAAATTACATTGTGAGCCCTTAAAAGGCCAATAGGTCTCAAAACAGACCATAGTTTACAAAAGTTTAACAACATGTTTCTAAAAAAAACTGGTAAGTGAGAAAAAAATTCCTTTGTAGCTAATTTCGGAATAATACTTAGGTACTTGCAAGGCCGTACCCAGGATTTTTTTCGGAGGGGGGTTTTACTCAAAGATTTTTTTTCGGAAGAGGGGGGGGGGGTTACACAAAAAACCCTCAAAAAGCGCATAAAATTTGTTTATATCCATTTTTGTTACGTTTTTACGAGCCAAACAAACATTTCGGAGGGAGGGGGTTCAAACGCCCCAAACCACCCCCCTTCTGGGTACGGCCTTGAGTACTTGTTTGGAATCCAGTAAACATGCAAAATGTGAAGTTGTCAATGCTAATGAAATAAAACAAAATAGGATGAAAATATAATAGTTTAGACACAGATTTGGGCTATATATTTGCACATTAGGAGGGGGGGTAAAGCATAGCATATATTAGATATGTAACCTAACCTAAGCTAGGTAGGCTACTTTTTTGCCCCTTCAACCCCAAGAAACTAAAGATTAAATAATTTCCATGAAATGAACAAACAACTCACTAGCTTGCGGAAACCCGGTTTTGAATAGCACCTTAGACATTCTATATGCGTTTCTTTTTGCGTGTTTACTGGATTGCATACAAGTACCAATAATTATTATTTTCTTTGGTCTTTATATTAAAATGTTAGGCTGAAAACGATTATGCAGGATTTTTTTTTAAAGAGCTAGAAACCCCAAAAAAATGACGCCAGTTTTGCTGTGACGTCATTTTGAGAGGTTTCAGTCACTTTTTGAATTTCTACAAATTTGTTTTCAAGATAACATTAAGACGAAGGGAAATAATCATTACCATTTCCTGAATCAGCTACAAATGACAATTTTTCCTCACTAGAAAGTTTTTATTTAGGAAAACATATTTATATGGGCCTGCTATGGACTGTTTCCTCTCTTAGGGGCCCCCTTAAGAGCTCAAAATGTAATTTCCCAGAGAAGCAATTAGGCTATTGAATCATGAATGAGAATAAAAAAAAAAAAAACATCGAGTGATATATTCATTTTCATCCTAGCTAAGTTAGGCCTATGTTGAAAACTGCAAAATTACCAACAACTCTGTTACCTCGCAAAGGTGTCTCCACCCTTTCCTTGCTGAAATAAATTTCTGCATAACCTAGCCCTAGTACCTGACCCTCATTAGGCTAGCATTTCAATAAAACTAGGCTAGACTGATTTTAATTGCTAGGCTATTTTGTTCAATCTAATCATAGCTAGAAAAGGGTGCCCTCAGACTATGCTCCCAACTGGAGTAAGCAGCAAAATTTTCTCAAGATGCAGGGTTGGGTGATACAAAGGCTTTAAGAAAAGTAGTCTACCACCATTTCCCACTTATCTGGCTAGAGCTTTTATTTAGACTATTTGCTGCCTTTTAAAGGAGCCCTACCATATCATCCTTGCAGAAATTCAACAACCTTAGAGAATCTCACCCCTTCACATGTAGCCAGGGCTACAATTTTTTCATAGACTATATTTGTCAGACGTTCGATTTATTTCTTATCATACAACATTTTCAACCGAATCTAAAGTAAGGGCCTCATCCCCAGCCAAGTATAAGAAATTAAATAACATCCAAAACAATTTAAGCCTAAAATACAAACTCACCCTTCAGTTGTTATGCTAAAAACGTGTTTTCTCTCCAAACTTCCACTTAAGACTGGATTGAAAAATTCTCAAGTTTCTTTAAAATCTATCCATTCATATGACGAATCCTCAGTGGAGTTGAAAAAATTCCACTAGTCAATGCAGTATCAAACTGTAACAAAATAATATGATCCCAATTTGACAAAGCTTTGGAATAGTTTTGACACTGATAAGATAAAGGTATTGCGATCTTCATAACTGTGATTAATTGCATTATGAACTATCATTTTTTTTTTATATAAAAATTAAAGTAAGCCATTGGCAGGCATGGTTGTGTTTTTTTAGGGAGGGGAGGGGGTAAGTTTTAGAAAATGTGAATTGTGCATAAAATTTAGATAGTTATTGAAATAAATAGTAAAATTCTTGGAAAAAAGGGGATGGGATACGAAACCCACCCTGCCAAAAAAAATTGTTTGGAGTTGAGTCTTTTGTTCAAAACAATCAATCGAGCAAAAAAAAAAAAAAAAAAAAAAAAAATCAGATTTTAAGAATCCACATAATTGATTAAAGATAAATAAAATAGTTTCGAATTGACAATAACGCCAATTGAAGGGAAAGGGCAGGGGAGGCATTTACCCCGTCCCCCCTAGATTTTGAAATTCCTTTTAAGCATATGTTATTTAAAAGGTCGGTAATTGCGTGTTCTAGTGACCACACCAAAGAAGTGAAGTTAGGTTAATCAAACTGAAATTTAACAAAATATGATGAAAATATAATACTTTAGTTACAAAATAATTGAAATTACAATAGAGAATTATGGAAAGCAGGAGGCCCAGAACACATTATATTAAAAATTTAAGCTAACTACCTCTATATATTAAACATTTAGTTAAAATATACCTGCATAGATACCGTTTATCTCGGTTAGGCTAAGCTGATTATCTCCGACTGGACACGGAAAATCGCTTTAATTACCGACCAAGAACAAAGTGTGGTCGCTATAACACGTAAGTACCAGAATGTGTTTTTTGAAATGTCTATTGAAAAAAAAAAAAAAAAAAAAAAAAAAAAAAAAAAAAAAAAAAAAAAAAATGAAAAGATGCCCTTCCCCTTAGATTTGAAAAATGAATTTTAAATTTGAACCCTCTTTGAGTTTTCCTGAATTGACGCAACTACGAGTTGAACCTTTCGGGTCAAATGACCAGTCGTGCAAACTAAAAGGTCATGCAATTCAGGCCCGCCAAAATCGTAAAAACGCGAGCTTTAGGAGGATTGGGCCATTAAGCCCCCAGCATACATCGAAGTCTGTTACTTTCTTTCAGAGGCTAAACTACTGAATAACTCCGTCTTTTCTAAAGGAGACCCTAGACGGTCAAACATTTTGATCAAAAGCTTCCATCAATCGATTGACTCAAGCATGATTGACCTTCCAGGAACCTGTTTGATGCATGAGTCAAGCGTTGACGGTGATTGATAAAAAGTTTGAACGAATCAACCATTTTGATAAAAAAAAAACAATGTGTTAGATAAGCTTTGGTCACGATTGAAGGGTTGATTGAAGGTTGATAAAGCACATGTCACTCGATTGATGGAAACTTTTGATAAAAAATTAAGCCCCAGCATACATCGAAGTCTGTTACTTTCTTTCTGAGGCTAAACTACGGAATAACTCCGTATTTTCTAAAGGAGGTCCTAGAAGGTCAATCGTTTTGATCAAAAGCTTCCGTCAATCGATTGACTGAAGCATGATTGACCGCCTAGGAGCCTGTTTGACGCTTGAGTCAAGCGTTGACGATGACTGATAGAAAGTTCGGAATGACTCAATCATTTTAATCAAAAGCAATGTGTTAGATTAGCTTTGGTCACGATTGAAGGGTTGATTGAAGTGTCGATTGAAGGTTGATGAAAGCACACGTCAATCGATTGACGGAAACTTTTGATCTAAATGATTGACCTTCTAGGGCCTCCTTAAGGAGGATATACCAGAAAAGAGAATAATTTAATGAATTTCTCAAATTTTTAGGGAGGAAGCTGAAACTAAGAAACCCTCCGGTACTTCCTTGTTAGCTAGTACACGCTAGTAGGGTGTATCTATGGAATTTGCTTGCCCCAATAGGAATTACCATGCTATTTGCTTGCCCCTATAGGAAAAACATTTCCAGAGCATGTACTTATAGATTTGCTTGCCTTATGTTCCTTGGCGTCTTTCCAGAGCATGTACCTATGGATTTGGGTGGATTATGTTCCTCCCCTGCTATTCTATAGCGCTATGTTCCTTCCTATGCTATTATAAGGGTTTATGTTCCCTCCCATGCTATTCTAAGGGTTTATGTTCCCTCCCGTGCTATTCTATAGCACTATGTTCCTTCCTATGCTATTCTAGGGCTTATGTTCCCTCCCATGCTATTCTATAGCGCTATGTTCCTTCCATTGTTATTCTATGGAACCTCTACACGTGATTAAACACGTTTTTCTTGCCTTTCCTTGGTACCTTTCCAAACGAGCGGGGATTCCCCTCCGGTTCCTAAACATTGCAAAAAAAGATAGCAGTATGAGCGGGGGATTCCCCACACAATTTTCTTTCAACTCCAAGTTTTTCAACCAGACTTTTTTTGAGCCAACACCCGTTGAGAATTGTTTGATTGACATTTGCAAAAAGGGGTAAGGGATTTGCGGATTGGAGTGTAACTCGAGAGTAGTTTGTTATTAAAAAATTGGATGCTACAATCAGAATTGTTTGATTGACATTTGTAAAAAGGGGTAAGGGATTTGCGAATTGGATTGTATGAAGGTGAAAAAAAAGAGAAAAAAAGGGTTAAACTGATTATCAGTTAAGGTAACCCCTCGGAGTTGTTAACTCAGGCAATTTGTTATAAATTTAAGACAACATCAATCTATGAAAATGGTTAATGATGATAGAATGACATTGTGAGTTGACCTAGCTTTACCTCTCCGATGTGTTCTGTATAATACACAAGTTTTGTTTGAACAGTGTTGTCAGTTTAAAATAGGGTCCAACGTTATAGTATACTAAAAAGTTGATACTAAGAGAGATGTAGATGGCAAGAAAATAATTTTAATAATGAAATTCAGAACAAAACTAAGAAATCCTTGCAAATCAAGTAGTAAGGTGTATGTGAGTACGAACCATCAAGGATCATAAGTACCAACGTCCCTAACCAGCAGAGAAATCAACCCTCCAAAGGTCCCCTACCCTCAAACTCGAAGGGCAACCCCCTACCCTCCAATTTTTTGGCCCCCCCCCTCTCCCCATTTTTTTTTATTTTTTTTAACATGATATATTTTTTTCAACTTTTTTTTTACATGTCTTCGAATGAGATGAAACATACTTAAATTCAGTAGTGTTTTGTCGTGGTTTACCTGGTCACAGTTACATTCTCTTGATTTTTCAAAGATCATTTTGGATTTCTTTCATTGGAATGCAAGAGTTGGAATATTTCAGTAGTGTTTAGTCGTGGTTTACCTTGTAACAGTTACATTCTCTTGATTTTCAAAGTTCATTTTGGATTTCTTTCATTAAAATGCAAGAGTTGGATTATTTCAGTAGTGTTTTGTCGTGGTTTACCTTGTCACAGTTACATTTTCTTAATTTTTCAAAGTTCATTTTGAATTTCTTTCGTTGAAATGCAAGAGTTGGAATGTTTCAGTAGTGTCTTGTTATGCTTTACCTTGTCACAGTTACATTTTCTTGATTTTTTCAAAGTTCATTTTGGATTTCTTTCGTTGAAATGCAAGAGTTAGAATATTTCAGTAGTACTTTGTTGTGCTTTACCTTGTCACAGTTACATTCTCTTGATCTTTCAAAGTTGATTTTGATTTTCTTTCGTGAAATGCAAGAGTTGGAATATTTCAGTAGTGTTTTGTCGTGGTTTACTAATTTCTTTCCTTGAAATGCAAGAGTTGGAATATTTCAGTAGTGTTTTGTCGTGGTTTACCTTGTCACAGTTACATTCTCTTGATTTTTCAAAGTTCATTTTTGGATTTCTTTCGTTGAAATGCAAGAGTTGGAATATTTCAGTAGTGTTTTTTCGTGGTTTACCTTGTCACAGTTACATTCTCTTGATTTTTCAAATATTTTGAATTTATTTCGTGAAATGCAAGAGTTGGAATATTTCAGTAGTGTTTTATCGTGGTTTACCTTGTCACTGTTACATTCTCATGATTTTTCAAAGTTCATTTTGGATTTCTTTCATTGAAATGCAAGAGTTGGAATATTTCAGTAGTGTTTTGTTATGGTTTACCTTGTCACAGTTACATTCTCTTGATTTTCCAAAGGTCATTTTGGATTTCTTTCATTGAAATGCAAGAGTTGGATTATTTCAGTAGTGTTTTGTCATGGTTTACTTTGTCACAGTTACATTCTCTTGATTTTTCAAAGTTCATTTTGGATTTTTACGTTCTCTTGATTTTTCAAAGTTTATTTTGAATTTCTTTCGTGAAATACAAGAGTTGGAATATTTCAGTAGTGTTTTGTTGTGGTTTACCATATCACAGTTACATTCTCTTGATTTTTCAAACTTCATTTTGAATTTCTTTTGTGAAATGCAAGAGTTGGAATATTTCAATAGTGTTTTATCGTGGTTTACCTTGTCACAGTTACATTCTCTTGATTTTTCAAAGTTCATTTTGAATTTCTTTCGTGAAATGCAAGAGTTGGAATATTTCAATAGTGTTTTATCGTGGTTTACCTTGTCACAGTTACATTCTCTTTATTTTTCAAAGTTCATTTTGGATTTCTTTCCTTGAAATGCAAGAGTTGGAATATTTCAGTAGTGTTTTGTCGTGGTTTACCTTGTCACAGTTACATTCTCTTGATTTTTCAAAGTTCATTTTGGATTTTTTTCCTTGAAATGCAAGAGTTGGAATATTCAGTAGTGTTTTGTCATGGTTTAATTTGTCACAGTCACAGTTACATTCTCTTGATTTTTCAAAGTTCATTTTTGGATTTCTTTCGTTGAAATGCAAGAGTTGGAATATTTCAGTAGTGTTTTGTTATGGTTTACCTTGTCATAGTTACATAATCTTGATTTTGCAAAGTTCATTTTGGATTTCTTTCCTTGAAATGCAAGAGTTGGAATATTTCAGTAGCGTTTTGTCGTGGTTTACCTTGTCACAGTTACATTCTCTTGATTTTTCAAAGTTCATTTTGGATTTTTACATTCTCTTGATTTTTCAAAGTTCATTTTGAATTTCTTTCGTTGAAATGTAAAAGCTGGAATATTTCAGTTGTGTCTTGTTGTGCTTTACCTTGTCACTGTTACATTCTCTTGATTTTTCAAAGTTCATTTTGGATTTCTTACGTTGAAATGCAAGAGTTGGAATATTTCAGTAGTGTTTTGTTGTGCTTTACCTTGTCACAGTTACATTCTCTTGATTTTTCAAAGTTCATTTTGAATTTCTTTCGTGAAATGCAAGAGTTGAAGTATTTCAGTAGTGTTTTGTTGTGCTTTACCTTGTCACTGTTACATTCTCTTGATTTTTCAAAGTTCATTTTGAATTTCTTTCGTTGAAATGCAAGAGTTGGAATATTTCAGTAGTGTTTTGTCGTGGTTTACCTTGTCACAGTTACATTCTCTTGATTTTTCAAAGCTGATTTTTGGATTTCTATTGTTGAAATGCAAGAGTTGGAATATTTCAGTAGTATTTTGTTATGGTTTACCTTGTCACAGTTACAATCTCTTGATTTTTCAAAGTTCATTTTGAATTTCTTTCGTTGAAATGCAAGAGTTGGAATATTTCAATAGTGTTTTGTTATGGTTTACCTTGTCACTGTTACATTCTCTTGATTTTTCAAAGTTCATTTTGAATTTCTTTCGTTGAAATGCAAGAGTTGGAATATTTCAGTAGTGTTTTGTCGTGGTTTACCTTGTCACAGTTACATTCTCTTGATTTTTCAAAGCTGATTTTTGAATTTCTTTCGTTGAAATGCAAGAGTTGGAATATTTCCGTAGTGTTTTGTTATGGTTTACCTTGTCACAGTTACATTCTCTTGATTTTTCAAAGTTCATTTTGAATTTCTTTCGTTGAAATGCAAGAGTTGGAATATTTCAGTAGTGTTTTGTCATGGTTTACCTTGTCACAGTTACATTCTCTTGATTTTTCAAAGTTAATTTTGAATTTCTTTCATTGAAATGCAAGAGTTTGAATATTTCAGTAGTGTTTTGTCGTGGTTTACCATGTCACAGTTACATTCTCGTGATTTTTCAAAGTTCATTCTGGATTTCTTTCCTTGAAATGCAAGAGTTAGAATATTTCAGTAGTGTTTTGTCGTGGTTTACCTTGTCACAATTACATTCTCTTGATTTTTCAAAGTTCATTTTGGATTTTTACATTCTCTTGATTTTTCAAAGTTCATTTTTAATTTCTTTCGTTGAAATGCAAGAGTTGGAATATTTCAGTAGTGTCTTGTTGTGCTTTACCTTGTCACTGTTACATTCTCTTGATTTTTCAAAGTTCATTTTGGATTTCTTTAGTTGAAATGCAAGAGTTGGAATATTTCAGTAGTGTTTTGTTGTGCTTTACCTTGTCACAGTTACATTCTCTTGATTTTTCAAAGTTCATTTTGAATTTCTTTCGTGAAATGAAAGAGTTGGAATATTTCAGTAGTTTTTTGTCGTGGTTTACCTTGTCATAGTTACATTCTCTTGATTTTTCAAAGCTGATTTTTGGATTTCTATCGTTGAAATGCAAGAGTTGGAATATTTCAGTAGTGTTTTGTTATGGTTTACCTTGTCACAGTTACATTCTCTTGATTTTTCAAAGTTCATTTTGAATTTTTTTTGTTGAAATGCAAGAGTTGGAATATTTCAATATTGTTTTGTCATGGTTTACCTTGCTACAGTTACATTCTCTTGATTTTTCAAAGTTAATTTTGAATTTCTTTCATTGAAATGCAAGAGTTGGAATATTTCAGTAGTGTTTTGTCGTGGTTTACCATGTCACAGTTACATTCTCTTGATTTTTCAAAGTTCATTTTGAATTTCTTTCGTGAAATGCAAGAGTTGGAATATTTCAGTAGTGTTTTGTCGTGGTTTGCCTTGTCACAGTTACATTCTTTTGATTTTTTTAAAGCTCATTTTCGGATTTCTATCGTTGAAATGCAAAAGTTGGAATATTTCAGTAGTGTTTTGTTATGGTTTACCTTGTCACATTTACATTCTCTTGATTTTTCAAAGTTCATTTTGAATTTCTTTCGTTGAAATGCAAGAGTTGGAATATTTCAGTAGTGTTTTGTCGTGGTTTACCATGTCACAGTCACATTCTCTTGATTTTTCAATGTTCATTTTGGATTTATTTCGTTGAAATGCAAGAGCTGGAATATTTCAGTAGTGTTTTGTCATGGTTTACCATGTCAGAGTTACATTCTCTTGATTTTTCAAAGTTCATTTTGAATTTCTTTCATTGAAATGCAAGAGTTGGATTATTTCAGTAGTGTTTTGTCGTGGTTTACCTTGTCACAGTTACATTCTCTCAAATTTTTAAAGTTCATTTTGAATTTCTTTCGTTGAAATGCAAGAGTTGGAATATTTCAGTAGTGTTTTGTCGTGGTTTACCTTGTCACAGTTACATTCTCATGATTTTTCAAAGTTAATTTTGAATTTCTTTCATTGAAATGCAAGAGTTGGATTATTTCAGTAGTGTTTTGTTGTGGTTTATCTTGTCACACTTACATTCTCTTGATTTTTCAACGTTCATTTTGGATTTGTTTCGTTGAAATGCAAGAGTTGGAATATTTCAGTAGTGATTTGTCATGGTTTACATTGTCACAGTTACATTCTCTTAATTTTTCAAAGTTCATTTTGAATTTCTTTCGTTGAAATGCAAGAGTTGGAATATTTCAGTAGTGTTTTGTTGTGATTTACCTTGTCACAGTTACATTCTCTTGATTTTTCAAAGTTCATTTTGAATTTCTTTCGTTGAAATGCAAGAGTTGGAAATGCACAGTTACGTACGCGCGCGTACGTAACTGTGAGAAGAAATTCAAAATGAACTTTGAAAAATTAAGAGAATGTAATTATGACAAGTTAAACCACGACAAGACACTACTAAAATATTCCAACTCTTTCATTTCAATGAAAGAAATTCAAAATGAACTTTGAAAAATCAAGAGAATGTAACTGTGACAAGGTAAAGCACAACAAAACACTACTGAAATATTCCAACTCTTGCATTTCAACGAAAGAAATTCAAAATGAACTTTGAAAAGTTAAGAGAATGTAACTGTGACAAGGTAAACCATGACAAAACACTACTGAAATATTCCAACTCTTGCATTTCAACGAAACAAATCCAAAATGAACGTTGAAAAATCAAGAGAATGTAAGTGTGACAAGGTAAACCACAACAAAACGCTACTGAAATAATCCAACTCTTGCATTTCAATGAAAGAAATTCAAAATGAACTTTGAAAAATCATGAGAATGTAACTGTGACAAGGTAAACCACGACAAAACACTACTGAAATATTCCAACTCTTGCATTTCTACGAAAAAAATTCAAAATGAACTTTAAAAAATTAAGAGAATGTAACTTTGACAAGGTATACCACGACAAAACACTACTGAAATAATCCAACTCTTGCATTTCAATGAAAGAAATTCAAAATGAACTTTGAAAAATCAAGAGAATGCAACTCTGACATGGTAAACCATGACAAAACACTACTGAAATATTCCAGCTCTTGCATTTCAACGAAAGAAATTCAAAATGAACATTGAAAAATCAAGAGAATTTAACTGTGACATGGTAAACCACGACAAAACACTACTGAAATATTCCAACTCTTGCATTTCAATGAAAGAAATTCAAAAAGAACTTTGAAAAATCAAGAGAATGTAACTGTGACAAGGTAAACAATAACAAAACACAAATAAAACATTCCAACTCTTGCATTTCAACGAAAGAAATTCAAAATGAACTTTGAAAAATCGAGAGAATGTAAATGTGACAAGGTAAACCATAACAAAACACTACTGAAATATTCCAACTCTTGCATTTCAATGAAAGAAATTCAAAATTAACTTTGAAAAATCAAGAGAATGTAACTTTGGCAAGGTAAACCATGACAAAACACTACTGAAATATTCCAGCTCTTGCATTTCAACGAAAGAAATTCAAAATGAACATTGAAAAATCAAGAGAATTTAACTGTGACAAGGTAAACCATAACAAAACACTACTGAAATATTCCAACTCTTGCATTTCAACGATAGAAATCCAAAAATCAGCTTTGAAAAATCAAGAGAATGTAACTGTGACAAGGTAAACCAACACAAAACACTACTGAAATATTCCAACTCTTGCATTTGACGAAAGAGATTCAAAATGAACTTTGAAAAATCAAGAGAATGTAAATGTGACAAGGTAAACCATAACAAAACACTACTGAAATATTCCAACTCTTGCATTTCAATGAAAGAAATTCAAAATTAACTTTGAAAAATCAAGAGAATGTAACTGTGGCAAGGTAAACCATGACAGAACACTACTGAAATATTCCAACTCTTGCATTTCAACGAAAGAAATTCAAAATGAACTTTGAAAAATCAAGAGAATGTAACTGTGACAAGGTAAAGCACAACAAAACACTACTGAAATATTCCAACTCTTGCATTTCAACGAAAGAAATCCAAAATGAACTTTGAAAAATCAAGAGAATGTAACAGTGACAAGGTAAAGCACAACAAGACACTACTGAAATATTCCAACTCTTGCATTTCACGAAAGAAATTCAAAATGAAGTTTAAAAAATCAAGAGAATGTAACTGTGACAAGGTAAAGCACAACAAAACACTACTGAAATATTACAACTCTTGCATTTCAACGACAGAAATCCAAAATGAACTTTGAAAAATCAAGAGAATGTAAAAATCCAAAATGAACTTTGAAAAATCAAGAGAATGTAAAAATCCAAAATGAACTTTAAAAAATCAGGAGAATGTAATTGTGACAAGGTAAACCACGACAAAACACTACTGAAATATTCTAACTCTTGCATTTCAAGGAAAGAAATCCAGAATGAACTTTGAAAAATCACGAGAATGTAACTGTGACATGGTAAACCACGACAAAACACTACTGAACTATTCCAACTCTTGCATTTCAACGAAAGAAATTCAAAAATCAGCTTTGAAAAATCAAAAGAATGTAACTGTGACAAGGTAAACCACGACAAAACACTACTGAAATATTCCAACTCTTGCATTTCAACGAAAGAAATTCAAAATGAACTTTGAAAAATCAAGAGAATGTAACAGTGACAAGGTAAACCATAACAAAACACTACTGAAATATTCCAACTCTTGCATTTCAACGAAAGAAATTCAAAATGAACTTTGAAAAATCAAGAGAATGTAACTGTGACAAGGTAAACCATAACAAAACACTACTGAACTATTCCAACTCTTGCACTTCAACGATAGAAATCCAAAAATCAGATTTGAAAAATCAAGAGAATGTAACTGTGACAAGGTAAACCACGACAAAACACTACTGAGATATTCCAACTCTTGCATTTCAACGAAAGAAATTCAAAATGAACTTTGAAAAATCAAGAGAATGTAACAGTGACAAGGTAAAGCACAACAAAACACTACTGAAATATTTCAACTCTTGCATTTCACGAAAGAAATTCAAAATGAACTTTGAAAAATCAAGAGAATCTAACTGTGACAAGGTAAAGCACAACAAAACGCTACTGAAATATTCCAACTCTTGCATTTCCACGTAAGAAATCCAAAATGAACTTTGAAAAATCAAGAGAATATAACAGTGACAAGGTAAAGCACAACAAGACACTACTGAAATATTCCAACTCTTGCATTTCACGAAAGAAATTCAAAATGAACTTTGAAAAATCAAGAGAATGTAACTGTGACAAGGTAAAGAACAATAAAACACTACTGAAATATTCCAACTCTTGCATTTCAACGAAAGAAATTCAAAATGAACTTTGAAAAATCAAGAGATTGTAACTGTGACAAGATAAACCATAACAAAACACTACTGAAATATTCCAACTCTTGCATTTCACGAAAGAAATTCAAAATGAACTTTGAAAAATCAAGAGAATGTAACTGTGACAAGGTAAAGCACAACAAAACACTACTGAAATATTCCAACTCTTGCATTTCAACTAAAGAAATCCAAAATGAACTTTGAAAAATCAAGAGAATGTAACAGTGGCAAGGTAAAGCACAACAAAACACTACTGAAATATTTCAACTCTTGTATTTCACGAAAGAAATTCAAAATGAACTTTGAAAAATCAAGAGAATGTAACTGTGACAAGGTAAAGCACAACATAACACTACTGAAATATTCCAACTCTTGCATTTCAACGAAAGAAATTCAAAATGAACTTTGAAAAATCAAGAGAATGTAAAAATCCAAAATGAACTTTGAAAAATCAAGAGAATGTAACTGTGACAAGGTAAACCACGACAAAACACTACTGAAATATTCCAACTCTTGCATTTCAAGGAAAGAAATCCAAAATGAACTTTGAAAAATCAAGAGAATGTAACTGTGACAAGGTAAACCATAACAAAACACTACTGAAATATTCCAACTCTTGCATTTCAACAAAAGAAATCCAAAAATGAACTTTGAAAAATCAAGAGAATGTAACTGTGACAAGATAAACCATGACAAAACACTACTGAAATATTCCAACTCTTGCATTTCAATGAAAGAAATCCAAAATGAACTTTGAAAAAATCAAGAGAATGTAACTGTGACAAGGTAAACCACGATAAAACACTATTGAAATATTCCAACTCTTGCATTTCACGAAAGAAATTCAAAATTAACTTTGAAAAATCAAGAGAATGTAACTGTGACAAGGTAAACCACGATAAAACACTATTGAAATATTCCAACTCTTGCATTTCACGAAAGAAATTCAAAATGAAGTTTGAAAAATCAAGAGAATGTAACTGTGATATGGTAAACCACAACAAAACACTACTGAAATATTCCAACTCTTGCATTTTACGAAATAAATTCAAAATAAACTTTGAAAAATCAAGAGAACGTAAAAATACAAAATGAACTTTGAAAAATCAAGAGAATGTAACTGTGACAAGGTAAACAATGACAAAACACTACTGAAATATTCCAACTCTTGCATTTCAATGAAAGAAATCCAAAATGAACTTATGAAAAAATCAAGAGAATGTAACTGTGACAAGGTAAACCATAACAAAACATTACTGAAATATTCCAACTCTTGCATTTCAACGAAAGAAATCCAAAAATGAACATTGAAAAATCAAGAGAATCTAACTGTGACAAGGTAAACCACGACAAAACACTACTGAAATATTCCAACTCTTGCATTTCAAGGAAAGAAATCCAAAATGAACTTTGAAAAATCATTAGAATGTAACAGTGACAAGGTAAACCACGACAAAACACTACTGAAATATTCCAACTCTTTCATTTCAAGGAAAGAAATCCAAAATGAGCTTTGAAAAATCATGAGAATGTAACTGTGACAAGGTAAACCGCGATAAAACACTATTGAAATATTCCAACTCTTGCATTTCACGAAATAAATTCAAAATGAACTTTGAAAAATCAAGAGAATGTAACTGTGACAAGGTAAACCACGAAAAAACACTACTAAAATATTCCAACTCTAGCATTTCAACGAAAGAAATCCAAAAATGAACTTTGAAAAAGCAAGAGAATGTAACTGTGACAAGGTAGACCACGACAAAACACTACTGAAATATTCCAACTCTTGCATTTCAAGGAAAGAAATTAGTAAACCACGACAAAACACTACTGAAATATTCCAACTCTTGCATTTCAGGAAAGAAAATCAAAATGAACTTTGAAAAATCAAGAGAATGTAACTGTGACAAGGTAAAGCACAACAAAACACTACTGAAATATTCCAACTCTTGCATTTCAACGAAAGAAATCCAAAATGAACTTTGAAAAAATCAAGAAAATGTAACTGTGAGAAGGTAAAGCATAACAAGACACTACTGAAATATTCCAACTCTTGCATTTCAACGAAAGAAATTCAAAATGATCTTTGAAAAATTAAGAGAATGTAACTGTGACAAGGTAAACCACGACAAAACACTACTGAAATATTCCAACCCTTGTATTTCAATTAAAGAAATCCAAAATGATCTTTGAAAAATCAAGAGAATGTAACTCTGACCAGGTAAACCACGACAAAACATAACTGAACTTAAGTATGTTTCATCTCATTCGAAGACATGTAAAAAAAAGTTGAAAAAATATAGCATGTTAAAAAAAATCAAAAAAAAAATGGGGAGAGGGGGGGGGGGGCAAAAAAGTTGGAGGGGAGGGGGGTGCCCTTCGAGTTTGAGGGTAGGGGACCTTTGGGGGGGTTGATGTCTCTGCTGGTTAGGGTCGTTGGTGTTTATGATCCTTGATGGTTCGTACTCACATACACCTTACTACTTGATTTGCAAGGATTTCTAAGTTTTGTTCTGAATTTCATTGTTAAAATTATTTTCTTGCCATCTACATCTCTCTTAGTATCAACTTTTTAGCATACTATAACGTTGGACCCTATTTTAAACTGACAACACTGTTCAAACACAACTTGTGTATTATACAGAACACATCGGAGAGGTAAAGCTAGGTCAACTCACAATGTCATTCTATCATCATTAACCATTTTCATAGATTGATGTTGTCTCAAATTTATAACAAATTGCCTGAGTTAACAACTCCGAGGGGTTACCTTAACTGATAATCAGTTTAACCCTTTTTTTCTCTTTTTTTTCACCTTCATACAATCCAATTCACAAATCCCTTACCCCTTTTTGCAAATGTCAATCAAACAATTCTGATTGTAGCATCCAATTTTTGAATAACAAACTACTCTCGAGTTACACTCCAATCCGCAAATCCCTTACCCCTTTTCGCAAATGTCAATCAAACAATTCTCAACGGATGTTGGCTCAAAAACAGTCTGGTTGAAAAACTTGGAGTTTAAACAAACTTTTGTGGGGAATCCCCCGCTCATACTGCTATCTTTTTTTTGCAATGTTTAGGAACCGGAGGGGAATCCCCGCTCGTTTGGAAAGGTACCAAGGAAAGGCAAGCAAAACGTGTTTAATCACGTGTAGAGGTCCCAATGAATAACATTGGAAGGAACATAGCGCTATAGAATAGCATGGGAGGGAACATAAGCCCTAGAATAGCATAGGAAGGAACATAGTGCTATAGAATAGCACCGGAGGGAACATAAACCCTTAGAATAGCATGGGAGGGAACATAAACCCTTATAATAGCATAGGAAGGAACATAGCACTATAGAATAGCATGGGAGGAACATAATCCACCCAAATCCATAGGTACATGCTCTGGAAAGACGCCAAGGAACATAAGGCAAGCAAATCCATAAGCACATGCTCTGGAAATGTTTTTTCTATAGGGGCAAGCAAATAGCATGGTAATTCCTATTGGGGCAAGCAAATTCCATAGATACACCCTACTCACACTCAAGAATCTGTATCTTGAACTTGAGACAATAACTGGGTTTCACGGTCTTTATACTAGACAATTAGCTTCGGCTCGGTGGAAAAAAAACACTGTAGCTATTTTTTAATCATGTATTTAGTTGGTATTTTAGTTAGGTTAGGTTAAGTATTTAATATAATGCGGTCTGGGCGGCCCCTCTTCCATAATTCTTTGCTGTAGTTTCCATAATTTTGTTACTAAACTATTAGAAATTTTTGATCAAAATGATTGACCTTCTAGGGCTTCCTTAAGGAGGATATACCAGAAAAGAGAATAATTTCATGAATTTCTCAAATTTTTACGGAGGAGGCTGAAATTAAAAAACCCTTTCCGGTACTTCCTTGTTAGCTAGTACACACTCAAGAATTTGTATCTTGAATAAGATACATTAACCGGTTTTCACGGCCCTTATACCAGACAATTAGCTTCGGCTTGGTTGGGAAAAAGCATTGTAGCTATATTTTAACCAAATATATAGTTGGTATTTTGATTGGGTTAGGTTATGTATTTAATATAAATTATTGTTATATTATATAAATTATTTCATTTTTTTACTTTAAAGAATAAAAAATTATTAAAACTTTGAGAAAGAAATATCAGTATATGCATATTAAACTGAAAATCCACGGTCATTTTTTTTTGCAGGAAAGTGCAGCTTATGTTCTGTTCTTGAGAAGGTACGAGGGTTGTCAGGCCTACTCATGTTAATTTTTGGTGATTTTGAGTTGGACTCGGTTATTTATTGTAAATAATAAAAAAAATAATCCGAAAACGAATTTTTCTAAAGAAAAGTAAAGTGTGCTTTACTTAAAAGCACCAATGACTGCATCATTGGCGCTTTACCGAAAACTATATGTCTTGAACAGTCTTGAAAAGTACAAATAAAATCAAACTCAATGTTTGATACATAATGCTATTAATTGTTGAACGATCATCAGTTCAAGATTTTATTTCACTACAATTTTATTTTCCTTTTCAATGCTGCAATAACTGGAAAAGAAAATATTTGTAATGTAATTCGTTTTAAGTGAAGCACCAGTGACGTAGTAGGCTTTAGACTTTTACAATTAGAGAAGGGGGCAGTATTCAAACTCTTCTTTGTAGTGAGTAGTAAGCTTGTATAAGATTTGATGGGGACAGGGACGGGGACAAGGAAACCTACAAGCCTGAGGTATGGGTATGTGTGCAGTTTCACGCTTACACACCTTACCACGGTCAGTCACCAACTACTACAGACGAATACATGTCTTACCAGACGTGTTTCTGAGGCAACACCCATTTTTAGGGGCCAATCAGAGAGAGATGAGGCTACTCCATATACGGTAACTTGATTAGTAATTGGATTCAAATATAAGGAGGGATTTTCATTGTAGTTCATATTAGTAAGAGAATTGAATTCAGAGAGAGAATAGTTTATTTGAGACGATATTAGTAAAGAAAATGAGTGGAACATTTACATTATTGGAGCTTAATGGTGGAGCAGGTAGCAGTAATGATACAAGGGCGAGAGTAACAAACGTGGCTGTGGAAATAACACGATGATGTAGACTAAGCCTTGAATGGAACGATCTGTATGCTAGATACGTGATATCATTGAGCAAATTTAAATCGGGGGAGCAATTATGCTCTGCAGCAAAACTGAAAATAGTGGATATAAATAGACTTCAAGCTGAATTAGATGCACTAGTGAAATATATTGATGAAAACAAATTGAATCATTGATTATTATTGTTGTAATTATACTCAATAAAATTGTTTCTAAATCGAAGATTTTTTTCTTTCTATAGTAGGCTAGCGTATACTTTTTAGAGTAGAAAAAGAATCCTGGCTAGTCTTAAGTTGGTTGTGAGAGTGTTAGGACTCTAAAAAATGGATAGATTTGAGAAGGAGCGAATCATGGGGAATCTTGTGTTTATGGAAAAACGTTTGATTCTAGATGATGATTTTCTAGAGTTATCCATTCAAAGGAAGATATTTTCTCAGGGAATGCTTATCGTTATAATGAAAACTGATTCTCCATCATTAGATTATTGCATGAAGCTTTTACGTCGTGGTCCAAAGGCATTTACACAATTCATTGACATATTAATCACGACGAGATAAAATGATATTGTGGATATGCTTTTAAACACGCACGCTAGCTTAGAAATTTAAGACTTTTTTCATGAGAAAGATGTTGTTCAAGGATGATTTACTCCTCTCTCTCTCTATCCCACTCAATTTATTGATAGTAGCTCAGTTTCATTTTGGAGGTGAGAGTGTCAACATATGAAAAAATGTTCCATACATGTCCACTATGCATGTATACACTGGGCAGCTGGTCATCATGTGATGATTGTACAATGATTGATGAGTATGATGAAAAGTGCAGATTATGCATTCTGTGTAAATTGCATAGAGGATATGCTGTAAAAATTAAAGGTTGTAATTCCTGTCTTGAAGGGATGTGTCACTCTCATCCTAGAAGGCATCTATGCTCGATTTTTCACTATGATAAATGTAATCAGTGGGTGAATTCATATCCTGGTATGATTGGAAAGAACCCTAAGTGTGATTTTAGTTTATTGCTAAGAGATTTGTATCGTCGTGGCTTTAGATTGTTCTGGGAGGAGGAGCCAGGTCTACGATTCAACTGTTGGAAAAACAAAAGAATTTGGTTTCTACATCATCGTTGTGAAGACAATGGCTACTATGATTATAATCCCACTGATTTTTATTTGGCTGTTACGGAATGTGATTCGCCACTTGAGGACACTGTATGTGACATTGCTTCAAATAAGCAAATTGAAACATGCGAATTTTACAAAATGAATGAGAATAGTATCATTGACTATACAAAGAGATATGATAAGAGTGAAGTTACACTGTACTGTAGAAAATGTGACCCTGACATTGCAGCACATCAGGATCAGTATACTGTCAATTCAGATAATCTACCTGCATTAGTCGTTCTCGACAAATACCTATACGTAGTAGAAGTTGAAATCTAAAGAGTAGAAAAGTTGTTTTTATAATGTATATACATTATTTTTATTAATAAACAATTTCACGTACATTTTTAGAACATTTTATTCGTAGGGCACTAAAATCAATATTAAACACACTTGAAAGTATATTTTTCACTAGGAAGTCGTTCAATCGCGGAAAGTCAACGTAAATGTTGAGAAAATGCTTGTAGGTGTAGCCACGATATCTGAACCTGAAAAAGAGTAGTGCATGAAAGCCGCATGTCTTAGTCGTTAAATCCTGTACTCTCCTTTGATTTTGAATAATAGTTTTCCCACTGCTCTCAATAAAGTTGTTGATGTTTGGAGTGTAGAAATTATATGATAGGCCAAGAGGATCAAAAAATTCAATATTCTTTCCTGTTTGAAAGGTGCATAGCCAATGGCCTGTCTTCAAAGTCGATGGACTGTTATTAACAATGATTAGGGTGTTGTTAACGCTTGGAATTTTTTCAATGAAGTCCAAAGGTATGCAATAGGACTTGTACTGACACATGAATGGATCCATATTAAATACACTGATTATTTGGTTTGTGTTCATGGTGCTATGTCTAGTAGAACACTACCGTCGGTTGTGATTTCCCAATAGGTTTCAAATTGACTCAATGATATTAGCGTGATACTCTCAGTCAAAGCATCGGCAAATGTGCACTCTAAACGTACATTCCCCGTTCGTACTATGCTCATAGCCTGGGTACCAGACAGGTCCAAAACAATTAAACCATGATTTTTTGAAAACATTGTAGCGGTTATTCCATTTTCAAATAGTTTTGAATCATGATCTAGGGATTGCATGGTGAACTCATACAGAGTTCTATAGGATTTTTTATCAAATGATTGAGTTTACAGTGGAATACTATTCACTTTGCACACAAGGCTAGATAGACCAAAAAGTTTAAATCATGGGGGATGCAGTCCAGGATCCAACGGCACTGGCACTCTTCACCTGGGCCAAAGTGAGTTTTGATGGGATTTTTCCATTGATAAATGATGAATCGGTATAACTGCAAGAGCCAGTGGCAATGTGACGTTGATTGGTGATCGTATGGGGGAGAAGGAGTTTAATGTTGTTGCCATTGGCTCTTAGCTTTTCCAGTGCCAATGCAACAGAACTCATAACCTATTATTTTCGAACATGAAGAATTGCCGAAGTAATAATGACATTTTCATCGGTTGCTGCAGCAAGTGTTTTTCTCAAAATGAAATTCGATGGTGCTAGTTGCAACTTTATGTCAATCTTGAAATTGGGGGGTAACCATTGCGATATATTGAATATTTCATGATTTAATTTTCCAACTAAATGATACTCCTTGGTCACTGCAGTAGTTAACTCACCGTCAGTATTAACACCTGATCGATGTTCATATCCCAAGGACTGTCCTCTCAACTCCTTATATGCCTTTGGTGTCATCATCATAAATTGTATGTAGCTTGCATAGTTGGATAAATTATTGCTAGTGCTCACCAATGTCCCATTAATAAATACATTAATTTGTTTGAAGAGGTTGTGTAGAATACAGTTTTCATAGGACAGACTATCGGCAGCAGTTGGATTTGTATTGTCTGACTTTTTCTTCACCGCACTATTTAAATCAATAAATGTTTCTGACAAATCAATGAAATAGTCCTCATTGGAAAATATCTGAAAGTGTATATTTTCCGAGAGGGGTTGTTGAGGATGAAATTTTTTATAGTAGCCATACTTGACACTGGCATCAAGATTTTCAGCATTGAACAGATTCAATGAGGATTTTATTGATGGATTTGATTCCTTGGGGGGGGGGGGGAGATAAGTCACCTTAAGAGAAGAAATCCTTCTTTGATCTAACAATCTTTTTCTTCTTCTTCTTCTTATTGGCCTCCTTCGTTTTATTCCTCAAAGTCGTTGTTGATGTCTTTCGCTTCCTGCCTGGGTAGAGACTGATGAGTGAATGATGCCCACGCATCTTTTTAAATCCCTTCCCATTTTGCTGAGATTTTAATTGCTCACCAACGGCTCTTGCTGAAGATCTAATATTTTCCTTAACACTCTCGTTGAAATATTTACCTTACCCCAAGTCCTGTAGTGTTGAGGCGGCAAAATTTGATGCAGCAGGTAAAAGGCATTTTCTGGCCAGGGGTAGTGCTGAACGAAATAGCCTAGCAAACCAGCTACCAAGACTATAGCCAGACATTGTAGTACGCCCATTGTAAATGTCCAATCCATGACATATTTGACGTGGACTTAGATCACCAACATAGCAATTGATATCAGGACAGACAAATGGAATTTTTCTATTGTTCGTTTTAGGCAGTGACGACGATGGGTCGAAAATGACATGTAATAACAGCTAAACCATCTGTTATTGCTAGAGGATCACCCAATTCACTTCTTAGTGTTAACTGACAGAGTTCCAGATACGAAGTGTTTACAGGAACATACTGTAGATGCTTTATATTATAGTGATGAACATGTTCGTGGGTTGTTTTCCGTTCAAGAACACGTAGGAGGGGGACATCTGAATTACCGACTCTCGATGTTTCCACAAAGGATGCATAAAGAAATATGCAAGAGTCCGAGGCAACAAAATAACTTGATCCATCCTGTTAACAGTACCAGCGTTTTTACCCCTGATCATATTCTGTTTAAAGCCAAGAACATCTCTCAGATTATCATTGAGATGAATCATTTTATTGTCAACAGGTGAGGTAATGTAAATCCTATCATGTTCCATTGAATAATTAAAATGGAATGTACCATTCCTACGATATGGGATTTTTCTATTGATTGTACGACACAAATCCGTCATATTATCATATTCTTTATATTTCAATGTGACATGTGGATATTCGCTAGATTTAAGTGCTTCAGCCCATTCATAATCGACAAAGAGTGACCAATTGAATGGTATAGCTTTTATATTATACACACGATCCTTTCTCAGGCTATCATAGGTATTTTTGAGAATACAGTCGACAAGAGCCACTTCATACTTTCCGTCATCGAATTTGATGGTGGGGGAGAGTTTCGTCCAAAATCACTTGTTATATTCAAGTCATTGTAGAGAGGATCAGAGACGTTGGACATAAATGTTACATAAAAACCGTTGGGCATTGTCAATATCTTCAACACCGATCCAAGAATCAAAATCAGAGTTGTATCCTAGCCACCGAACAAGTAACTGTTTCTTACCCCTGCGAGTACGAGTCTTTAATATCTTTTCAATTTGATAGATTTCACTATTAGTTTTAACTTTTTGTACTTCATAGTCATAAAAGTCGCCGAGAATCTCTTCATCTTTGGTATCTCGCAGACGATATGTTATGGGTTTGGTGTCTAGGATTTTTGCCACTTTAAAAAGTTCAATGGACCACAATTAATTGCCCTTTTCAAAAACATTAGTTGTTCTATTAATTCCAACAGTATCACCAATATTGAATTTTTTCTTCTTCACAATCGTTTCATTGGAATATTGTTTAAGAAAAGTATCAATTGTATCATGATCAGAATGATGAACTTCTGTTGGGGTTGACTTGGACAATGATCGATGAGGTTGTTGATTTTAAATCAACATGATTTTATCTAAATCATGAATAAAAGCAGATGTATTTTGCAATGTATAGTATCTTGAAATTAAAAGTCGAATAGTTCTTATCAATCGCTCGGCCAATGCAGCCTTTATTGGACTTGACTATGATAGAGCAGTGTATTATATTTCACTAGTACTTTTTCAACATGGGGATTAACAAATTCAATACCGCGATCCGTTTGATTTTTTTTATACGAATCCTGTTCGAGAATACTTTCAATAGCCTGAGCAACATCAACACCTCTCTTTGACCGCAATAGAATGGCATATGCATAGCGACTATAAACACTGATTGCAAGTTGAATGTACTTGTAAGGTGTATTGTGACGCCTTTGAATCTCATCTAGAGTTAAGAGATCTGCTTGCATTATATGTAGGGGGAAAAGGCTTTAGTTTTTTGGTAATGATTAGCACGAAGCCTATGATTTCTACGCGGAGTGTAACTTGTTTCATTTCGTAGATAGTCTTGTACACTTTTAGTGTGATCACCAGTGACATTGGAAAGAGTGGTGGGGGAACTTAAACTTCCCACTTCACCAATATTTTCATAAACACGTTTCAGAACTTCAACCATTTTGAATGTAAAAACGTAGTGTAACGTCCACTACCCTTTTGTACACTATTGGTTGGTGGTGGTGGTGGTAGGGTTGACTTGATACGTCTTCGCTTTTGTCTAGCTATCAGTGGTGTGCTCATCCTCCTCCTCATTGTCAAATCAATGTTTCCACTAGGTGTGCTAGTATTTTCCAAGATTGATTTAAAACCTTCTTCTTCTTCTTCTTGTTCATGTTTTAATGGTGTTAACGATGAGGGTGCATGTTCATTTAATTTTTTTAGAATTTGCCTATTCCTTATAAGGCTTTTGGGGAAGTTTAATGTATTTAGAAAGTTGTATAGATGACTGTCAAATGATAATAGTCCTTTACAATTTGTAACCATATCATAGGTTAAATCAAGTAGATTATAGCTCTTGCCCTGAATTATAGTCCCTTTCCCATTGCTATCAACTTGAATATGATCTTGACCACTTTCCATGAGGTAGGTTATGAGTCGTTTACTTTGTTCACGATATGAGTGCGGCATTAGGTTTCCAATGCTCGACACTATTGAATCCAATTCCTCCTTCTTTAATTGTGCTCCTGCAGTGATAGTAGAAGAATCCTGAGGAAATGGTTCTTTTTTGTGATCAATACCACTGGCTCTCGCACGATAGGGCTTATGTTTGTCCACTCGGTGAAGTGCATCTTGAAGTAAAAGAAGTTTTTATCATCCTCAATATTCTCGTTGTCAATGAATTTACTCAGATTATCCTCAAAGGGTTCCACGGATGAGAGAGTGAGTTCTATTGGAGTCAATTTATAGGGTTTAGCCATCTAGAGAAAACTGTTTACCAGTCCTGCAATTACTGGAAGTAAAAGTGTGAAAAAGCTACCGCCCGCTTGCAGAAGACATTTCCTTTTAAAATTCTTTCCTTTCTTTTTACAGGTCAATGTACGTAAAATGGAACGATGATGCTTTTCCTGTTGCTTAACTACTTATGGCAGTTGAACATTGCCCTTGGTTAAATTTAAACAACGTTCAGATATTAGATTTATGAAATCATTGTCAATACCATGTTTAAGTATGGCTTTCCTAAGTGGGGGTTTTGAAGTGCTTAGAATGGAAAATAAATGTCTATTTTCATGTAGTTTCTTCAGTGTCATGATGGCAACTAATAGCCTTTTTTATTGTTCCTGGGGAGATATACTGTAATTTCATTGTCAAAAATATCTGTGACTACACGCAGATCCTGGGATGTGTTTTGATTAAGGTCCAGTAGGATATAGCCGTAGGGTTTATTAGTTGCCTGATTCTACGCTGAAAGTAGAAATTTGGGGGCGCCGGGGTATATTTGTTTATCGAGAGTTATTAGCGAGCTAGAATCACGAACAACTCTTTAGATGATATAGTACTTGCAGTTCAAAGCAAGTGTTAGCATACATTTGCTCTGATGAAAGAGATTCTGTAAAACCAGAGTAACGGAAATCTGCTCATGATGAGAGTGAACAGTGAACAGTTATAGCATTTCCTGGGACCATTGTTCAATGGATTTAGCTAAATCTTCAATAATCAACCAAGAGTTTGGTTCAATAATGTTGAAAACATCAAGCCCCTGTATGAATTGTATCTGCCCACCCGATATAGCAATTGCTTTTATTTTATCGTATGACTCTTGCCAAATACTGTAACAATAGTAGATTTTTTTTCGGCTTTTCCATAAACATTTTGTCGCAATTCTTAATTATTTTAGTTAAGAGTGTCGTTTTGCCTGACATTGATGGACCACACAGAAACGATCTGAATGGTGTTTTAAATTGATACATGTTCCCTTCAACAGTTCACCTACAACTAACTGTAAACTATAGATGTCTAATAACTAAATAATTTCCCTATTAGTACTGCTCCGTTTAAGAATAATGAGAAGAATAAAATCAATAAAGAATAATATTTTCTTTTATTATTAACATAAAAGCAACACTTTACAAATAACACAATAAACCTGAAAAAAGCACATCAAACAAGAAAAATACACTTTTTTAAATTTATTTATAACAAAAATACAAAATTTATTTTAAATAAGCATTAGAAAAAAATACTTTAATAAATACACTTTTTTTATTTATTAATTTATATAAAAATACAACATTTATTAAACAATACACTTGAAATAATATCACATTTTTAATTTGAAATGGCCCCCCCCCCGAGGGCGGTCTCTGTTGCGGCCGGGAAGCGCCAAGGGTCCCACTGCGGCGGGTCAGACCGGGGCCGGAGGGGGCATTAAATAACTCGAAATGGTGGATATTATGAAGAAGAAGAAGAAGTAACTGCTCTGCCTTGCACGCATATTGAAAACTGTTTGATAAAAAAAAAACCGAATTTAAATCACCCACCACCCACCTACCTTGTACTATTAAAGAATTTAAGTTAATTTTTTCAGACCGAGTTGTTGTCTATACTCTACACATTCAACTCGGTCTGAGATTAAATAATGACCGTGGGGTAGTAACTTCACAACATCCTCAAGTACATAGACTTTGTCTGAAATGGCCAACATGGCGTTTTTCTCGACTCTAATTGTGCAGTTTTTAAATTGTAAGGAGCGAATCGCCATGACTTTCGCTCTTGGGACTAAACTACGTTCCACAGAGTTTCTATAGACACTCATGTCGAAATTTTTTTTCACGAAGTGGGTAGGTACCCCCTTGCAAACTTGTTTGATATCCTTGTTGTGAGTTTCCACACAGTATACCTTCGGCCCAGGAAACACACCACTGGATATCACGTCACTTCCCGTTTCAGATTTTAACATTAACAATTGATTTAGGGCCTGGCGTTTCACTAGCTCTGGGTAGAGGGATTCATTCTAGTTGGTGTAGTCCATTCGTGAGCTAATGAACTCGCCATTTTCCAAATCATTTAACAAATTTTCAGTTTTAACTTTTAACAGGAGTGAATCAGTTTCCCTGTAATACACTTGAACTTGACCCTCAATCGGCCATTGTACCTTGCATACATTATAATAAAATGACAACATGATTTTTTTTAGATATTTCCGTTATTGCACTCCCGCCTGCAATATTTTTATTTAAAACAATGTTTCTTTTCTTACGATGTAGGAGCACCATATCAGAGTCTATGACAGTGAACGATGTGAAGTGAGGATCCGTAGTGATTCGAGCACAATCTTTGGGATTGGTTACAATGTCACATCGACTTCTGTTTCGTACGCTGTCGCACATTTTACCGAAGGCTGAGTTCAAAATGAGTTTATAGATTTCCTTCTCAACTTTTGTTTTCGCTTGTGAACGTTTACTGACAAAGGTGCCAATAAATATTTCATGTAAGGCTTTTGATCAAATTGGAGGGCTCTATGAATCTTTGTGACCTTGAAACCATTAGACACCATCCATTTCTATAGCACGTGATGCACAACGATATTCTGTTTCGGGTTGAGGTCGGCAATAAGTTTTTGCTTTGAAGGCACCCAGTGCATACTCCTATCCTCTACTAAAGATAAATTGTAGGGGCTAAGAGAGTCCCTACCCACCGGTCTATTTATGCACGGAAAAACAAAGTCTTTTTCCGAGTCATGGATTTCCATGGGTATTTCACCGTCAATTAAAAAAAACCATCCCCGTGCCCCATTCTCCTCAACGCTAGCAATGTTGGGGAAATTTGAAGCACATGGATTGTTAAGCCATTTGTAATTCCCACACAGCAAACAGTAGTGAGACATGGCTGATGGGTAAAGAGAATTCATATCCAAAAAATCTGCGTCTGACTTTTCATCGGTGTGCTGTCCGGTCGGATCAGTTTTCATGATACGATCCCCGTGAAAAACATACCCACCCCTCATTGATCTCTCTACAAACAGCTGCTGATCCACACCGGCGATCATACCTTTTTCTTCTTTGCTGATTTTAAGTATCTAGTGCATCACCAGACGAGGAGCGGAAAAATAATACCTTAAATCCAACCCAAATTCCCCATAGATTTTATCCATATTTTTGCACACAATGTCCAGAAGAATGAGTACGTCACTAGCCAAGTACAGTTTACAGTAATCCCACCCATTTTAAACCCACCCTTTGCCCAAATCCTCTTAGCAAATTCATAGTCGCTAGTGGTGCACTCACTCTCAGTAAGAGAATTGTAAAAAGCTTCAATGGGTGATAATGACACCTGATCTAGCCTTGATGCAGAGTTGTAGTAATCATGTGCATATATGCTCTTACAAGTTAATAAATCATACATTTCATCATCGAGGAAGCGCTGTTTAAGGAGGTGGAAGCTATCAAAATTGTCGCTTTTCTGTACCTGAACCAATTGACTTAAGTACTTGGGGAAGAAGCTGAAAGAGTCTAAAAAACGGATTTTATTCAGGCACGTGTTACTCTTGTCAACTGTTTTCCACATGAATTCTAGCAGCAGTAGTTTCTCTGAAGATTTGGGTATGATATTATATGAAAAAGAACCATCTATCCATGCGTTTTCTACAACTCCCCCTTGGCAATGCGGTGAATGGGTGGAGGTGAATGGAGCTCGTCCAGAATGATGCAGACCATGTCTGCTGACCACGTACCTCTGGATACGGGGTTTCCCCTAACTAAAGGCTCCGATCAGGGTGGCCTCAACCTCATGAGGTGGGTGGATCCCACCCCAGGATTCTCAGTATCCAGTTAAATCTTGGCTCTAATCAGAATCCAGGCCTAGGGTCGGTTGGGCTTGCAACCCTCCACCCGAAACCCATTGCAACGAATAGCTTAGCAACTGCCTCGGATGACCAACCTTCTTTTATCCCATCACGACCCTTGCTTGCCCCTGGACTGAGAAATGACCAGCGTTTGAATATTATTGACCAAGGTGGCCTCCGAATTGCCACCTGGAATGTATTGACATTAAATTTTCCCGGAGCTAAGACGCTTCTGGCGATGGAACTGAAGTGATTCCGCATCTCTACTGCTGGAATAACAGAAACCCACCTAGTTGGGAATGGAAATGATCCCATAGGTGAGGGATACCACCTTCTCTGGTCTGGCCAGACAATCACCAGAAGAAATGGAGTCGGACTAGTTCTTGATGACGAATCCAAGAAGTGTCTATTGTCATTCACTCCCGTCTCGGATAGAATCGCTAATGCTCGACTCAATCACAAGCAAGGAAAAATGACGGTCCTTGTTTTTTATGCCCCGAAAAACGAAGCTTACACCAAAACAAAGGACACTTTCTACTCTGCCCTGACGAATGAATTGTCTAAGATATCCCCGTACGATATTGTGATTCTCCTGGGTTACCTTAGTGCAACTGTGAGCGACAACCACGACTTATGGCGAAAAGTCATTGGACCAGTTACTCCGGATTCCTTAAATGACAATGGTCTAAAGCTTATACAACTCTGCAGCATGCACAATCTTGTGATTACGAATACCATGTTTGCAAGGAAGGACGTTCACAAATATACATGGTACAGCAATGACGGCCATACCAAAAAAATGATCGACTACATCATCGTGTCACAGAGATAGAGGTCTTCGATCAGTAACTGCAGGACGTATAGGACAGCTGAGATTGGCAACACTGACCATCGCCTCGTCGTCACTAACATGCGACTAAGGCTCAAAGCCCATCGCTCAGAACCAAGACCAGCCAAGATCGATGTCTCTCGCCTCTGCGATCAGAAGATACGGTTGAAATATGCCATTGATATCTCGAACCGCTTCGACGCACTCCTGCCATTTGAAAGTTGTGAAAACGCATGGCTCTCGTTCAAAAAGAATGTCCTGGAATCAGCGACAGCAAATGTTGGTCGGAAAAAGTGTGCTAATAAAGCGTGGATTCAGTCGGATACGCTTGACGTCATAGAGCAGAGACGCAAGGCGAGGTTACTCGGTGACACGCCAACCTATAGAAGCCTTAATGGGGTCCGCAACAAACTGACACAGCGAGACAAGAAACTGTTTGTGGAAAGGAAGGTACATGAGCTAGAGGGTGCAGCCAAGAAAGGTGACGCTGGCAGTATCTATAAGCATCTCCGTGATCTAATAGGAGACATAGCCCCCTCGGTTGCATGTGTTGTCTCTGTAGATGGTCAGCCACTCAGTGACGAAGCTGCCCAGGTCAGTCGATGGAAAGACCACTTCTCGGGCCTCCTTAACGCCGAAGCCGTAACACAGACTGACCAGGAGCTCATCAGCCTAGCCACCAGCACCCAGGAACTGCTGACAAGTGACACAGAAACTCCTTTCACGTCATCAGAAATCTACACAGCAGTAAAACATTTGAAGAATAAGAAAGCGGCAGGAGTATGTAGAATATCTGCTGAGCTCCTGAAGTATGCCACACTGGCGATGCTACTCTGGCTCCATCTGCTGTTTTCTGTGGTTTCGCGCACAGAATAGATCCCGAAGGACTGGCGAGCTGGTATGATCCTGCCCTTATGGAAGAGAAAGGGGAGCAAGAGCGTCTTTTCGAACTACAGAGGCATAACGCTACTTTCAGTGCCTGGAAAGCTCTTTGCTATGACCCTGCTGGATAGATGTACGAGTATCCTCAGAAGAAAGAGGAGAGTCCAGCAGGCAGGGTTTATGCCCGGGAGATACACTGTCGAACAAATCTTTACCATGCGCCAGTTAATTGAGAAGACGAAAGAATTCAGGAGGAAAGCATATGTAGCCTTTGTGGACTTCAAGGCTGCGTTTAACTCAGTGGACCGCAACTCGCTCTGGCTGACACTTCGATCAACTGGTCTACCAGACAAATACTGCAAGTTGTATGAAAAGCTTTACGAAGAGACCGTGGGTTGCGTCCAAGTCAACGGCAAACAGAGCACGACATTCGGCATCAAAACCGGCGTACAACAAGGTGTGCCGCCGCCCCGGAACTGTTCAATTGCGTGATAGACCATGTCATGACACGAACCACAAATCTCCTGCCCTTTGGTCTGCAGTTCGGAGATGGCGTTCTGATGGACGCTGGCTTCGCAGATGATCTTGGTCTCGTTGCCGACTCGATCGAACAGTTGACTGACGCTCTGGAAGTTTTACAGGAAGAGGCAGCAAAAGTGGGGCTGATAATAAACTGGCTTAAGGCAAAGATAATGGCAATTGTGCCCCCAAGCCCAGTCTCGCCCCCGGAGAACATAACTGTTTGTGGAGCTCCTGTTGAAGTTGTAAAGAACTTCACTTATCTTGTCTCCGTGCTGTCTAATGAGGGTTCTATAGAGGAAGAGGTGTGCAGCCGAGTTTCAAAGGCCTCGTCTATCGTCGGAAGGCTCAACAGTCTCTGGAGAATGCCACATATATCTAGGCGCACGAAGATGCGAATTTATAATGCATCCGTAGGCTCGGTCCTCCTCTAAGCAGCGGAGACCTGGCCTCTCAAGTCAACAATCCTCAGCATGATAGAAGTCTTCCAGACGAAACATCTCCGTCGGATTCAGGGACTTCGATGGGACGATTTTGTAAGCAACGCAAGGTTGATCGCACTCATCTCCCAAGTGCCATTCTCCGTCCAAATAGCGCACCGTACTCTCAGATAGTTCGGACACCTTCTGCGTATGTCCACGACAGCCCCAGCCCGAATAGTCTACGATTTTGACGCTAAATCTAATGGCTGGTGTCACCCGAGGGGCAGACCTTAGACAAGGTGGAAGGATAGCTTCAACAAATTCCTTGGGATAGCTAACATCGCTGTCGAAGAGGCCCCACTAATAGCAGTAGACCGGTCAACCTGGAGGAGCAGAGTTGTGACGCTCTCTACGCCACCCCCAACGTGGTGGGAGCCTTAAGTCAAGTCAAGTCAAGTCGGTAAAATAAACCTTAAGTAGTATTTGGAATTGTGCATAAAAACCGGTACGAAATATTGCTGTCTAACGTTTAAATTGAACGATTGATGTGCAACCCCTCTAAAATTACTCCCTCCCGATGTAATTCCCTGTCACAAATGATCATGGTCGATCACCTTCCTCTTTCCCCCATTCCCAACACCATCATCAAATTCTCCCTGGCAAACCCAACATATTTTACGATTTTTAATGGCCAATCTGTCATCTGGTGATAGGAGCATAGGATAGTTTGTATAACGAAGGCGCGAAATTGCACCGTTCGCTGTTTTGATTAGACTGGTCAAGGCCAAGCGCATGCAGTCTTCACCTGCCAACGACTCAACTACATCCAACACTTGCTTGGTATTACTGGAATCTCGTTGCGCATGTGCGTAAGAGACCCCTATGGTCGTATGTATTTAACACGATTTGGATTTGACAAATCATACACGTCTGTGACTTTCGTTTCGCAGTCCAAAGTGATCTTATTGCTCTGTAGGAGCGTGCTCTGGAAATTCTTAAAACGTAAGATCGCTCTATCACCGCTTACCGTTTCCACAGCCTGGTATCCACCACGTTTACAGTGTCTCATGTGATGCTTTAACTTTAAATCAAAGCGAAATCTTTGATAGGCCTGATGAACAGTAATAGCATACATCCCTCTTTTTACCCTCCCCTGAAACCCTACTAATATCTGTAATTGGATTAAGGCTCTTTGGGTGGCGTGTATAGAAGCCACACCCAACGCTCCACTGACTCAATTGACGGAGCCCTCACTGGAAATAATACACCTTTTTCATCAGAACGCTGTCCCTCCTCAAATTCTGTTCCATACTGCAACACCGTGACACCAATCTTTAAATGTGCATTAGCCCGCTCAAAAATATCAATTCCTTTTAATGTCACGGGAAATTGACCATTTAAACAATTAAATTCTACTTTAGGAAACTTTGACCCCTCCATTCAATTAACTGCTAATTTGTCCAACTTTTTCTTAGAGGCATTATCGCGCAGAGGTCTAAAGGTGGCAATCAAAAATGCATGCTTGAAACACTGTAGCCTCGCATCGAAACAGATTCGTTGTATCCCCCTACAATCCTCTACATCAGAATGATATTTTAAAAACTATACCCGTCTCCCTATGCCCACTCCTTAAAATAAAGTCCTTTTTAAATCTACAGATGTTAATGTTTGAACCCTCAATAAATAAAATCACCGAGCCACTACCCCCCTCGTTATAATTATCCAGTTTAGTTTGAATGCTACTTACCCAATCTAAAAAAACTCCTAATAATTTGATAAATGCGGGCGAATTGCTAACATCTCTGTATGCAAGTATTTTCAATGTAGCTCGCTCCTATTTTCGTTAAAAAAAGATTTTATAGTGCTATTGATGCTTTTAAACTTTCTCTCCCTCCCCATGCCCCCATCTGTTGTTCAAGAAGGGCTCGAATCTTGTTAACATATAAATGAGTAATATCCAGGGGATGTGTTATCATATCCCCTGAAACTAAAGAGTTGAAGGGGTCACCGAATTTGGCGCATTAGAATATTGTATGGTGCAAGGCAGAGTTATAAAGGAAAAAATCTTGAAGTGTAAATGCTTGCGAGGGTATTTTTCACTACTGCTACTACTATCGTTAACCTCAATGATGGGGGTGACATAGAATCGTCAATAGAACCACCCCCAGTCTGTTCAATGGCATTAGTGGGCCCTGGTGTGAAATTGCCTAATTCGCTGAGTATGGCTTCCAGGGTATTTGGGGATAGCTGATCAAGCCAGCCTGTATTTTCATGTGACAGAATTTCTTTATGAGGACCCGGTTTAGATGCACTTGTACTACTATCACCTAAATACTTATTCATAAATCTGTTTGTCTGTTCCGGGTCCTCCACCGTATCCATGTCACAAGTTAAGTCATCTAGACTGGCCATCTCCCCAAAACAATCATTTAGAAAGCCACTTTCCCACTCCATATTATCAACAACTAGAATATTCTCGTCTCTAAACTTCACTAGCGGTGCAATGATTGACTCAGGTTCACTACAAATAATTGCTTCTTGAGCTGATGGTGGTGCTAGTTCATTAATCTATAAAAAACGGGGTTTATTTTCTATGTGAAGTTTCCATTATTTTATAAAGTTAAAAGACTATGCCAATTTTTCACCCCGTCAAAACTCAATTTCCCTCCTAGCATTATATTGGCTAAATACTTGCCACCCTTCACCCATATAAAGTAGCCAAATAGAGCTTAATCAATTTTATATTTCACCATTTTTATGATATTAATTTCACTGAAAATAATTGAGCAGAAAAAAGCCCAATACATATTTACTAGTTGGTATGGCACACACACAACGCGACGTTTGGCTAATAGCAATAAAATAAAGTACAATAAAAAACAATCTGTCAAGGAGCTGCCAATACCTCAGTAAAAAGCCAAAACCTATTTCGCATGAAGTATTTCAATACAGTTCTACTCACATGTATACCAGGTACTAAATAAGTACCAAAAGTCATGTAGTAAACTTAATTTTTTTTCTTCTCTTTCCCCCCCCCTTTTCTTCAACATCCCTACTATTTTTTTCCTATGCGAAATTGTGAGCGCATTATAAAGTTGAAAACTATGTGATAAATTGGGGTTACCTTCGAAATTGCATGTAGGTCGCTAGAAGTTATCTGTCAATCTGAAGCTTGCGCAAAGCAGATTACACTATCCCTCCTCAAGTTCAAGGATCTGATAAGGTCCTTGTCAGTGCTATCAGGCCAGGCATCCAACTTCACCCGCTTTTGGCCGAGGGTTCGATTACCAGTGTCCTGAAATAAAAATTAATTTCAGTTTTTTTGCACTAGGTAACTTATATGCATATAGGCGTAAATTCCAATTTACTTAAACACATAGAAAAAAGAAGAAAAATAAAGTAGCCAAATAGAGCTTAATAAATTTTATATTTCACCATTTTTATGATATTAATTTCACTGAAAATAATTGAGCAGAAAAAAGCCCAATACATATTTACTACTTGGTATGGTGGACACAACGTGACCTTTGACTAATAGCAATAAAATAAAGTACGATAAAAAAATATCTGTCAAGGAGCTGCCAATATCTCAGTAAGAAGTGATAACCTATTTCTCATGAAGTATTTCAATACAGTTCTACTCACGTGTTTACCAGGTACTAAATAAGTACCAAAAGTCATGTAGCAAAGTTAAGGCACTATCTGATTAAGTTTTTTTTTATTTTTCCCTGTCTTTTTTCCCATCCCCCACCCTTTCCTTCAACATCCCTACTCCTTTTTTCCTATGCGAAATTGTGAGCGCATTATAAAGTTGAAAACTATCTGATAAATGGGGGTTACCTTAGAAATTGCAGGTAGGTCGTTAGGAGCTATCTGTCCATCTGAAACTCGCGCAAAGCAGATTACACTATGCCTCCTCAAGTTCAAGGATCTGATTAGGTCCGTGTCAGTGCTATCAGGCCCGGCATCCAACTTTGCCCGCTTTTCACTGGGGGTTTGATTACCAGTGCTCTGGAATAAAAATTAATTTCATTTTTGTTTCACTTGGTAACTTATATGCATATAGGCTTAAATCTCTATCATCCTAAGACACATAGAAAAAAAAAGAACGCCACTTCAACATATGAGAAAAGAAAAAAAAACAATTTTTACAATTAGCTACGTTTGATATTTACTCAGAATTTCAAGGGGGGGATAGCGTCCCCACCTCCCCAAAACCAAAGCCCCCTCCAAATACATTAACGATATTGTCTATATTTAAAGGAGACGTATCGTTCAATTTTAGTCTTAAAAAATGAGATATTTCTGTAAAGTACTTAAGAAGCATTTTGAGCCAAATAGCCTATATCTGTATGACTGCCATAAAACATATTTTTAAATACGATACATAAAGAAATAAAAAAAACAATTTTTACAACTAGCTACGTTTGATATTTACTCAGAATTTCAAGGGGGGGATAGCGTCCCCACCTCCCCAAAACCAAAGCCCCCTCCAAATACATTAACGATATTGTCTATATTTGAATGAGACGTATTGCTCAATTTTAGTCTTAAAAATGAGATATTTCTCTTAAGTACTTAGCATTTTGAGCAATAGCCTTTACCTGTATGGGGTGCCATAAAACATATTTTTAAATACGATACATAATAAATAAAAAAAAACACTTTTTTACCCCCTCCCCCCGTTTTAAGCTTTATTTGCATATTCTACTTAAGCTTTATTCGTTTGAGATTTATTTATTCATTTATATTGGTACCTGTTGTATGTTTGTTTTTCTATGGCTGTTTATTTAATTTCTGTTCGTTTTGGGTTTCATTTATTCTTTAATAGTAATTAATTAAAAAAACTTCTTTAATTATTTAAAAAATAATTAAAACTAAAGGGCTAGAGCCCTTTTTAATAGTCGAAAGTGATTAGAGGGCAAGTAACCCCCCTCTCACGCCCACCTTTTCCCCAAACCCATCCGATCAAAATTTTGAGATAGCCATTTTATTCAATAGTTTTAAGTTTTGTAAATTAGGTCTTTGAGGATGACAACCCCCTTACAGCCCTCAAAGAGGGCTCATGCATGTAAGGTTTTTATAGAAAGTAGTGTTGTAAAAATATCAAAAAGGGCTCATTCAATTGAAAATTGAAAGGGCAAGTGTCATTTTAATAGTCAAGAGTGATTGAAGAGCAACTACTCCCCCCTCTCACGCCCACCATTTCCCCAAACACATCCAATCAAAATTTTGCGATAACCATTTTATTCAACGTAGCAGGGGTGGATCGAAGGGGGGAGAGTGAGGGAGGGGTGAGGGGAAGGGGATGATACACACCCTCTGCCTCTTGTTAAGTTGTATCAGTCGTTTATTTTGGCCTCATCCAGGTCCCGGGCGCTCATCTCAGTCAGTGGCAGTCCGAGTCGTTTTTCTTCCTCCTGGAAAGACTTTCACTCAAAGACAAGGTCGTTTAAATTAAACCAGGTTTCATAACCCCGTTAGGTCTCTGGTGAAAGGATTCCCAAAGGGACTGGACTGGCAGCAACTCGCTTTGTTTCAAAACCTGTTCTTACTCACATATAATTTTTGTCCCAAAGGGACTGGACTGGCAGCAACTCGCTTTGTTTCAAAACCTGTTCTTACTCGCATATAATTTGTGTCTGTTTCAGATAGGTCGTTCAGATTTAGCATGTCAACATTATTGTAGGCTAGTTGTTAAAGTGAAGTCTGACTGGATAACATGAATAAACCGAAAGTGAGAGACAAGGTTACGTGCATGGACTGTGGGTCAAACTTTGACTACGAGTGGAAAAGAAGGCATGAAATTTCTAAACACAATGGAAAAGCAATCAGAATTCAAATGACAGGAGCCCCGCGAAACCCCTTTGAAGCAAGTGTATCTAGGACGGTGAAAAAAGCTCGATTACAAAACGAGTCTGAGCTTGAGGTGGATACAGCTCTTGAAAAGGACAAGAAAGATTTGGCCATGTACCCAGAATTTGTTTCCCAGGGCAGGGGTGGTTCTGAAGACGCTGTAATAGCTCTTTCAAGTCGGGAGGTAAGTTTTTGGCTATGACTCTAGTGAAACATAGTTACAAACTCGGCTTGTCTGCGAAACTTTCCGTGGAGATGTCCCCATAACATAATTTCCTCTTGGTAAACGCCCCCATGGCGAAACGTCCCCAAAGATAAATTTAGTACTTCGCCTTGGTCTTAAGGTGCATTGTCGTTAAATAGCAGCCGAATTTGTTTTTAAAGTGAAAAGAAGAATAGGTAAATTTAAAAAGTGTTATCATTATAACTTTCTTCGATGTTTTTTTTTGTTTTTGCGCATATATTATTGTGGTTTCTTGTGTTAAAGAAAGTTATAATGATAGAAATCTTTCTTTAGGTTTTGTTATTGTTATTAAATTTAATAGTTTGTTTTAGTTCCTTTTTTTGGGGGGTGGGGACATGACGGGTCACTATTTGGAAAAGCTTTATGAGTTGGTAAGAGATAGCCACCGTAAGAAGAGTTTCCTGTGGGTGAACGACACCCTTTTCTACGGTTAAGGCAAGTTTTTTTATAATGGAAAAGTTTTAGGTAGTGTATGGTGACTTATTGTGTGTCCAGTTTGGCTGCTAATTGATATTTAAAAAAGTGTAGGTGATGCATAAAAGTTAAGAATTAGATTTGTTGCTTAAAGTAAATTTGTTGTCACTGAGAGGAGAGGAGGTAGGATTAAAAAAAAAATAGGCGTATTGTCGAAGTAAAAAAAGACCAAAGATTTCGATGGGATCCCAAAAATGGAATATTTATTTGACTTCTTGGTCCAGACAAACGGGTTTGTAGATTTCCGGTCTTCGCCAGACCCGTAAGCATGTTAGCATGTATCCCTAATCAACCGCTTGAAAATGTAAAAAAAATGATACCGAAGTGGGGTTTTCGACGGATTACGACCAAACGGCTATTCCGCTGAGAAAACCAAGTTCAGATATGGATTCAGCAGCTATGTTGACGCCTAAATATCATCTCCAGTCGACAATCGAATTTAGAGAAATCTTTTACTTTTACTGAATTCCCGATTTTAGCGATTCCGTGCGAACTACTTGTCTGGCAGGAGTATAAAGTTCAAAAACAGATTGAGCGTGTTTCATTACCCCTATATAGAAACTCTAATTAAGATCAGAAAAATATTTTTACCAATTTTGGCCGGATTCCGGGCAAACTAATTGTCCGGCAAAAATATAAAGTGACGGATGAGCAAGTTTGGATTCAGTATGCAATTTTACTCTATTTCGAATTTATAATCGACTTCATAACAAACTTTTATTTCTAATACGCTAAATTTCCGGTTAAAAATGAATGCAGTATGTCTCCTTACCCCTTATACTTCTGATTTTGTTTTCGTTTTACCAAATTTCCGGTTTTGGCAGGATTCTGAGCGAACTACTTGTCCGGCCCAAAAAAAACTTCAGATACAGATTTAGCATGTATCTTTACCCCTGTACCGAATCTGTAGTCGACTTGCAGACACATTTTTATTTCTTCCAGATTTCTATTTTCGGACGCATTCCGGGCTAAATACTTGTCCGGGAAGAAAATAACGGTCGAAAACGAATTCAGTATGTGTCCTTACCCCTACATCGAACCTCTAATCAACTGCAGATACAACTTTTACTGTTAATCATTTTTCCGGTTTTGGCTGGATTCCGGGCGAACTATTTGTCCAGCGAGAAAATTAGTTTCAGATATGGATTCAGCATTTCTCCTTGCACCTCTAAATCGACTATGTTATTTACTTTTAAAATATCTTTAACTAACCCCCACCCCTAGATATAGAGCTACATAGCCCATCTACGAAACTGAACTGTACTTTGACCCAAAGAATCCTCACACCAAGTTTGACCAAAACATCTATAGGCCTACCCCTTCGAGAGTTATCATGCTTACAGACGGACAAATTGTACAAAGTCATAGATATCCCGTCACTTACGTTTGGGATCCCAAAATTTTAAGATTTTGCATCGAATATTTAGGAGCAGTCTTATAGGCACGAAAAAGCGGATGTGGGACCAGTTGCGAAGGATATTCACCGTTTCCCTCAAAATATACAGTCTTGTCCTGGGCTGGCCTCGTACATTAGTGATCCTAGGTCGTTTAAAGCAAAGGTTGCAGTAGTAGCAGTGCTTTCTGTATTTACTGCGGAAAACTTGAAAACCCGGTATTTCTAATTAACTGTCTCCTCGTAGTCAAGCAGACCAAAGGTTTCGATGGGATCCCAAAAAGTGGAATATTTATTAGACTTCTTTGTCCAGACAATCGGGTCTTGTAGATTTCCATCGCCAGACTCCGTAAACATGTTAACAATTATCCCTAATAACCGCCTGAAAATTTACTTCTGCATCGCAATCCAAATCAAAGCTCTATACGACTTCGGAATTAAATTTAGATTTTTATCACATTTCCGGATTGCAGGATTCCATATGAATTCCTTGTTCAGTGAAAAAAAAAGTTTAGCTAATACGGATTCAGTATTTATTTTACTTCGAACTCGAATCTCTAATCGACTTCAAAAGAAACTTTTACCTATAGCCAATTTCTGGTTTTGCCCGGATTCCGGATGAACTGCTTATCCGTCAAAGAAATAAAGTTCAAAAATGAATTCAGAATTTCTCCTTATCCCTATATCGAATCTCTAATCGACTTTAGAAATAAACTTTATTTCTACCAAATTCCCGGTTTTGGCATTTACGAACTTGACCCGTACTTTGACCCAAAGGATTCTCACACCAATTTTGAACAAAATATCTCAATCCCTTGCTAGGTATCCGTCACTAACGTTTTAGGATTAGAAAAAGCGAAAGCCTAACCTGGCTCGAAAAGAGTCAAACAAGGAGAATGCAAAAATCAGTGTAGTTCCGTTAGGGTGGATAAGAATGGCCTAAGAAGTTCGAGATCTCGGAGTCTGACGTAAGGTAAGGCGGGTCTGATGCTTTGATAAAACCAATCAGACAGATAAAAAAAAATCAATCAACTAAATATCGCAGAAAAGCCTGATCAAGGAGTTATGTCACAAACATGAAAACAAACAAGAGATCAACTGATATAGCCCACAAATGAGCCAATAAAATATAGCACAAAAAGAAGAAAGGACACACTACAAAATTTAGTGGTTTTAAATTAATCCGCTTTGAAAGAATATTATTATATTTTAGTCGTGGACGTTTTTTGGGATCCCAAAACGTAAGTGACGGATACCAATTTGTCCGTCTGTCCACCTGTCCGTCTGTTAGCACTATAACTCTCGAAGGGGTTAAGATATTTTGTTCAAACATGGTGCTTTTTGGTCAAAGTAAAGGTCAAGTTCGTAGATGGGCTCGCTAGCTCTATATTTGGGTGTGAGGGAGGGGGTTTCAAGTTAAGGGGCGAACAAATATTTTTTAAATGCCAATGAGATAGTCACTTTAGGGGTAAGTAGAAATGCTGAATAAAAAGCTGAAATTTATTTTGACGCCGGACAATTGGTTCGCCCAGAACCCGGCCAAAACCGGAAATTTGGAGGATGTTCCTGAAGCTGATTAGAGGGTCGACAAAGGAGTAAGGAGACATTCTGAATCCGTTTTTTGGCTTCATTTTCTTACCGGACAAGTAGTTTGCCCGGAATCCGGTTTGGAAGAAGGTAAAAGTTGTTCCTGAAGCTGATTAGAGGGTCGATATAGGGGTAAGGAGACATTCTGAATCCGTTTTTCAGCTTCATTTTCTTACCGGACAAGCAGTTTGCCCGTAAAGCCAAAACTGGTAATTTGGCGGAAGGTAAAAGTTGTTCCTGAAGCTTATTAGAGGGTCGACATAGGGGTAAGTAGACATGCTGAATCCAAACCTGAAATTTATTTTGACGCCGGAACATTGAGTTCGCCCGGAATCTGGTTTGGAAGAAGGTAAAAGTTGTTCCTGAAGCTTATTGAGAGGGTCGATATAGGGGTAAGGAGATATTCTGAATCCGTTTTTCAGCTTCATTTCTTACCGGACAAGTAGTTCACCCAGAATCCAGCCAAAACCGGTTTTGGGGCGGTCTCCGGCGAAATTGTGTTTACTGACAATTTTGTTTCAGGAAATGCATGTTACAATTACCAAGGAAACACTTGGCGTTAGAACACCGACCTTGAAAGAACACCTAGCGACAGAAACGAGAGATAAATTCGAAACCGGAGAAGACTTCATGCCATCGGTCAACACAAATGATGAGAAGGAGTCAGATATAGGGCCAGAGGTCTCCGATCAAAGACACAACATGAAACTCTTTTCATGTGTCGCCAAGCTGGAGTACATTATATCAGTAGTTGCTGGTTCCAATGACATAGTTAAGACCGTCCGGGAAAATTCTGCGTTGAATGCAAGAGATATCTTGGTGGAAATACAATCTACATCATCTTCTGCGTTTGAGCTGTGCAAGGAACTAACAGTCGATTGTACTGAAGAACTTCTTAACATTTCGGCAACTAGTGGAGTTGTTGTCGAAAATCACAGTGACGACTCTGAAAGTGTAGTTCACAAGGATCCTGGAATAAGGAAGCCAATCTCTAGCGAAAACCAAAGGAAATACCTGATTTCATGTGGTCCTAATCAACCAAAGCTGAGTGCGTTCCCAGCTGATCCGTCAATATCAAAAAAGAAACAGTGTCGTTTTCACCCCGGCTGGTATGAAGATTACCAGTTCTTAGAGTACAGTATCGAGAAAGATGCTGCCTTCTGCTTCGTTTGCTCGCTTTTCCTTAGTGGTCCGGGGCAAGACCAGTCCGAAAACACTTGGGTGGAAGACGGTGTGTGGCAATGGCACAAAATGAAGAGCCAAGGAAAAGCAAAGAAACTAAAAATGGCTAGTCACTTCTCTTCCGGGTCACACAAAGCAGCTTTGTCGGATTATTGTCACTTCGTCAGCAGTAATGGTCATGTTGATTTCCTACTTGATAAAAGAACTCGAGCTAAGCTTTTGCAGCAAGCAAAAGATGAAGAGACGAACAGAAAAATTGTGACAATTCTTTTGGACGTTGCAAAAAACCCTAGCGAGACAAGGCATTGCATTTAGAAGAACGGAAGAACAAGACGGCAACTTTGTTCAATTTGTTCAACTTCTAGCGAGATATGTGCCTGCTCTTGAAGCTTGGTTAAATGATTCTCGGTATAGACCATACAAAGTTACCTATCTACACAAGATGTCCCAGAACGAGTTTATTGAATTGCTTTCAGCAGAAGTCAGGGAGAAGATCCGTGACGAAGTCCTGGATTCAGAATTTGATTCTGTGATGGCGGATACGACACCCGATGCTTCACATTCTGATATGTTTGCAGTCGTAATCCGCACCATCAGCTCGGAAGAGATACCTAGAGAGAGACTATTAGATGTTAGCGAGGCAAATGACAAAACCGGTCAGGGTATGGCAGAAAGTATAATAGGAACACTGAAAAGGAGAGGGATTCCGCTGGATAAACTAGCTTTTCAGTCGTATGACTATGCAAGTGCAATGTCTGGTCAGTTTAATGGAGCCCAGCAGAAAGTATCGGAACTTCTCAGTCGCCGTGTGCCTTATAGACCCTGCCAGGCCCACAGACTAAACACCGTGATAGAGCATAGTTGCAATTCATATCTCTTGATAGCCGAGCTTTTCAATATCCTCGAAGAAATGTATGTGTTCTTCTCTTCATCTACAAAGCATTTTGCCGCCCTTTAAGAAAAACTCTCTTCGATTGAAAACAGCCTTAATCTCCGAAACTTATCACGGACCCGGTGGACCGCAAGGGCTGAAACCATACAAGCAGTGGTTACTTCGTTTGAAGTAATAGTCTCAGCCCTTGCCGAAATAAAACAGATGAAGAACGCCGATACGAAGACGAAAGCACAAGCCAGCGGCCTCCTGAAAAGGATTTTCAACTTTGATTTTATCGCCTGCCTCATGTTCATGAAAAATATCATGTACAAGGCCAGGATTGCAACAGAAAAGCTTGAAGAAGAGGAGATGAACATCATCGACGCAATTGAGATGCTAGACGCTACGAAGAAACTTTTCGAAAGAATATCTTGTGAGGAAATGAACAGTTTAATTGACAGTGCAGCACAGTTTGCCAAAAGGATGGAAGTGGACCCAGAGGCTGATTTCATCAGACACATCGTCGGAGACTTGGACCATCTCGTTATGACAGCCGAGCTCAAAGTCAAGCCGATATCTCAATGCATCAGTTCTATAGACGACATTTCAGAATCTTGCTTGACAAGTTTACTACAATGATGGGAGATAATCTCAGAGCTTGCCTTGCCGATTTTCTACCATTTTGCACCTTACTCCAGCCTCCTTTGAACAAAAGTATCTCAGTTGCAGATATTGAGCAAGCAACAAAGTTTTTTCCCAAACCAGGAAAGAGCTTCAGACGCTACTGCTCTTCAAGTAGAGCTTGAAGTTTTGTTCCAGTTTTGCCAAGGCGCTGCTTGCTTCAGAGAAGTCCTTGGTGAAGCACATCGCCAGAACCGTCAGCTTAAGCAAGCCAGTCACGACCCTTGCTTGCCCCTGGACTGAGAAATGACCAGCGTTTGAATATTATTGACCAAGATGGCCTCCGAATTGCCACCTGGAATGTATTGACATTAAATTTTCCCGTTGCTAAGACGCTTCTGGCGATGGAACTGAAGCGATTCCGCATCTCTACTGCTGGAATAACAGAAACCCACCTAGTTGGGAATGGAAATGATCCCATATGTGAGGGATACCACCTTTTCTGGTCTGGCCAGACAACCACCAGAAGAAATGGAGTAGGACTAGTTCTTGATGACGAATCCAAGAAGTGTCTATTGTCATTCACTCCCGTCTCGGATAGAATCGCTAATGTCGACTCAATCACAAGCAAGGAAAAATGACGGTCCTTGTTTTTTATGCCCCGAAAAACGAAGGTTACACCAAAACAAAGGACACTTTCTACTCTGCCCTGACGAATGAATTGTCTAAGATATCCCCGTACGATATTGTGATTCTCCTGGGTTACCTTAGTGCAACTGTGAGCGACAACCACGTCTTATGGCGAAAAGTCATTGGACCAGTTACTCCGGATTCCTTAAATGACAATGGTCTAAAGCTTATACAACTCTGCAGCATGCACAATCTTGTGATTACGAATACCATGTTTGCAAGGAAGGACGTTCACAAATATACATGGTACAGCAATGACGGCCATACCAAAAAAATGATCGACTACATCATCGTGTCACAGAGATAGAGGTCTTCGATCAGTAACTGCAGGACGTATAGGACAGCTGAGATTGGCAACACTGACCATCGCCTCGTCGTCACTAACATGCGACTAAGGCTCAAAGCCCATCGCTCAGAACTAAGACCAGCCAAGATCGATGTCTCTCGCCTCTGCGATCAGAAGATACGGTCGAAATATGCCATTGATATCTCGAACTGCTTCGACGCACTCCTGCCATTTGAAAGTTGTGAAAACGCATGGCTCTCATTCAAAAAGAATGTCCTGGAATCAGCGACAGCAAATGTTGGTCGGAAAAAGTGTGCTAATAAAGCGTGGATTCAGTCGGATACGCTTGACGTCATAGAGCAGAGACGCAAGGCGAGGTTACTCGGTGACATGCCAACCTATAGAAGCCTTAATGGGGTCCGCAACAAACTGACACAGCGAGACAAGAAACTGTTTTTGGAAAGGAAGGCACATGAGCTAGAGGGTGCAGCCAAGAAAGGTGACGCTGGCAGTATCTATAAGCATCTCCGTGATCTAATAGGAGACATAGCCCCCTCGGTTGCATGTGTTGTCTCTGTAGATGGTCAGCCGCTCAGTGACGAAGCTGCCCAGGTCAGTCGATGGAAAGACCATTTCTCGGGCCTCCTTAACGCCGAAGCCGTAACGCAGACTGACCAGGAGCTCATCAGCCCAGCCACCAGCACCCAGGAACTGCTGACAAGTGACACAGAAACTCCTTTCACGTCATCAGAAATCTACACAGCAGTAAAACATTTGAAGAATAACAAAGCGGCAGGTGTATGTAGAATATCTGCTGAGCTCCTGAAGTATGCCACACTGGTGATGCTACTCTGGCTCCATCTGCTGTTTTCTGTGGTTTCGCGCACAGAATAGATCCCGAAGGACTGGCGAGCTGGTATAATCCTGCCCTTATGGAAGAGAAAGGGGAGCAAGAGCATCTTTTCGAACTACAGAGGCATAACGCTACTTTCAGTGCCTGGAAAGCTCTTTGCTATGACCCTGCTGGATAGATGCACGAGTATCCTCAGAAGAAAGAGGAGAGTCCAGCAGGCAGGGTTTATGCCCGGGAGATACACTGTCGAACAAATCTTTACCATGCGCCAGTTAATTGAGAACACGAAAGAATTCAGGAGGAAAGCATATGTAGCCTTTGTGGACTTCAAGGCTGCGTTTAACTCTGTGGACCGCAACTCGCTCTGGCTGATACTTCGATCAACTGGTCTACCAGACAAATACTGCAAGTTGTATGAAAAGCTTTACGAAGAGACCGTGGGTTGCGTCCAAGTCAACGGCAAACAGAGCACGACATTCGGCATCAAAACCGGCGTACAACAAGGGTGTGCCCCCGCCCCGGAACTGTTCAATTGTGTGATAGACCATGTCATGACACGAACCACAAATCTCTTGCCCTTTGGTCTGCAGTTTGGAGATAGCGTTCTGATGGACGCTGGCTTCGCAGATGATCTTGGTCTCGTTGCCGACTCGATCGAACAGTTGACTGACGCTCTGAAAGTGTTACAGGAAGAGGCAGCAAAAGTGGGGCTGATAATAAACTGGCTTAAGGCAAAGATAATGGCAATTGTGCCCCCAAGCCCAGTCTCGCCCCCGGAGAACATAACTGTTTGTGGAGCTCCTGTTGAAGTTGTAAAGAACTTCACTTATCTTGTCTCCGTGCTGTCTAATGAGGGTTCTATAGAGGAAGAGGTGTGCAGCCGAGTTTCAAAGGCCTCGTCTATCGTCGGAAGGCTCAACAATCTCTGGAGAATGCCACATATATCTAGGCGCACGAAGATGCGAATTTATAATGCATCCGTAGGCTCGGTCCTCCTCTAAGCAGCGGAAACCTGGCCTATCAAGTCAACAATCCTCAGCATGATAGACGTCTTCCAGACGAAACAGCTCCGTCGGATTCAGGGACTTCGATGGGACGATTTTGTAAACAACGCAAGGTTGATCGCACTCACCTCCCAAGTGCCATTCTCCGTCCAAATAGCGCACCGTACTCTCAGATGGTTCGGACACCTCCTGCGTGTGTCCATGACAGCCCCAGCCCGAATAGTCTACGATTTTGACGCTAAATCTAATGGCTGGTGTCACCCGAGGGGCAGACCTCAGACAAGGTGGAAGGATAGCTTCAACAAATTCCTTGGGATAGCTAACATCGCTGTCGAAGAGGCCCCGCTAATAGCAGTAGACCGGTCAACCTGGAGGAGCAGAGTTGTGACGCTCTCTACGCCACCCCCAACGTGGTGGGAGCCTTAAGTCAAGTCAAGTCAAGTCGGTAAAATAAACCTTAAGTAGTATTTGGAATTGTGCATAAAAACCGGTACGAAATATTGCTGTCTAACGTTTAAATTGGACGATTGATGTGCAACCCCTCTAAAATTACTACCTCCCGATGTAATTCCCTGTCACAAATGATCATGGTCGATCACCTTCCTCTTTCCCCCATTCCCAACACCATCATCAAATTCTCCCTGGCAAACCCAACATATTTTACAATTTTTAATGGCCAATCTGTCATCTGGTGATAGGAGCATAGGATAGTTTGTGTAACGAAGGCGCGAAATTGCACCGTTCGCTGTTTTGATTAGACTTGTCAAGGCCGAGCGCATGCAGTCTTCACCTCCCAACGACTCAACTACATCCAACACTTGCTTGGTATTACTGGAATCTCGTTGCGCATGTGCGTAAGAGACCCCTATGGTCGTATGTATTTAACACGATTTCGATTTGACCAATCATACACGTCTGTGACTCTCACTTCGCTGTCTAAAGCGATCTTATTGCTCTGTAAGAGTGTGTTCTGGAAATTCTTAAAACGTAAGATCGCTCTATCACCGCTTACCGTTTCCACAGCCTGGTATCCACCACGTTTGCAGTGTCTCATTTGATGCTTTAACTTTAAATCAGAGCGAAATCTTGATAGGCATGATGAACAGTAATAGCATACATCCCCCTTTTTACCCTCCCCTGAAACCCTACTAATATCTGTAATTGGATTAAGGCTCTTTGGGTGGCGTGTATAGAAGCCACACCAACGCTCCACTGACTCAATTGACGGAGCCCTCACTGGAAATAATACACCTTTTTCATCAGAACGCTGTCCCTCCTCAAATTCTGTTCCATACTGCAACATCGTGACACCAATCTTTAAATGTGCATTAGCCCGCTCAAAAATATCTACTCCTTTTAATACTACGGGAATTTACCATTTAAACAATTAAAATCTACTTTAGGAAACTTTGACCCCTCCATTCAATTAACTGCTAATTCGTCCAACTTTTTCTTAGAGGCATTATTGCGCAGAGGTCTAAAGGTGGCAATCAAAAATGCATGCTTGAAACACTGTAGCCTCGCATCGAAAGAGATTCGTTGTATCCCCCTACAATCCTCTACATCAGAATGATATTTTAAAACTATACCCGTCTCCCTATGCCCACTCCTTAAAATAAAGTCCTTTTTAAATCTACAGATGTTAATATTTGAACCCTCAATAAATAAAATCACCGAGCCACTACCCCCCTCGTTATAATTATCCAGTTTAGTTTGAATGCTACTTACCCAATCTAAAAAAACTCCTAATAATTTGATAAATGCGGGCGAATTGCTAACATCTCTGTATGCAAGTATTTTCAATATAGCTCGCTCGCATTTTCATTAAAAAAAGATTTTATAGTGCTATTGATGCTTTTAAACTTTCCCTCCCTCCCCATGCCCCCATCTGTTGTTCAAGAAGGGCTCGAATCTTGTTAACATATAAATGATTAATATCCAGGGGATGTGTTATCATATCCCCTGAAACTAAAGAGTTGAAGGGGTCACCGAATTTGGCGCATTAGAATATTGTATGGTGCAAGGCAGAGTTACAAAGGAAAAAATCTTGAAGTGTAAATGCTTGCGAGGGTATTTTTCACTACTGCTACTACTATCGTTAACCTCAATGGTGGGGGTGACATAGAATCGTCAATAGAACCACCCCCAGTCTGTTCAATGGCATTAGTGGGCCCTGGTGTGAAATTGCCTAATTCGCTGAGTATGGCTTCCAGGGTATTTGGGGATAGCTGATCAAGCCAGCCTGTATTTTCATGTGACAGAATTTCTTTATGAGGACCCGGTTTAGATGCACTTGTACTACTATCACCTAAATACTTATTCATAAATCTGTTTGTCCGTTCCGGGTCCTCCACCATATCTATGTCACAAGTTAAGTCATCTAGACTGGCCATCTCCCCAAAACAATCATTTAGAAAGCCACTTTCCCACTCCATATTATCAACAACTAGAATATTCTCGTCTCTAAACTTCACTAGCGGTGCAATGATTGACTCAGGTTCACTACAAATAATTGCTTCTTGAGCTGATGGTGGTGCTAGTTCATTAATCTATAAAAAACGGGGTTTATTTTCTATGTGAAGTTTCCATTATTTTATAAAGTTAAAAGACTATGCCAATTTTTCACCCCGTCAAAACTCAATTTCCCTCCTAGCATTATATTGGCTAAATACTTGCCACCCTTCACCCATATAAAGTAGCCAAATAGAGCTTAATCAATTTTATATTTCACCATTTTTATGATATTAATTTCACTGAAAATAATTGAGCAGAAAAAAGCCCAATACATATTTACTAGTTGGTATGGCACACACACAACGCGACGTTTGGCTAATAGCAATAAAATAAAGTACAATAAAAAACAATCTGTCAAGGAGCTGCCAATACCTCAGTAAAAAGCGATAACCTATTTCGCATGAAGTATTTCAATACAGTTCTACTCGCATGTTTACCAGGTACTAAATAAGTACCAAAAGTCATGTAGTAGACTTAATTTTTTTTCCTCTCTTTCCCCCCCCCTTTTCTTCAACATCCCTACTCTTTTTTTCCTATGCGAAATTGTGAGCGCATTATAAAGTTGAAAACTATGTGATAAATTGGGATTACCTTCGAAATTGCATGTAGGTCGCTAGAAGTTATCTGTCAATCTGAAGCTTGCGCAAAGCAGATTACACTATCCCTCCTCAAGTTCAAGGATCTGATAAGGTCCTTGTCAGTGCTATCAGGCCAGGCATCCAACTTCACCCGCTTTTGGCCGAGGGTTTGATTACCAGTGTCCTGAAATAAAAATTAATTTCAGTTTTTTTGCACTAGGTAACTTATATGCATATAGGCGTAAATTCCAATCTACTTAAACACATAGAAAAAAGAAGAAAATAAAGTAGCCAAATAGAGCTTAATAAATTTTATATTTCACCATTTTTATGATATTAATTTCACTGAAAATAATTGAGCAGAAAAAAGCCCAATACATATTTACTACTTGGTATGGTGGACACAACGTGACCTTTGACTAATAGCAATAAAATAAAGTACGATAAAAAAATATCTGTCAAGGAGCTGCCAATATCTCAGTAAGAAGTGATAACCTATTTCTCATGAAGCATTTCAATACAGTTCTACTCACGTGTTTACCAGGTACTAAATAAGTACCAAAAGTCATGTAGCAAAGTTAAGGCACTATCTGATTAAGGTTTTTTTTATTTTTCCCTGTCTTTTTTCCCATCCCCCACCCTTTTCTTCAACATCCCTACTCCTTTTTTCCTATGCGAAATTGTGAGCGCATTATAAAGTTGAAAACTATCTGATAAATGGGGGTTACCTTAGAAATTGCAGGTAGGTTGTTAGGAGCTATATGTCCATCTGAAACTCGCGCAAAGCAGATTACACTATGCCTCCTCAAGTTCAAGGATCTGATTAGGTCCGTGTCAGTGCTATCAGGCCCGGCATCCAACTTTGCCCGCTTTTCACTGGGGGTTTGATTACTAGTGCTCTGGAATAAAAATTAATTTCATTTTTTTTTCACTTGGTAACTTATATGCATATAGGCTTAAATCCCTATCATCCTAAGACACATAGAAAAAAAAGAACGCCACTTCAACATATGAGAAAAGAAAAAAAAACAATTTTTACAACTAGCTACGTTTGATATTTACTCAGAATTTCAAGGGGGGATAGCGTCCCCACCTCCCCAAAACCAAAGCCCCCTCCAAATACATTAACGATATTGTCTATATTTAAAGGAGACGTATCGTTCAATTTTAGTCTTAAAAAATGAGATATTTCTCTTAAGTACTTAAGAAGCATTTTGAGCAATAGCCTATATCTGTATGACTGCCATAAAACATATTTTTAAATACGATACATAAAGAAATAAAAAAAAAACAATTTTGACACCTAGCTACGTATGATATTTATTCAGAATTTTAATGGAGGGTAGCGTCCCCACCTCCCCAAAACCAAAGCCCACTCCAAATACACTAACGATATTGTCTATATTTAAAGGAGACGTATTGTTCAATTTTAGTCTTAAAAAATGAGATATTTCTGTAAAGTACTTAAGAAGCATTTTGAGCAATAGCCTTTACCTGTATGGGGTGCCATAAAACATATTTTTAAATACGATACATAATAAATAAAAAAAAACACTTTTTTACCCCCTCCCCCCGTTTTAAGCTTTATTTGCATATTCTACTTAAGCTTTATTCGTTTGAGATTTATTTATTCATTTATATTAGTACCTGTTGTATGTTTTTTTTTCTATGACTGTTTATTTAATTTCTGTTCGTTTTGGGTTTCATATATTCTTTAATAGTAATTAATTAAAAAAACGTCTTTAATTATTTAAAAAATAATTAAAATTAAAAGGGCTAGAGCCCTTTTTAATAGTCGAAAGTGATTAGAGGGCAAGTAACCCCCCTCTCACGCCCACCTTTTCCCCAAACCCATCCGATCAAAATTTTGAGATAGCCATTTTATTCAACGTAGTTTTAAGTTTTGTAAATTAGGTCTTTGAGGATGACAACCCCCTTACAGCCCTCAAAGAGGGCTCATGCATGTAAAGTTTTTATAGAAAGTAGTGTTGTAAAAATATCAAAAAGGGCTCATTCAATTGAAAATTGAAAGGGCAAGTGTCATTTTAATAGTCAAGAGTGATTGAAGAGCAACTACTCCCCCCTCTCACGCCACCATTTCCCCAAACACATCCAATCAAAATTTTGAGATAACCATTTTATTCAACGTAGCAGGGGTGGATCGAAGGGGGGAGAGTGAGGGAGGGGGTGAGGGGAAGGGGATTATACACCCCCTCTGCCTCTTGCTAAGTTGTATCAGTCGTTTATTTTGGCCTCATCCAGGTCCCGGGCGCTCATCTCAGTCAGTGGCAGTCCGAGTCGTTTTTCTTCCTCCTGGAAAGACTTTCACTCAAAGACAAGGTCGTTTAAATTAAACCAGGTTTCATAACCCCGTTAGGTCTCTGGTGAAAGGATTCCCAAAGGGACTGGACTGGCAGAAACTCGCTTTGTTTCAAAACCTGTTCTTACTCACATATAATTTTTGTCCCAAAGGGACTGGACTGGCAGCAACTCGCTTTGTTTCAAAACCTGTTCTTACTCGCATATAATTTGCGTCTGTTTCAGATAGGTCGTTCAGATTTAGCATGTCAACATTATTGTAGGCTAGTTGTTAAAGTGAAGTCTGACTGGATAACATGAATAAGCCGAAAGTGAGAGACAAGGTTACGTGCATGGACTGTGGGTCAAACTTTGACTACGAGTGGAAAAGAAGGCATGAAATTTCTAAACACAATGGAAAAGCAATCAGAATTCAAATGACAGAAGCCCCGCGAAACCCCTTTTAAGCAAGTGTATCTAGGACGGTGAAAAAAGCTCGATTGCAAAACGAGTCTGAGCTTGAGGTGGATACAGCGCTTGAAAAGGACAAGAAAGATTTGGTCATGTACCCAGAATTTGTTTCCCAGGGCAGGGGTGGTTCTGAAGACGCTGTAATAGCTCTTTCAAGTCGGGAGGTAAGTTTTTGGCTATGACTCTAGTGAAACATAGTTACAAACTCGGCTTGTCTGCGAAACTTTCCGTGTAGATGTCCCCATAACATAATTTCCTCTTGGCAAACGCCCCCATGGCGAAACGTCCCCAAACATAAATTTAGTACTTCGCCTTGGTCTTAAGGTGCATTGTCGTTAAATAGCAGCCGAATTTGTTTTTAAAGTGAAAAGAAGAATAGGTAAATTTAAAAAGTGTTATCATTATAACTTTCTTCGATGTTTTTTTTTTGTTTTTGCGTATATATTATTGTGGTTTCTTGTGTTAAAGAAAGTTATAATGATAGAAATCTTTCTTTAGGTTTTGTTATTGTTATTAAATTTAATAGTTTGTTTTAGTTCCTTTTTTTGGGGGGGCGCGGACCTGACGGGTCACTATTTGGAAAAGCTTTATGAGTTGGTAAGAGATAGCCACCGTAAGAAGAGTTTCCTGTGGGTGAACGACACCCTTTTCTACGGTTAAGGCAAGTTTTTTATAATGGAAAAGTTTTAGGTAGTGTATGGTGACTTATTGTGTGTCCAGTTTGGCTGCTAATTGATATTTAAAAAAGTGTAGGTGATGCATAAAAGTTAAGAATTAGATTTGTTGCTTAAAGTAAATTTGTTGTCACTGAGAGGAGAGGAGGTGGGATTAAAGAAAGAAAAAAAAAATAGGCGTATTGTCGAAGTAAAAAAAGACCAAAGATTTCGATGGGTTCCCAAAAATGGAATATTTATTGGACTTCTTGGTCCAGACAATCGGGTTTGTAGATTTCCGGTCTTCGCCAGACCCGTAAGCATGTTAGCATTTATCCCTAATCAACCGCTTGAAAATGTAAAAAAAATGATACCGAAGTGGGGTTTTCGACGGATTACGACCAAACGGCTATTCCGCTGAGAAGACCAAGTTCAGATATGGATTCAGCAGCTATGTTTACGCCTAAATATCATCTCAGATTGAGATGATATTTAGGCAAAACAGATTGAGCGTGTTTCATTACCCCTATATAGAAACTCTAATTAAGATCAGAAAAATATTTTTACCAATTTTGGCCGGATTCCGGGCAAACTAATTGTCCGGCAAAAATATAAAGTGACGGATGAGCAAGTATGGATTCAGTATGCAATTTTACTCTATTTCGAATTTATAATCGACTTCATAACAAACTTTTATTTCTAGTACGCTAAATTTCCGGTTAAAAACGAATGCAGTATGTCTCCTTACCCCTTATACTTCGGATTTTGTTTTCGTTTTACCAAATTTCCGGTTTTGGCAGGATTCTGAGCGAACTGCTTGTCCGGCCCAAAAAAAACTTCAGATACAGATTTAGCATGTATCTTTACCCCTGTACCGAATCTCTAGTCGACTTGCAGACTCATTTTTATTTCTTCCAGATTTCTATTTTCGGACGCATTCCGGGCTAAATACTTGTCCGGGAAGAAAATAACGGTCGAAAACGAATTCAGTATGTGTCCTTACCCCTACATCGAACCTCTAATCAACTGCAGATACAACTTTTACTGTTAATCATTTTTCCGGTTTTGGCTGGATTTCGGGCGAACTATTTGTCCAGCGAGAAAATTAGTTTCAGATATGGATTAAGCATTTCTCCTTGCACCTCTAAATCGACTATGTTATTTACTTTTAAAATATCTTTAACTAACCCCCACCCCTAGATATAGAGCTACATAGCCCATCTACGAAACTGACCTGTACTTTGACCCAAAGAATCCTCACACCAAGTTTGACCAAAACATCTATAGGCCTACCCCTTCGAGAGTTATCATGCTTACAGACGGACAAATTGTACAAAGTCATAGATATCCCGTCACTTACGTTTGGGATCCCAAAATTTTAAGATTTTGCATCGAATATTTAGGAACAGTCTTATAGGCACGAAAAAGCGGATGTGGGACCAGTTGCGAAGGATATTCACCGTTTCCCTCAAAATATACAGTCTTGTCCTGGGCTGGCCTCGTACATTAGTGATCCTAGGTCGTTTAAAGCAAAGGTTGCAGTAGTAGCAGTGCTTTCTGTATTTACTGCGGAAAACTTGAAAACCCGGTATTTCTGATTAACTGTCTCCTCGTAGTCAAGCAGACCAAAGGTTTCGATGGGATCCCAAAATGTGGAATATTTATTAGACTTCTTTGTCCAGACAATCGGGTCTTGTAGATTTCCAATCATCGCCAGACTCCGTAAACATGTTAACAATTATCCCTAATAACCGCCTGAAAATTTACTTCTGCATCGCAATCCAAATCAAAGCTCTATACGACTTCGGAATTAAATCTAGATTTTTATCACATTTCCGGATTGCAGGATTCCATACGAATTCCTTGTTCAGTGAAAAAAAAAAGTTTAGCTAATACGGATTCAATATTTATTTTTACTTCGAACTCGAATCTCTAATCGACTTCAAAAGAAACTTTTACCTATAGGCAATTTCTGGTTTTGCCCGGATTCCGGGTGAACTGCTTATCCGTCAAAGAAATAAAGTTCAAAAATGAATTCAGAATTTCTCCTTATCCCTATATCGAATCTCTAATCGACTTTAGAAATAAACTTTATTTCTACCAAATTCCCGGTTTTGGAATTTACGAACTTGACCCGTACTTTGACCCAAAGGATTCTCACACCAATTTTGAACAAAATATCTCAATCCCTTGCTAGGTATCCGTCACTAACGTTTTAGGATTAGAAAAAGCGGAAGCCTAACCTGGCTCGAAAAGAGTCAAACAAGGAGAATGCAAAAATCAGTGTAGTTCCGTTAGGGTGGATAAGAATGGCCTAAGAAGTTCGAGATCTCGGAGTCTGACGTAAGTAAGATAAGGCGGGTCTGATGCTTTGATAAAACCAATCAGACAGATAAAAAAAAATCAATCAACTAAATATCGCAGAAAAGCCTGATCAAGGAGTTATGTCACAAACATGAAAACAAACAAGAGATCAACTGATATAGCCCACAAATGAGCCAATAAAATATAGCACAAAAAGAAGAAAGGACACACTACAAAATTTAGTGGTTTTAAATTAATCCGCTTTGAAAGAATATTATTATATTTTAGCCGTGGACGTTTTTTGGGATCCCAAAACGTAAGTGACGGATACCAATTTGTCCGTCTGTCCGCCTGTCCGTCTGTTAGCACTATAACTCTCGAAGGGGTTAAGATATTTTGTTCAAACTTGGTGCTTTTTGGTCAAAGTAAAGGTCAAGTTCGTAGATGGGCTCACTAGCTCTATATTTGGGTGTGAGGGAGGGGGTTTCAAGTTAAGGGGCGAACAAATATTTTTTAAATGCCAATGAGATAGTCACTTTAGGGGTAAGTAGAAATGCTGAATAAAAAGCTGAAATTTATTTTGACGCCGGACAATTGGTTCGCCCAGAATCTGGCCAAAACCGGAAATTTGGAGGATGTTCCTGAAGCTGATTAGAGGGTCGACAAAGGGGTAAGGAGACATTCTGAATCCGTTTTTTGGCTTCATTTTCTTATCGGACAAGTAGTTTGCCCGGAATCCGGTTTGGAAGAAGGTAAAAGTTGTTCCTGAAGCTGATTAGAGGGTCGATATAGGGGTAAGGAGACATTCTGAATCCGTTTTTTCAGCTTCATTTTCTTACCGGACAAGCAGTTTGCCCGGAAAGCCAAAACTGGTAATTCGGCGGAAGGTAAAAGTTGTTCCTGAAGCTTATTAGAGGGTCGACATAGGGGTAAGTAGACATGCTGAATCCAAACCTGAAATTTATTTTGACGCCGGACCATTGAGTTCGCCCGGAATCTGGTTTGGAAGAAGGTAAAAGTTGTTCCTGAAGCTTATTGAGAGGGTCGATATAGGGGTAAGGAGACATTCTGAATCCGTTTTTCAGCGTCATTTCTTACCGGACAAGTAGTTCACCCAGAATCCAGCCAAAACCGGTTTTGGGGCGGTCTCCGGCGAAATTGTGTTTACTGACAATTTTGTTTCAGGAAATGCATGTTACAATTACCAAGGAAACACTTGGCGTTAGAACACCGACCTTGAAAGAACACCTAGTGACAGAAACGAGAGATAAATTCGAAACCGGAGAAGACTTCATGCCATCGGTCAACACAAATGATGAGAAGGAGTCAGATATAGGGCCAGAGGTCTCCGATCAAAGACACAACATGAAACTCTTTTCATGTGTCGCCAAGCTGGAGTACATTATATCAGTAGTTGCTGGTTCCAATGACATAGTTAAGACCGTCTGGAAAAATTCTGCGTTGAATGCAAGAGATATCTTGGTGGAAATACAATCTACATCATCTTCTGTGTTTGAGCTGTGCAAGGAACTAACGGTCGATTGCACTGAAGAACTTCTTAACATTTCGGCAAATAGTGGAGTTGTTGTCGAAAATCACAGTGACGACTCCGAAAGTGTAGTTCACAAGGATCCTGGAATAAGGAAGCCAATCTCTAGCGAAAACCAAAGGAAATACCTGATTTCATGTGGTCCTAATCAACCAAAGCTGAGTGCGTTCCCAGCTGATGCGTCAATATCAAAAAAGAAACAGTGTCGTTTTCACCCCGGCTGGTATGAAGATTACCAGTTCTTAGAGTACAGTATCGAGAAAGATGCTGCCTTCTGCTTCGTTTGCTCGCTTTTCCTTAGTGGTCCGGGGCGAGACCAGTCCGAAAACACTTGGGTGGAAGACGGTGTGCGGCAATGGCACAAAATGAAGAGCCAAGGAAAAGCAAAGAAAGGAAAACTGGCTAGTCACTTCTCTTCCGGGTCACACAAAGCAGCTTTGTCGGATTATTGTCATTTCGTCAGCAGTAATGGTCATGTTGATTTCCTACTTGATAAAAGAACTCGAGCTAAGCTTTTGCAGCAAGCAAAAGATGAAGAGACGAACAGAAAAATTGTGACAATTCTTTTGGACGTTGCAAAAACCCTAGCGAGACAAGGCATTGCATTTAGAAGAACGGAAGAACAAGACGGCAACTTTGTTCAATTTGTTCAACTTCTAGCGAGATATCTGCCTGCTCTTGAAGCTTGGTTAAATGATTCTCGGTATAGACCATACAAAGTTACCTATCTACACAATATGTCCCAGAACGAGTTTATTGAATTGCTTTCAGCAGAAGTCAGGGAGAAGATCCTTGACGAAGTCCTGGATTCAGAATTTGATTCTGTGATGGCGGATTCGACACCCGATGCTTCACATTCTGATATTTTTGCATTCGTAATCCGCACCATCAGCTCGGAAGAGATGCCTAGAGAGAGACTATTAGATGTTAGCGAGGCAAATGACAAAACCGGTCAGGGTATGGCAGAAAGTATAATAGGAACACTGAAAAGGAGAGGAATTCCGCTGGATAAACTAGCTTTTCAGTCGTATGACTATGCAAGTGCAATGTCTGATCAGTTTAATGGAGCCCAGCAGAAAGTATCGGAACTTCTCAGTCGCCGTGTGCCTTATAGACCCTGCCAGGCCCACAGACTAAACACCGTGATAGAGCATAGTTGCAATTCATCTCTCTTGATAGCCGAGCTTTTCAATATCCTCGAAGAAATGTATGTGTTCTTCTCTTCATCTACAAAGCGTTTTTCCGCCCTTTAAGAAAAACTCTCTTCGATTGAAAACAGCCTTAATATCCGAAACTTATCACGGACCCGGTGGACCGCAAGGGCTGAAACCATACAAGCAGTGGTTACTTCGTTTGAAGTAATAGTCTCAGCCCTTGACGAAATAAAACAGATGAAGAACGCCGATACTAAGACGAAAGCACAAGCCAGCGGCCTCCTGAAAAGGATTCTCAACTTTGATTTTATCGCCTGCCTCAAGTTCATGAAAAATATCATGTACAAGGCCAGGATTGCAACAGAAAAGCTTGAAGAAGAGGAGATGAACATCATCGACGCAATTGAGATGCTAGACGCTACGAAGAAACTTTTCGAAAGAATATCTTGTGAGGAAATGAACAGTTTAATTGACAGTGCAGCACAGTTTGACAAAAGGATGGAAGTGGACCCAGAGGCTGATTTCATCAGACACATCGTCGGAGACTTGGACCATCTTGTTATGACAGCCGAGCTCAAAGTCAAGCCGATATCTCAATGCATCAGTTCTATAGACAACATTTCAGAATCTTGCTTGACAAGTTTACTACAATGATGGGAGATAATCTCAGAGCTTGCCTTGCCGATTTTCTACCATTTTGCACCTTACTCCAGCCTCCTTTGAACAAAAGTATCTCAGTTGCAGATATTGAGCAAGCAACAAAGTTTTTCCCAAACCAGGAAAGAGCTCCAGACGCTACTGCTCTTCAAGTAGAGCTTGAAGTTTTGTTCCAGTTTTGCCAAGGCGCTGCTTGCTTCAGAGAAGTCCTTGGTGAAGCACATCGCCAAACCGTCAGCTTAAGCAAGCCAGTCGTCTCTGCAAAATGGCAGCGACTGAACCTGTTGCAGTTGCAGCTGCCAAAGAACATTCAGCAAACTCAAGTTTGTGAAGAATTGGCTGAGAACTGCCATGCTTGATTCTCGACTGGATTCCTTCATGTTGTTGGCGAGTGAGAAAGACCTCACCGATGGTATAGACTTAAACAAGATTGTTCAGCGTTGGTCCATTTTGAAGAAGAGGCGAATCCAGATTTAAGCTTTTCTTAGTTGTGTATTTGCGCATGTAGTGTTCCGTTTTTGTCCTTCTTTGTTCCCGTAGATAAGTATAAATGATAAAACACTATTGTCTATGAAATTTGTAGGTAATGACGAGTCGTAGAATATGATCTACAAGTCGTTTAAATGAGGGTTCTCACCACCCCTGGCCTGAGTACTTCGAGCCACCCCTGCAACATAGTTTCAAGTTTTGTAAATTAGCCCTTTGAGGATAACAAACCCCTCACATCCCTCAGAACAAGAGTTGTAAGTTATGCCCTGGGGTATATAAAGTTTTTAAATAACGCGTTGGCGTAGAAACTTCAAAAAGGGCTCATTCGATTAGAAATTGAAATGGCTAGTACGCTTTTTAATAGTTGAAAGTAATTGGAAGACAGCTAACACCCCTTCCACGCCCACCATTTCCCCAAACACATCCAATCAAAATTTTGAGATAGCCATTTTGTTCCACGCAGTTAAAGTTCAGGAATTTATACCTTTGATCAGGAACCCCCCCCCCCAGTCTTCAGTGCAAAGGTTATAAGTTATGCCCTGGGGACATATAAGTTTTTATTGAAATCTTTGTCGTAGAAACTTGAAAAAGGGCTCATTCGATTGGAAATTCAAAGGTCTAGTGCCCTTTTTAATAGTCGAAAGTGATTTGAGGGCAACTAGCTCCCCTCTCTCGCCAACCTTTCCCCCAAACACATCCAATCGAATTTTTAGATAGCCATTTTGTTCCAGCCCTTAGGGCAAGGGTTGTAAGTTATGCCATGGGGGCATATAAGGTTTTCATAGAACGCGTCGTCGTAGAAACTTCAAAAAGGGCTCATTCGATTGGAAATTGAAATTGCTAGTGCCTTTTTAATAGTCAAAAGTAATTGGAAGGCAACTAACACCCCTTCCACGCCCATCATTTCCCCAAACATATCCAATCAAAATTTTTAGATTTCCATTTTGTTTCACACTGTTTAAGGTTCAGGAAATTATACCTTTTAGCAGAACACCCCCTCTCACACCTATACTTCCTTGGTACCTTTCCAAACAAAGTTATAAAAAAACATGTCTTTAGCAACTTCGTTCATCATGATAGTGTATAAGGTTTGAAACCTACGCCTGAGGCAGTGCAGTTTGACGTGCACATTGCAAAAAGCGAGCAAACCTTCACCTATAAAGTGTACAAACACGTTTTGAGAGTATAATTGAAATTATATAACGCAACCAGACTGGTTTTTGCTATTGATATCAATTGCACAAGGAATTTCACAAGAATATACAGTGTGGTTTGACGTGTACATTGCAAAAAGCGAGCAAACTTATAAAGCGGTCAAACACGTTTTGAAACTATAGTCGAGATTGTATAACGCAACCAGATGGGTTTTTGAAGCACAATCAACATAGCGTGTTTTATTTATTATTTTTTTTTTTTTTAAATCGAAAACTAGAAATTGTCAAATTGTGTATTTAGGAATGATTTTGTAGGAAAAGCTGTCTATCACCCATGCATTATCCACTCTTCCATTTCTTTGAAGTATGTGCTATCAAGAGTGGTTTCTAATTTTTTGGTCAATTGCCTTTAGTCAAGACTAGTTTGTTAGGAATGTCTCAGTAGATAGCATTTGTGAATTGGATCGTATGAAGGTGGAGAAAAAAAGGGGGTATAGCATTTGCGAATTGGACTATAAGAACGATATTAATTGAATAATAGGGGGAAAAACAGAGCTAGATAAAATTTGCGAATTGGATACAGCTAAATCGTAGTAAGTAAGTAACAAACTCTTTCTTGAATTCACCTCGCGGATACACAATACAGACATCTCACTCAAAAAATTATGAAAAAATTGTAAGTAAGTAACAAACTCTTTCTTGAATTCTCCTCCTGAAAAGTGTTTTTGGGGATATGGGGCGATGACAGAAGCGTGTCTTAGAGTAGTTATAGTTCTGTACTGTTGCACCAATTGCTTGTGAAAAAGCCAAATGAATGACTTGAAATAAAAATATTAACAAGAAATGTCTGAAAATGTTTTTGAGGAGATGGGGCGATGGCAGAGTGGATGTCTTAGACTAGTTATAGTGCTGTACTATGGCATGAGTTGCTTTCGAAAACCCGGACGAATTACTTGAAAATAAAGTTTTAACAAGAAATGTCTGAAAAGTGTTTTTGGGGAGATGGGGCGATGCAGAAGCGTGTCTTAGAGCAGTTATAATTCTGTACTGTGGCACGAAATGTGAAAAACCCAAATGAGTGACTTGAAAATAAAGTTTTAACAAGAAATGTCTGAAAAGTGTTTTTGGGGAGATGGGGCGATAACAGAAGCGTGTCTTAGAGTAGTTATAGTTCTGTACTGTGGCACGAATTGCTTGTGAAAAACCCAAATGAATGACTTGAAATAAAATTTTTAACGAGAAATGTCTGAAAAGTGTTTTTGGGGAGATGGGGCGATGACAAAGTGGATGTCTTAGAGTAGTTGTAGTGCTGTACTGTGGCACGAATTGCTTGTGAAAAACCCAAATGAATGACTTGAAAAAAAATTAACGAGAAATGTCTGAAAAGTGTTTTTGGGGGATGGGGCGAGAACAGAAGTGTGTCTTAGAGTAGTTATAGTGCTGTGCTATGGCAGGAATTGCTTGCGAAAAACCCAAATGAATGACTTGAAATAAAATTTTTAACAAGAAATGTCTGAAAAGTGATTTTTTGGAGATGGGGTGATGACAGAGTGGATGTCTTAGACTAGTTATAGTGCTGTACTCTGGCATGAATTGCTTTCGAAAAACCAAATGAATGACTTGAAAATAAAGTTTTAACAAGAAATGTCTGAATTGTTTTGGGGAGATGGGGCGATGACAGAAGCGTGTCTTAGAGTAGTTATAGTTCTGTACTGTGGGACGAATTGCTTGTGAAAAACCCAAATGAATGACTTGAAATAAAATTTTTAACGAGAAATGTCTGAAAAGTGTTTTTGGGGAGACGGGGTGATGACAGAGTGGACGTCTTAGACTAGTGATAGTGCTGTACTTTGGAACGAATAGCTTGCGAAAAACCCAAATGAATAACTTGAAAAAAAATTTAATGAGAAATCTCTGAAAAGTGTTTTTGGGGAGATTGGGCGATGACAGAAGCGTGTCATAGAGTCATTATAGTGCTGTGCTGTGGCACGAATTGCTTGTGAAAAACCCAAATGAATGACTTGAAATAAAATTATTAACGAGAAATGTCTGAAAATTGTTTTTTGGGGGATGGGGCGATGACAGAGTGGATGTCTTAGACTAGTTATAGTGTTGTACTATGGCACGAATTGCTTACGAAAAACCCAAATGAATGAGTTGAAATAAAAATTTTAACGAGAAATGTCTGAAAAGTGTTTTTGGGGAGATGGGGCGATGATAGAAGCGTGTCTTAGAGTAGTTATAGTGCTGTGCTGTAGCAGGAATTGCTTGCGAAAAACCCAAATGAATGACTTGAAATAAAATTTTTAACAAGAAATGTCTGAAAAGTGTTTTTGGGGAGACGGGGTGATGACAGAGTGGACGTCTTAGACTAGTTATAGTGCAGTACAATGGCACGAATTTCTTGTGAAAAACCCAAATGAATGACTTGAAAATAAAGTTTTAACAAGAAATGTATGAAAAGTGTTTTTGGGGAGATGGGGCGATGACAGAAGCGTGTCTTAGAGTAGTTATAGTTCTGTGCTGTGGCAGGAATTGCTTGCGAAAAACCCAAATGAATGACTTGAAATAAAATTTTTAACGAGAAATGTCTGAAAAGTGTTTTTGGGGAGATGGGGCGATGACAGAGTGGATGTCTTAGAGTAGTTATAGTGCTGTACTGAGGCACGAATTGCTTGTGAAAAACCCAAATGAATGACTTGAAAAAAAATTTAACCAGAAATGTCTGAAAAGTGTTTTTGGGGGATGGGGCGATGACAGAAGCGTGTCTTAGAGTAGTTATAGTGCTGTGCTGTGGCAGGAATTGCTTGCGAAAAACCCAAATGAATGACTTGAAATAAAATTTTTAACCAGAAATGTCTGAAAAGTGTTTTTTGGGAGATAGTGTGATGACATAGTGGATGTCTTAGACTAGTTATAGTGCAGTACTCTGGCATGAATTGCTTTCGATAACCCAAATGAATGACTTGAAAATAAAGTTTTAACAAGAAATGTCTGAAAAGTGTTTTTGGGGAGATTGAGAGATGACAGAAGCGTGTCTTAGAGTGGTTATAGTTCTGTACTGTGGGACGAATTGCTTGTGAAAAACCCAAATGAATGACTTGAAATAAAATTTTTAACGAGAAATTTCTGAAAATTGTTTTTTGGGGAGATGGGGGGGGGGTGACAGAGTGGATGTCTTAGACTAGTGATAGTGCTGTGCTTTGGAACGAATAGCTTGCGAAAAACCCAAATGAATAACTTGAAAAAAAAATAAAAGAGAAATCTCTGAAAAGTGTTTTTGGGGAGATTGAGCGAAGACAGAAGCGTGTCTTAGAGCAGTTATAATGCTGTGCTGTGGCACGAATTGCTTGTGAAAAACCCAAATGAATGACTTGAAATAAAATTATTAACGAGAAATGTCTGAAAATTGTTTTTGGGGGGATGGGGCGATGACAGAGTGGATGTCTTAGACTAGTGATAGTGCTGTGCTTTGGAACGAATAGCTTGCGAAAAACCCAAATGAATAACTTGAAAAAAAATAAAAGAGAAATCTCTGAAAAGTGTTTTTGGGGAGATTGAGCGATGACAGAAGCGTGTCTTAGAGCAGTTATAATGCTGTGCTGTGGCACGAATTTCTTGTAAAAAACCCAAATGAATCACTTGAAAATAAATTTTTAACAAGAAATGTCTGAAAAGTGTTTTTGGGGAGATGGGGCGAATACAGAAGCGTGTCTTTGAGTAGTCATAGTTCTGTACTGTGGCACGAATTGCTTGTGAAAAACCCAAATGAATGACTTGAAATAAAATTTTTAACGAGAAATGTCTGAAAAGTGTTTTTGGGGAGATGGGGCGATGACAGAGTGGATGTCTTAGAGTAGTTATAGTGCTCTACTGTGGCACGAATTGCTTGTGAAAAACCCAAGTGAATGACTTGAAAAAAAATTTAACGAGAAATGTCTGAAAAGTGTTTTTGGGGGGATGGGGCGATGACAGAAGCGTGTCTTAGAGTAGTTATAGTGCTGTGCTGTGGCAGGAATTGCTTGTGAAAAACCCAAATGAATGACTTGAAATAAAATTTTTAACGAGAAATGTCTGAAAAGTGTTTTTGGGGAGATGGGGCGATGACAGAGTGGATGTCTTAGACTAGTTATAGTGCAGTACTCTGGCATGAATTGCTTGTGAAAAACCCAAATGAATGACTTGAAAATAAAGTTTTAACAAGAAATTTCTGAAAAGTGTTTTTGGGGAGATGGGGCGATGACAGAAGCGTGTCTTAGAGTAGTTATAGTTCTGAACTGTGGGACGAATTGCTTGTGAAAAACCCAAATGAATGACTTGAAATAAAATTTTTAACGAGAAATGTCTGAAAATTGTTTTTGGGGAGATGGGGGGGGGGTGACAGAGTGGATGTCTTAGACTAGTGATAGTGCTGTACTGTGGAACGAATAGCTTGCGAAAAATCCAAATGAATAACTTGAAAAAAAAATTAACGAGAAATCTCTGAAAAGTGTTTTTGGGGAGATTGGGCGATGACAGAAGCGTGTCTTAGAGTAGTTATAGTGCTGTGCTGTGGCACGAATTGCTTGTGAAAAACCCAAATAAATGACTTGAAATAAAATAATTAACGAGAAATGTGTGAAAATTGTTTTTGGGGGGATGGGGCGATGACAGAGTGGATTTCTTAGACTAGTTATAGTGTTGTACTGTGGCACGAATTGCTTACGAAAAACCCAAATGAATGACTTGAAATAAAAATTTTAACGAGAAATGTCTGAAAAGTGTGTTTGGGGAGATGGGGCGATGATAGAAGTGTGTCTTAGAGTAGTTATAGTTCTGTACTGTGGCACGAATTGCTTGTGTAAAACCCCAATGAATGACTTGAAATAAAATTTTTAACGAGAAATGTCTGAAAAGAGTTTTTGGGGAGATGGGGCGATGACAGAGTGGATGTCTTAGAGTAGTTATAGTGCTGTACTGAGGCACGAATTGCTTGTGAAAAACCCAAATGAATGACTTGAAAAAAAGTTTAACCAGAAATGTCTGAAAAGTGTTTTCGGGGGATGGGGCGATGACAGAAGCGTGTCTTAGAGTAGTTATAGTGCTGTGCTGTGGCAGGAATTGCTTGCGAAAAACCCAAATGAATGACTTGAAATAAAATTTTTAACCAGAAATGTCTGAAAAGTGTTTTTTGGGAGATAGTGTGATGACATAGTGGATGTCTTAGACTAGTTATAGTGCAGTACTTCCGGCATGAATTGCTTTCGATAACCCAAATGAATGACTTGAAAATAAAGTTTTAACAAGAAATGTCTGAAAAGTGTTTTTGGGGAGATTGAGAGATGACAGAAGCGTGTCTTAGAGTAGTTATAGTTCTGTACTGTGGGACGAATTGCTTGTGAAAAACCCAAATGAATGACTTGAAATAAAATTTTTAACGAGAAATGTCTGAAAATTGTTTTTGGGGAGATGGGGGGGGGGGGGGTGACAGAGTGGATGTCTTAGACTAGTGATAGTGCTGTGCTTTGGAACGAATAGCTTGCGAAAAACCCAAATGAATAACTTGAAAAAAAATAAAAGAGAAATCTCTGAAAAGTGTTTTTGGGGAGATTGAGCGATGACAGAAGCGTGTCTTAGAGCAGTTATAATGCTGTGCTGTGGCACGAATTTCTTGTAAAAAACCCAAATGAATGACTTGAAATAAAATTATTAACGAGAAATGTCTGAAAATTGTTTTTGGGGGATGGGGTGATGACAGAGTGGATGTCTTAGACTAGTTATAGTGTTGTACTGTGGCACGAATTGCTTACGAAAAACCGAAATGAATGACTTGAAATAAAAAATTTAACGAGAAATGTCTGAAAAGTGTTTTTGGGGGGATGGGGCGATGACAGAAGCGTGTCTTAGAGTAGTTATAGTGCTGTGCTGTGGCAGGAATTGCTTGCGAAAAACCCAAATGAATGACTTGAAATAAAATTTGTAATAATAAATGTTTGAAAAGTGTTTTTGGGGAGACGGGGTGATGACAGAGTGGACGTCTTAGACTAGTTATAGTGCAGTACTGTGGCACGAATTTCTTGTAAAAACCCCAAATGAATCACTTGAAAATAAATTTTTAACAAGAAATGTCTGAAAAGTGTTTTTGGGGAGATGGAGCGAATACAGAAGCGTGTCTTTGAGTAGTCATAGTTCTGTACTGTGGCACGAATTGCTTGTGAAAAACCCAAATGAATGACTTGAAAAAAATTTAACGAGAAATGTCTGAAAAGTGTTTTTGGGGGGATGGGGCGATGATAGAAGCGTGTCTTAGAGTAGTTATAGTGCTGTGCTGTGGCAGGAATTGCTTGCGAAAAACCCAAATGAATGACTTGAAAAAAAAAATTTAACGAGAAATGTCTGAAATGTGTTTTTGGGGAGATGGGGCGATGACAGAAGCGTGTCTTAGAGTAGTTATATTGCTGTGCTGTGGCACGAATTGCTTGTGAAAAACCCAAATAAATGACTTGAAATAAAATTATTAACGAGAAATGTGTGAAAATTGTTTTTGGGGGGATGACAGAGTGGATTTCTTAGACTAGTTATAGTGTTGTACTGTGGCACGAATTGCTTACGAAAAACCCAAATGAATGACTTGAAATAAAAATTTTAACGAGAAATGTCTGAAAAGTGTTTTTGGGGAGATGGGGCGATGATAGAAGTGTGTCTTAGAGTAGTTATAGTGCTGTGCTGTAGCAGGAATCGCTTGCGAAAAACCAAAATGAATGACTTCTTAGACTAGTTATAGTGCAGTACTGTGGCACGAATTTCTTGAGAAAAACCCAAATGAATGACTTGAAAAAAAAAATTGTACCAGAAATGTCTGAAAGTGTTTTTGGGGGATGGGGCAATGACAGAAGCGTGTCTTAGAGTAGTTATAGTGCTGTGCTGTGGCAGGAATTGCTTGCAAGAAACCCAAATGAATGACATGAAATAAAATTTTTAACAAGAAATGTCTGAAAAGTGTTTTTGTGGAGATGGGGTGAAGACAGAGTGGATCTCTTAGACTAGTTATAGTACTGTACTCCGGCATGAATTGCTTTCGAAAACCCAAATGAATGACTTGATAATAAAGTTTTAACAAGAAATGTATGAAAAGTGTTTTTGGGGAGATGGGGCGATGACAGAAGCGTGTCTTAGAGTAGTTATAGTTCTGTACTGTGGCACGAATTGCTTGCAAAAAACCCAACTGAATGACTTGAAAAAAAATTAACGAGAAATGTCTGAAAAGCGTTTTTGGGGAGATGGGGTGATGACAGAAGCGTGTCTTAGAGTAGTTATAGTGCTGTGCTGTGGCAGGAATTGCTTGCGAAAAACCCAAATGAATGACTTGAAATAAAATTTTTAGCGAGAATTGTCTGAAAAGTGTTTTTGGGGAGATGGGGCGATGAGAGGAGTTTGTAACCGAGGGGGTAATAGTGTAACATTGTGAGGTGAAATCTCTAGTTCAAATGTGAAACTTAAGTCCAGTTTTGGATACTCATAATGATGGGGACTGATGGTTCTAATTCAATATTTTTTTCATAAGAACAAACTATTTTTTTTAAACTTCGAAATTATTTAACTTTATTTAATTTTTTTGTACGTATCTTAAAATGACAAAATATGCTTACGGCTCTAACAATTTTACTCTACGCTTGCTCAGAGACACGATGTGGCTTTCCCACTGGTATTCTATGTCCAGTTATCGACACTACCTAGTCTATTTCATGTATTAAATCAGTATTTTTTACGCAGTGGAACGATAAACACATAAGTCATATCTTAAAAAAAGTGAAGATGGAGCATTTTAATAGTGTGTTCACAAGACAATGTTATTGTAGCATTGGATGCCGACAAGGAGAAATATTTAAACTATGAAACAAGTACAAGTGGTAGCACTATTGGAAATGTATGCATGCATTGTCATGACAGTAAGGAATTAAATTTCTTTGGAGTACCGAAGAAATTCAACTCTTATGTTGGTGGATATGCGAGATTGAGATCTCCAGAGATGATTGCACTCAAAGAGAATGCCAACATAAAAATAATCGTTGATGATAGAGGACAACTCCTTGCTACTGTTGCAGGTAACACATTACCTACTGATACATCCAATCGTCAGCTTTCGGGTATTAGCATTCAACGGAAGGTCAAAAAAAGAAAGGCCTACTCTTCTACTAATATCGTAAACCATATTTTGTTTACGTACCGAAACTGTTACCTGTGTAAAAATAATGTGATAATAGACAGTGAAATTGCCAGAAAAAAAGGGCATTGACAGAAAATATCACTATGGAATATAAAGATGAATCGATGAAAAACAAAGCACCAGCAAAAGTTACTACCATTGATCAATGAGTCAATGAACCAAATAATACCAAAGACGAAAAGCATATTGAGCCTGTTGATGAGACACCAGTAAAAATTGTGTATGACTCAAAATGGAATAATGATTATTCTACTGATTACAAACTAAGAGAAGAAAATAGCTACAATATCAAGAGAGAACATGGTGAACTATTTTATGGAACAGATCCAAAATGTCCAAAGTTGATCATTGATATTAATAATGTATCATAATATATTTTTGTATTAATATTCTGCATAGCATTATTTCATTAAAAATATATTATGCATTACATTGTTATGTGTTCATTATCTTTAGAGTAAGCTAGCATATCAAACGTTTAGAATGTCTATTAAAACAACGGAGATGTAAGAAAAGGAATTTGCATACATCTTTTGTCAGACACATGTGATAACATTGACAAAATCTAGGTATCAGAATGAATAAATTCTTTATCAACATCCGTTGTTGGATATGTCGTTATGTCATTAGGAAAAATTGTAAGTAAGTAAGTAAGTAAGTAACAAACTCTTTCTTGAATTCACCACCTCTTGGAGACACAACACAGAAATTTAATTCAGGAAATTATGAAAAAAATTGAACAAATTCTTTATTAACATTCATTATCGAATGAAGTCGCTTCCTAGACAGACAATACAGCAATTTCACAAAATCTAAGTATAAGAGTGATTAAATTCTATATCAATATCCATTTCTCGGATACTTCGGAAAAAGTTGACAAAATCTAAGTACCAGAAAGAATAAATTCATTTTCAAAGTTTTTATCGGATACATCAGATAACAGTCATAAAATCCAAGTTCTAGTCATTTTAACTTCATGCGTCGTTACGTTGAATTTAGGTTAGACCGGTTATAGATGGCACTACACCCGCTCAGACACACAGTCATAGTGAGAGAGATATTCAAAAAGTTGAGTTAATTTAAGTTCACTTAGAGTGGCCAGACATGCATTGGAATAAGAAAACACCCGCCCAGACACACACAGGCAAAAAGAGTGAGAGAGATAAAAACACATACAAATACGTAGATTTAGTTAAGTTCACTTAGAGTGGCCAGACATGCATTGGAATAAGCAAACACCCGCCCAGACACACAGGCAAAAAGAGTGAGAGAGATAAAAACACATGCAAACACGTAGATTTAGACACAAAAACCGAGAAAGACAGGGAGTGTACACCGCGACGGCGCATACATAGTGAGAGAGGCACGCAAAGTCGACATAGCTTTATTTCATTTTTTAAGGTTAATTTAGACTAGGTTACGTGCCAACATTTTTATTTTGGCATTCTCTTTGAGTGTAATCATCTCTGGAGATTTCAATCTCGCATATCCACCAACATAAGAGTTGAATTTTTTCGGTACTCCAAAGAAATTTAATTCCTTACTGTCATGACAATGCATGCACACATTTCCAATAGTGCTACCACTTGTACTTGTTTCATAGTTTAAATACTTCTCCTTGTCCTCATTCAATGCTACAATAACATTGTCATGTGAACACACTTTATTAAAATGCTCCATCTTCACTTATTTTTAAGATATGACTTATGTGTTTATCGTTCCACTGCGTAAAAAATACTGATTTAATACATGCAATAGGCTAGGTAGTGTCGATAACCGGACATAGAATAACAGTGGGAAACCCACATCGTGTCTCTGAGCAAGCGTGGAGTACAGTTGTTAGAGCCATAAGCATATTTTGTCATTTTAAGATACGTACAAAAAAAATAAATAAAAAAAATAAATAAAGTTGAATAATTTCGAAGTTTAAAAAAATAGTTTGTTCTTATAAAAAAAATATTGAATTAGAACCATCAGTCCTCATCATTATGAGTATCCAAAACTGGACTTAAGTTTCACATTTGAACTAGAGATTTCACCTCACAATATTACACTATTACCCCCCCCCCCCCCCCTTTACATACTCCTGTCATCGCCACATCTCCCCAAAAACACTTTTCAGTCAATTCTCGCTAAAAAATTTTATTTCAAGTCATTCATTTGGGTTTTTTGCAAGCGATTCCTGCCACAGCACAGCACTATAACTACTCTAAGACACGCTTCTGTCATCGCCCCATCTCCCAAAAAAAATTCTCAGACATTTCTCGTAAAATTTTTTCTTCAGGTCATTCATTTGGGTTTTTCACAAGCAATTCGTGCCATAGTACAGCACTATAACTACTCTAAGACACGCTTCTGTCATCGTCCCATCTCCCCAAAAACACTTTTCAGACAATTCTCGCTAAAAATTTTATTTCAAGTCATTCATTTGGGTTTTTCACAAGCAATTTGTGCCACAGCACAGCAATATAACTACTCTAAGACAAGCTTGTGTCATCGCCCCATCACCCCAAAAACACTTTTCAGACATTTCTCGTTAATTTTTTTTTTCAAGTCATTCATCTGGGTTTTTCACAAGCAATTCGTGCCATAGTATAGCACTATAACTACTCTAAGACACGCTTCTGTCATCACCCCATCTCCCCAAATACACTTTTCCGACAATTCTCGCTAAAATTTTTATTTCAAGTCATTCATTTTGGTTTTTCGCAAGCAATTTCTACCACAGCACAGCACTATAACTACTCTAAGACACGCTCTGTCATTGCCCCATCTCCCCAAAAAAACTTTTCAGACATTTCTCGTAAAAAATTTTTTTCAAGTCATTCATTTGGGTTTTTCACAAGCAATTCGTGCCATAGTACAGCACTATAACTACTCTAAGACACGGTTCTGTCATCGCCCCATCTCGCCAAAAACACTTTTCAGACATTTCTCGTTAATTTTTTTTTCAAGTCATTCATTTGGGTTTTTTCACAAGCAATTCGTGCCACAGTACAGCACTATAACTACTCTAAGACACGGTTCTGTCATCACCCCATCTCCCCAAAAATACTTTTCAGACATTTCTCGTTAAAAATGTTATTTCAAGTCATTCATTTGGGTTTTTCACAAGCAATATGTGCCACAGTGCAGCACTATAACTAGTCTAAGACATCCACTCTGTAATTGCCCCATCCCCCCAAAAACAATTTTCAGACTTTTCTCGTTAAAAATGTTATTTCAAGTCATTCATTTGGGTTTTTCACAAGCAATTCGTGCCATAGTACAGCACTATAACTACTCTAAGAAATCCACTCTGTCATCACCCCATCCCCCCAAATACACTTTTCAGACATTTCTCGTTAATTTTTTTCAAGTCATTCATTTGGGTTTTTCACAAGGAATTCTTGCCACAGTACAGCACTATAACTACTCTAAGACATCTACTCTGTCATCACCCCATCCCCCAAAAAACACTTTTCAGACACCTCTCGTTTATTTTTTTTCAAGTCATTCATTTGGGTTTTTCACAAGCAATTCGTGCCACAGTACAGCACTATAACTACTCTAAGACATCCACTCTGTCATCACCCCATCCCCCCAAAAACACTTTTCAGACATTTCTCGTTAATTTGTTTTTCAAGTCATTCATTTGGGTTTTTCAGAAGCAATTCGTGCCACAGTACAGCACTATAACTACTCTAAGACATCCACTCTATCATCTTCCCATCCCCCAAAAACACTTTTCAGACATTTCTCGTTAATTTTTTTTTTTCAAGTCATTCATTTGGGTTTTTCACAAGCAATTCGTGCCACAGTACAGCACTATAACTACTCTAAGACATCCACTCTGTCATCACCCCATCCCCCCAAAAACACTTTTCAGACATTTCTCGTTAATTTTTTTTTCAAGTCATTCATTTGGGTTTTTCACACGCAATTCGTGCCACAGTACAGCACTATAACTACTCTAAGACATCCACTCTGTCATCACTCCATCCACCCAAAAACACTTTTCAGACATTTCTCGTTAATTTTTTTTTAAAGTCATTCATTTGGGTTTTTCACAAGCAATTCGTGCCACAGTAAAGCACTATAACTACTCTAAGACACGCTTCTGTCATCACCCCATCTCCCCAAAAACACCTTTCAGACATTTCTCGTTAAATTTTTTTTCAAGTCATTCATTTGGGTCTTTCGCAAGTAATTCGTGCCATAGTACAGCACTATAACTACTCTAAGACACGCTTGTGTCATAGCCCCATCTCCCCAAAAACACTTTTCAGACATTTCTCGTTAATTTTTTTTTCAAGTCATTCATTTGGGTTTTTCACAAGCAATTCGTGCCACAGTAAAGCACTATAACTACTCTAAGACACGCTTCTGTCATCACCCCATCTCCCCAAAAACACCTTTCAGACATTTCTCGTTAAATTTTTTTTTCAAGTCATTCATTTGGGTTTTTCACAAGCAATTCGTGCCATAGTACAGCACTATAACTACTCTAAGACACGCTTCTGTCATCGCCCCATCTCCCCAAAAACACTTTCCAAAAACTACATTCATTTGGGTTTGTCGCAAGGAATTCGTGCCATAGTACAGCACTATAACTACTCTAAGACACGCTTCTTTCATCGCCCCATCTCCCCAAAAACACTTCAGACATTTCTCGTTAAAAATTTTTTTCAAGTCATTCATTTGGGTTTTTCACAAGAAATTCGTGCCATAGTACAGCACTATAACTACTCGAAGACACGCTTCTGTCATCGCCCCATCTCCCCAAAAACACTTTTTAGACATTTCTCGTTAAATTTTTTTTTCAAGTCATTCATTTGGGTTTTTCACAAGCAATTCGGGCCATAGTACAGCACTATAACTACTCTAAGACGCGCTTCTATCATCGCCCCATCGCCCCAAAAACACTTTTCAGACATTTCTCGTTAATTTTTTTTTCAAGTCATTCATTTGGGTTTTTCACAAGCAATTCTTGCCATAGTACAACACTATAACTACTCTAAGACACGCTTCTGTCATCGCCCCATCTCCCCAAAAACACTTTTCAGACATTTCTCGTTAAATTTTTTTTTCAAGTCCTTCATTTGGGTTTTTCACAAGCAATTCGGGCCATAGTCCAGCACTATAACTACTCTAAGACACGCTTCTGTCATCGCCCCATCTCCCCAAAAACACTTTTCAGACATTTCTCGTTAGATTATTTTTTTCAAGTCATTCATTTGGGTTTTTCACAAGCAATTCGTGCCATAGTACAGCACTATAACTACTCTAAGACACGCTTCTGTCATCGCCCCATCTCCCCAAAAACAATTTTCAGACATTTCTCGTTAGATTTTTTTTTCAAGTCATTCATTTGGGTTTTTCACAAGCAATTCGTGCCATAGCACAGCACTATAACTACTCTAAGACACGTTTCTGTCATCGCCCCATCTCCCCAAAAACACTTTTCAGACAATTCTCGCTAAAAATTTTATTTCAAGTTATTCATTTGGGTTTTTCGCAAGCAATTCGTGCCATAGTACAGCACTATAACTACTCTAAGACGCGCTTCTGTCATCGCCCCATCTCCCCAAAAACACTTTTCAGACATTTCTCGTTAAATTTTTTTTTCAAGTCATTCATTTGGGTTTTTCAAAAGCAATTCTTGCCATAGTAGAGCACTATAACTTCTCTAAGACACGCTTCTGTCATCGCCCCATCTCCCCAAAAACACTTTTCAGACATTTCTCGTTAAATTTTTTTTTCAAGTCATTCATTTGGGTTTTTCACAAGCAATTCGTGCCATAGTCCAGCACTATAACTACTCTAAGACACGCTTCTGTCATCGCCCCATCTCCCCAAAAACACTTTTCAGACATTTCTCGTTAGATTATTTTTTTCAAGTCATTCATTTGGGTTTTTCACAAGCAATTCGTGCCATAGTACAGCACTATAACTACTCTAAGACACGCTTCTGTCATCGCCCCATCTCCCCAAAAACACTTTTCAGACATTTCTCGTTAGATTTTTTTTTCAAGTCATTCATTTGGGTTTTTCACAAGCAATTCGTGCCATAGTACAGCACTATAACTACTCTAAGACACGTTTCTGTCATCACCCCATCTCCCCAAAAACACTTTTCAGACAATTCTCGCTAAAAATTTTATTTCAAGTTATTCATTTGGGTTTTTCGCAAGCAATTCGTGCCATAGTACAGCACTATAACTACTCTAAGACACGCTTCTGTCATCGCCCCATCTCCCCAAAAACACTTTTCAGACATTTCTCGTTAGATTTTTTTTTCAAGTCATTCATTTTGGTTTTTCACAAGCAATTCATGCCATAGTACAGCACTATAACTACTCTAAGACACGCTTCTGTCATCGCCCCATCTCCCCAAAAACACTTTTCAGACATTTCTCGTTAAATTTTTTTTCAAGTCATTCATTTGGGTTTTTCACAAGCAATTCGTGCCATAGTACAGAACTCTAACTACTCTAAGACACGCTTCTGTCATCGTCCCATCTCCCCAAAAACACTTTTCAGACATTTCTCGTTAAATTTTTTTTCAAGTCATTCATTGGGGTTTTTCACAAGCAATTCGTGCCATAGTACAGCACTATAACTACTCTAAGACACGCTTCTGTCATCGCCCCATCTCCCCAAAAACGCTTTTCAGACATTTCTCGTTAATTTTTTTTTCAAGTCATTCATTTGGGTTTTTCACAAGCAATTCGTGCCATAGTACAGCACTATAACTACTCTAAGACACGCTTGTGTCATCGCCCCATCTCCCCAAAAACACTTTTCAGACATTTCTCGTTAAATTTTTTTTTCAAGTCATTCATTTTGGTTTTTCACAAGCAATTCGTGCCATAGTACAGCACTATAACTACTCTAAGACACGCTTGTGTCATCGCCCCATCTCCCCAAAAACACTTTTCAGACTTTTCTCGTTAAAAATTTTATTTCAAGTCATTCATTTCGGTTTTTCACAAGCAATTCTTGCCACAGCACAGCACTATAACTACTCTAAGACACGCTTCTGTCATCGCCCCATCTCCCCAAAAGCACTTTTCAGACATTTCTCGTTAATTTTTTTTTTCAAGTCATTCATTTGGGTTTTTCACAAGCAATTCGTGCCACAGCACAGCATTATAACTACTCTAAGACACGCTTCTGTCATCGCTCAATCTCCCCAAAAACACTTTTCAGAGATCTCTCTTTTATTTTTTTTTTCAAGTTATTCATTTGGGTTTTTCGCAAGCTATTCGTTCCAAAGCACAGCACTATCACTAGTCTAAGACATCCACTCTGTCACCCCCCCCATCTCCCCAAAAACAATTTTCAGACATTTCTCGTTAAAAATTTTATTTCAAGTCATTCATTTGGGTTTTTCACAAGCAATTCGTCCCACAGAACAGAACTATAACTACTCTAAGACACGCTTCTGTCATCTCTCAATCTCCCCAAAAACACTTTTCAGACATTTCTTGTTAAAACTTTATTTTCAAGTCATTCATTTGGGTTATCGAAAGCAATTCATGCCAGAGTACTGCACTATAACTAGTCTAAGACATCCACTCTGTCATCACACTATCTCCCAAAAAACACTTTTCAGACATTTCTGGTTAAAAATTTTATTTCAAGTCATTCATTTGGGTTTTTCGCAAGCAATTCCTGCCACAACACAGCACTATAACTACTCTAAGACACGCTTCTGTCATCGCCCCATCCCCCCAAAACACTTTTCAGACATTTCTGGTTAAATTTTTTTCAAGTCATTCATTTGGGTTTTTCACAAGCAATTCGTGCCTCAGTACAGCACTATAACTACTCTAAGACATCCACTCTGTCATCGCCCCATCTCCCCAAAAACACTTTTCAGACATTTCTCGTTAAAAATTTTATTTCAAGTCATTCATTTGGGTTTTACACAAGCAATTCGTGCCACAGTACAGAACTATAACTACTCTAAGACACGCTTCTTTCATCGCCCCATCTCCCCAAAAACACTTTTCAGACATTTCTTGTTAAAAATTTATTTTCAAGTCATTCATTTGGGTTTTTCACAAGAAATTCGTGCCACAGTACTGCACTATAACTAGTCTAAGACGTCCACTCTGTCATCACCCCGTCTCCCCAAAAACACTTTTCAGACATTTCTCGTTAATTTTTTTTTCAAGTCATTCATTTGGGTTTTTCACAAGCAATTCGTGCCATAGTACAGCCTTATAACTACTCTAAGACACGCTTCTGTCATCGCCCCATCTCTCCAAAAACACTTTTCAGACATTTCTCGTTAATTTTTTTTTCAAGTCATTCATTTGGGTTTTTCACAAGCAATTCGTGCCATAGTACAGCATTATAACTACTCTAAGACACGCTTCTGTCATCGCCCCATCTCTCCCAAAAACACTTTTCAGACATTTCTCGTTAAAAATTTATTTCAAGTCAATAATTTGGGTTTTTCACAAGCAATTCGTGCCACAGTACAGCACTATAACTACTCTAAGACATCCACTCTGTCATCGCCCCATCTCCCCAAAAACACTTTTCAGACATTTCTCGTTAAAAATTTATTTCAAGTCATTCATTTGGGTTTTTCACAAGCCATTCGTGCCACAGTACAGAACTATAGCTACTCTAAGACACGCTTCTGTCATCGCCACATATCCCAAAAACACTTTTCAGGAGGAGAATTCAAGAAAAAGTTTGTTACTTACTTACAATTTTTTCATAATTTCTTGAGTGAGATGTCTGTATTGTGCATCAACGAGGTGAATTCAAGAAAGAGTTTGTTACTTACTTACTACGATTTAGCTGTATCTAATTCGCAAATGTTATCTAGCTCTGTTTCCCCCCCCTATTATTCAATTAATATCGTTCGTATAGTCCAATTCGCAAATGCTATACCCCCTTTTTTTCTCCACCTTCATACGATCCAATTCACAAATGCTATCTACCGAGACATTCCTAACAAACTTGTCTTGACTAAAGGCAATTGTCCAAAAAATTAGAAACCACTCTTGATAGCACATAATTCAAAGAAATGGAACAGTGGATAATGCATGGGTGATAGACAGCTTTTCCTACAAAATCATTCCTAAATACGCAATTTGACAATTTCTAGTTTTCGATTTAAAAAAAAAAACACGCTATTCTGATTGTGCTTCAAAAACCCATCTGGTTGCGTTATACAATCTCGACTATAGTTTCAAAACGTGTTTGACCGCTTTATAGGTTTGCTCGCTTTTTGCAATGTACACGTCAAACCACACTGTATATTCTTGTGAAATTCCTTGTGCAATTGATATTAATAGCAATAACCAGTCTGGTTGCGTTATATAATCTCAATTATACTCTCAAAACGTTTTTGTACACTTTATAGGTAAAGGTTTGCTCGCTTTTTGCAATGTGCACGTCAAACTGCACTGCTTCAGGCGTAGGTTTCAAACCTTAGACACTATCATGATGAATTAAGTTGCTAAAGACATGTTTTTTTCATCACTTTGTTTGGAAAGATACCAAGGAAGTATAGGTGTGAGAGGATACTCATTCTCTTTGAAAAGGTGTAGAGCATCAAGCAAATAGTATGGGAATTCCTAGGGCATCAAGCAAAGTATAAGTTAGCACTCTACTTACGCGTCCGGGACATAACTTAAAACACTTCCCCCGGGTTCTGGGGGGTTCTGTCGACCCCAAAGTCTATTTTATCTGATGTTTGAACTATTTGAAAAAAATAGCTCCCTCAAAATTTGTAAGAACCATATATGCCCCTAGGCACAATTTACAACGCTTGCCCCAGGGCCCTGTGGGGTTGCGTCCACACTGGGATTTTCTTATTTGACCTTTGAGCTATTTTTTAAAAAATGGCTATTTTAAAATTTTTATCAGATGGGTTTTGGGAAAAAAGGGCGTGAGGGGCTAGTTACCCTCGGATCTCTTTTAACTCTTAAAAAGTGAACTAGAACTTTCAGTTCTCAATCAAATGAGCCCCCTCTGAAGTTTATAGGAGAATCCCTTTCATAAGAATCATATATGCCCAATGGACATAACTTACAACAGTAGGAACCCATTATTGATTCCGGGGCGAAGTGACATCACAGCCACAAGTCCCATTGAATCCGACCGGGTGTTACATTAGAGCAGATTTCTGGGAATTTCAGCATTGGATTTGCGCAATAGACCCAAGAGGTATTAGCTAGCGTAACTAATATAAGGAAGGATTGTCAGTATAAGTGAGATTAGTGTGAGAATAGAATTCAAGGAGTGAGAATAGTTTGACTTTACTCGTTTATTTATTTGGCAAGATATATATTTGCAGTTATGAGTGGAATGTTTACACTATTAGAAGTTGATAGTGGAGCTGGTAGCAGCAGCAATGATACAAGAGCACCAAACAATGAGGTGGAAATCACGAGAGGATCTCGACTTCGTCTCGAGTGGGAAGAAGTATATGCAAGATACGTGTTATCTTTGAGTAAATTTAAATTGGAGGACCAATTATGCTTCGCTAAGAAAGTCGATATAGTACATATACATAGACTTCAAAGTGCTTTAAATAGAATAGTGAAGTATATTGAGGACAATAAGTTATATCGGTAACTGTATGTTTAATATATAATTATTGTAATTATTCTCACACACAATAAAATTGTTTCGAAATAGAAAATATCCCCTTTCTTTTTGTTAGATTTTTTTTTAAGTAGGTTATCGAATATTCTTGAAGTAGAACAAATCGTGGTTAGTCTAGAGTAAGCAGTGAGAGTGTTAGGATTGAAAAATGAATGAATTTGAGGAAGAGAGAATTAAGTCGAATCTTGTGATTATGGAAAAACGTTTGATTCTAGATGACGATTTTCTCGAGTTATCTCTTCAACGGAAGATATTTTCTCAGGGAATACTTGACAATATAATGGAGAATGATTCTCCACCGTTGGATTATTGTATGAAGCTTTTACGACGTGACTCCAATGCATTTACTCAATTTATTGATATATTAAGTGAAACAACGCAGAATAATATCGTGGATATACTTTTGAAAACATTTCCGTAGATCCTTTGTAGATGACTCTCCCTTCAAAACAGGTTATGTAACGTCACAAAGTTACTCCTCTCTCTCCTATCCCGCCTCTGAATTTATCGAACATGGATCAGTTTCTTTTTAGCTGTGAGAGAGTTGACACCGGAAACCAAAAATGTCCACTCTTGTTATGTATGTATACTTTTGGCAGTTGGTCATCATGTGAGAATTGTACAATTATTGATGAATATAATGAAAAGTGCAAACTATGCAATCCGCGTAAATTACATAGAGGATATGGAGTACAAATTAAAAGCTGTAATTCATGTATTGAAGAGATTTGTGACTCTCACCCTAAAGGGCAACTATGCTCCAATTGTCACTATGACAAATGCGATCAGTGGGAGAATACTTATCCTGGTATGATTGGAAAGAACCCTAAACGAGATTTTAGTTTATTTCTATGAGATTGGTATCGTCGGGGTTTTAAATTATTTTGGGAGGAAGAATCAGGTCTACGATTCAACTGTTGGGGTAACAAGACAATTTGCTTTCTACTTCATCGTTGTGACGACACTGCCTATTATGACTATAAACCTAGTAATTTTTATTTGGCTATTAAAGAATGTGATTCTTCACTTAAAAACACTGTATGTGATATTACTTCAAATAGACCAATTGAAACACGTGAATTTCATAATATGAATGCAAATAGTATCATTGATTATACAAACAGATGTGATAAGAGTGAAGTTACATTGTACTGTAGAAAATGTGACCCTGACATTGCAGCCAATCAAGATCAATATACAGTGAATTCAAATGATTTACCAGCATAATTGGTTCTCGACAGTTACTTATACACAGAAGAAGAAACCTAAAGGGTAGAATAATGACATTGCTGTTGTGTATATACATTTTTTTATTGATAAACAAATTTACATACATTTTTAAAACACTTTACTCGTACGGCACTAAAATCAATATTACAGGTCTGAGAGGATATTTTCCGCCATAAAGTCGTTCAGACGTGGATTGTTTATGTAGATGTTGAGAAAATGCTTGTAAGTATAACCTTGACATTTGAAGACGAAATATAGTAGCGCATAAAAACCGCAACTTTTAGTCGTCATATCCTGCACTCTCTTTTCGTTTTGAATAATAGTTTTCCCACTGCTTTCTATATAGTTGCTAATGTGTTAAGTGTAGAATGTATAGGGTAGGCCGAGAGGATCAAAAAATTCAATAGTCTTCATTCTTTGGAAGATGCACAGCCAGTGACTGGTGTTCACAGTCGACGGACTGCTATTACCAATGATTAGGGTATTGTTTGCATTTTGAATTTTTCCAAGGAAGTCGGATGGTAGACAATAGGATCTGTATTTGGACATGTAGGGGTCCATACTAAATACAATGTTTATTTGAATAGTGTTCATGGTGCAAGGTCTAGTAGAAAACTGCCTTCGGGAGTGATTTCCCAATGGGTTTAAAATTGATTAAACGAGATTAGTGCGATACTCTCAGGTAAAGGGTCGGAAAATGTACACTCTAAACGCACACTCCCCGTTCATACTATACTCATATCTTGATTGCCTGACAAGTCTAGTACAATGGTACCATGTGTTTTAGCAAACATTTATTCAGTTATACCATTTTCAAATAGTTGTGAATCATGATCTAGGGTGTGCATTGTCAACTCATACAATGTTCTATAGGATTTATCAAAAGATAGATTTTAGAGTGGTTTTCCATTTACTTTGCAGACAAGAGATGAAAGCCCAAACATCTCAAATTTATGTGGCCAGCCAGTCCAAGAACGTATTGCACTGGTGCTTTTTACAAATGCCAATGCTAATTTTGATGGAATTTCGCCATTGATAAAGGATGAGTCGGTGAATCTGCACGAGCCTGTGGCAATATGACGTTGATTGGTGATTGTATGAGGAACAAATAGTTTAATATTATTTCCACTGGCTCTCAGTTTTTTCACTGCTAAAGCAACAGAACTCATAACCTGCTGCTTTCGTACATGTAGTATTGCCGAGGTGAGGGAGAGAGTTACATCAGTATTGGCAGAAAGTTCCTTTCGTAAAATGAAATTGAATGGAGCAACCGTTAATTTTATATCCACGTTAATATTTGGTGGTAGCCATTGGGGTATATTAAATATATCATGATATATATTTTCCAATTAGATGTAATTCACTAGTTGTAGCATTTTAACTGCATCTGTACTATCAGTATCTGTAATATATTCATATCCATTGGAGGTGCCTCTCAATTCCTTGCATGACTTGGGTGTCATCAACATGAACTGCATATAGCTTGTATAATTTGAGAGATTGTTGCTTGTGCTCACCAGTGTGCCATTTATGTAGACACTGATTTGATGAAATAAATTATGTAATATATAGTTTTCATAAGATATTCCATCAGCGCGAACTGGCATTCCGTTGTCGGATTTCTTGACTATCACATGTAAATCTATAAATGTCGAAGACATGTCCGTAAAGTAGTGTTCATTGGAATAAATTTGAAAGTGGATACTATCGAAGAGCGGTTGTTGTGGATAAAATTGTTCATAGTATCTACGTTTTACACTCACATCAACATTTTCTGCATTGAATAGATTTAAAGATGAAGTGGTTGAAGGATGGGAATCCTTATGCGGTAGATATGCCATTGTTCAGTCTATGAAAAGAAATCCAGTTTCGATCTAACAATTCTCTTCCTGGGGCTTCTTCTTCTACTAGTGCTTATATTACTTGTCGTTTTTTCCTTCTTTTCTTTGACAGGAGTGATGCCTTTCGTTTCTGACCTGAGTAGAGACTGCTGAGTGGTGCACTGTTTATCAACCTTTTTAACCCTTTTTCCATTTTGTCGAGATTTCAATTGCTCGCCAAGGGTTCGTGCACTGGACCAAAGATTGTCCGAAGCACTTTTTTTAAATCCTTGCCAGAGCTCCAATGGTATAGTGTAGAGGATGCAAAATCTGTCGCAGCTGGTACAATATATTTTTTAGCCAGAGGTAGTGCAGAGCAAAACAGCTTAGCAAACCAACGGCCAAGACCATACCCAGACATTGATGACCGACCTCTATAATAGTCCATTCCATTGCCCAGTTGATTTGGGCCAAGAGTATTAACAAAGCAGTCAATATCATGACAAATGAATACCACTTTTCTATTAGAAATCATGTTTTTTTTATACTGACAACGATGGGTCGAAAATGGCATGTAATCACAGCCAAACCTATCGATATTGCTAGAGGATCACCTAATTCAGTTCTTAGTGTTAACTGACAGAGTTACAAATAGGAAGTGTTTACGGGGATATAATGAAGATGCTTTATATTGTAATGATGTGTATGATCTTGATTCATTTTTCGTTCAAGAACTCGTAGGAGGGGAACATTGCTATTGCCAACTCTGGATATTTCAACAAATGAAGCATAACGAAATATACAAGTGTCCTTGGAGAAGGCCGGCGGGTAGTCAGCAAAAATAACATTAGTGTTTCTGGCACTTTTAGCATTGATTATATTACGTTTAAAGCCAAAAACATCTTTTAGATTATCATTGAGAATAACCTTTTCACTGGCAATGGGTGAACTAATGTAGACCTTGCCCTCTTCCTTTGAATAGTTGAAATGAAAGGCTTCTTTTTTACGAGTGGAAATTCTTTTATTGATAGAACGACATAAATCATTCATACAACTGAGTTCCTCGTAAGGTAACTCAACATATGGATAATCCAACCAATTGATCTTTTGAATTTTATGTTGTTCGCTAACGGCTGGTGGCCAATCATAGGGTCTAATTTTTATATCATATTTGCGATCTTTTCTCAGGATATCATAAGTGTTTTTGAAAATACAGTCGACAAGTGCCACTTCATACGCGCCATCGAATTTGATAGTGGGAGAGAGTTTTGTCCAAAAATCACTTCTTTTATTCAAATCATTGCACAGAGGGTCGGAGACATTGGACATACTTATCAAATAGAAATCATTGGGCATTGCTAATGTCTTCAACTGCAACCCAAGAATCATAATCAGAGTTGTATCCTAGACAACGAACAAGCAACTGTCTCTTGCCCCTGCGAGTACGGCTCATTAATATCTTTTCAATTTGATAAATTTCATTACTGTTTCTATTTTTTTTGTTCATAGTCATAAATGCCGCCGAGAACCTCATTATCTTTGGTGTCTCGCAGACGATATTTCTTGGGTTCTGTGTCTAGGATTTGTGACACTCTAAAAAGTTCAATGGACCATAAATAATTCTCCTTTTAAAATATAATACAAATAGAGAATATAATATTTTTTGGACCATAAAAATATTGCTGGTTCTATTAATTCGAACAGTATCGCCAACACTGAATTTTTTCTTCACAATTTTTTTTCACTAAAATATTGTTTAAGAAAAGTGTCAAATGTATTTTCACTTTATTTTCACTGCAATGAAATTCCTGAGAGCTAACATTGGACTGAGATCGATGAATTTGTTGGTTATATATTTGCATGATTTTATCTAAATCATGAATAAAAGCAGCCGTATTTTTCAGTGTACAATATCTCGAAATTAATAGATGAATCGTTGTTATCAATCTTTCATCAAATGCAGCCTTTATCGGACTGTGACTATGATAGAGCTTTGTATTATATTTTAATAGAAACTTTTGCAAATGTGGATTAACAAATTGGCTACCACGATCACTTTGAATTTTTCTATAGCAATCTTGTTAAGCTACTAGAATATATTTGTAGGGTGTATTATGGCGTCTTTGAATTTCATCTAAAGCTAAAAGATCTGTTTCCATTATATGCAGTGGGAAAAAGGCTTTAGTTTGTCGATATTGTTTGCCACGAAGCCTACGATTTTGATGTAGAGTGTAACTCGGTTCATTTTCTAGATACTCTTTTGCATTTTTTAAAGTGCTGCTGTTGCCACTGACGTCAGAGGCAGCTTTAGAAAGTGCTGTGGGGTAACTTAGACTTCCCCACTTCACCAATGTTTTCATATACATGTTTTAAAACTTCATCTATTTTGAACGCAAAAACGTAGTGTAATTTCCGCTAACCTTTTGCACACTGGAGGAGGGTGCTTGTGAAGGTGAGTTGATATCATACGTCTTCGCTTTTGTCTAGCCATTACCATCGTCATCAGTGTTATCAAATCATTGCTGTTGCTACTAGGAGTGCTAGTATTTTCCAAGATTAATTTAAAATCTTCTTCTTCTTCTTCTTTTTTAAATGGTGTTGTGGTTAGAGAGCTGACACCTCTACTCTATTTCTTTAATTTCTTTAGAATTTCTTATTGCCAATAAGCCTTTTGGGGAAGGCTGATGTATTTAGAAAGCTTTATAGATTATTATCAAATGATAAAAAGTCCTTTACGGTTTGTAACCATATCACAAATTAAACCAAGTAGATTATAACTTTTTCTCTGAATTATAATTCGTTTCCCGGTGCTATCGACTTGAACTTGATGATAATCATCACCACTTTCCATCATGAGATATGTTAATACTCTTTTACTCTGTTCCCGATAGGTGTGTGGCAGTAGGTTTCCAATTCATGTCACTATTGAATTCAATTCCTTCTCCTTTGATTGTACTGTCGTTGTTGCTGTAGAAGCTTGAGGATATGTTTCCTTTTTGGGGGGCTGGGGATCAGTGACATTGACGGCGGGTCTCTCACGATACGGTCTATGTTTTTCCACGTGACGAAGTGCATCTTGAAGTAAAACTAGCTTTTTATCATCTGCAATATTTTCATCATTAATGGATTTGCTTAGATTGTCCTCAAAGTGTTCAATTGGTGAAAGAACAAGTTCTATTGGAGTCAATTTGTTGGGTTTAGCCATCTAGAGAAAACTGTTCACAAGTCCTACGATTATTGGCAGTAAAAGTGTGAAAAAGCTACCGCCCGCTTGAAGGAGATGTTTTCGTTTAAAATCTTTTCCTTTGTTTTTGCCAGCCAAGGCACGTACAGTGGAACGAAGTTGTTTTGTCTGTTGTCTAACACCTTCTGATACGCTTAAATTGCCCTCAGTTAAATTTAAACAAAGTTCAGATATTAGATTAATAAATTCTTTGTCAACACCGTGTTTGAGTATGCCTTCCTGAGTGGGGGTTTTGAAGGGCTTAGAACGGAAAATAAGTGTCTATTTTCGTGTAGTTTCTTCAGTGTCATGATGGCAACTAATAACCTTTTCTACTGTGCACCGTAAGATATACAGTAATTTCTTTGTCGAAAATATCTGTGACTACACGCAAATCCTCGGGTGTATTCTGATTAAGATCCAAAAGAATGTACCCATAGGGCTTATTTGTCACCTGACTGTACGCTGAAAGTAGAAATTTGGGGGCACCTGGATATATTTGTTTATTGAGAGTTATTAGAGAACTTGAATCACGAATAACTCGGTAGATAATATAGACGGTGCAGTTCAAAACAAGAGTCCTCATACACTTGCTCTGATGAAACATATTGTGTAGAGCTAGGGTTATGGAAATGTGTTCATGATGAGAGCGAACAGTAAACAGTTGTAGCAATTCCTGCGAGAAATTTTCAATAGATTCAGGTAAATCATCAATAATCAGCAATGAGTTTGGCTCAATACTATTGAAAACATCAAATCCGCGTATTAATTGTATTGGCATAGATGTAGCAGTGACAATAGCTTTTATTTGGTCATAGGACTCTTGCCAAATACTATAACAATAGTAAATTTTCTTTGGTTTTTCCAAAAACATTTTCTTACAATTTTTAATTATTTTAGCTAAGAGTGTCGTTTTCCCCGACATTGACGGACCACTGAGAAAGGATCTGAATGGTGTTTTAAATTGATACATACTGCTGTTGACAGCAGTTGGACTACAACTAACTGTAAACCATACTTGTCTAATGAATAAATAATAATAATAATTTTCCCTAGACTAAAGGAACAGCAGTATCTATAGTAACAAGTACAACAAAAATATATTTTTCTTTTATTAGCAACACTTTTTTTACCACAATAATAGCAAAATAACAGAACAACAAGAACAATTTAATATCTTTCATTTATTGGCAATGACAACAAGAACAATGACAAAAACAACATGTATTTTAAATACAGCGACAGCAATAGCAACAGCAGCAGCATAGTTGAACAAATTTGTAGAGTAAGAAAAAAATAAAACACTATTTACAACATTTAAAAGATGAGAATCCTCCCCCAGGGATGGGCCGGGACCGCGACCCCTCCGGGGCCAGGGCGGAAGGCTGGGACCCAACCCCCCTTGGGGGGGGGGGGGGGTTCCGCTCCTGCTGTGGTGGAAAACAGAAACTCTGTATAAAATAGCAGCAGCAGTAAAAGTTAAATGATGATGATGACGATGATGATGGCAACGAACATAGAATGTATATTATATGGGAAAGTGTTGGCCTCCAAAAAAACACCTACCAAGTAGTATTATTTTTAATTTAAGTTAATTTATCCAGACCGAGTCGTTTTCGATAGTCCATACATTCAACTCGATCTGAAATACGGTAGTTACCATGGGGGAGTACCTTAAAATCGTCCTTGAGTACATAGACCTTGTTGGATATGCAAGACATGGCATTTTTTCCACTCTAACAGTATAATTTTTAAATTGTAATGAGCGAATTGCAATTGCTTTTGCTCTTGGCACTAAACTACTCTCCACACAGTTTCTGTAGACACTCATGTCAAAAATATTTTTTACAAAGTATATTGGCACCCCTTTGCACGCTTGTTTTACATCCTTATTGTGTTTTTCCACACAGTATACTTTTGGACCGGGAAACATCCCATTGGATATTAAATCACTCCCCGTCTCAGATTTTTACATTAACAATTGACTGGGGGCCTAACGTTTCACCAACTCGGGGTAGATGCTCTCATTCCAATTCGTATAATACATCCGTGAGCTGAAATGGGTGCCCTTTTCCAAATCTTTCAATAAATTCTTGGTTTTAACTTTTAGCAATAAGGAATCTGTGTGTCCATAGTACACTTGAATTTCCCCCTCCCTTGGCCATTGTACCTTACTTACGTTGTAAAAGAATGACAACATGAATTTCTTGGAAATTTCTAGTACTGAGCTCCCTCCCGCAATATTCTTATTCAGAACTACATTTCTCTTTTTTCTGTGTAGGAGAACCATATTCGGGTCTATGACAGTGAATGTTGTGAAGTTAGGATCGGAGATGATTCGAGCACATTCTCTGGGGCAGGTTACGACGTAATAACGAGATATTTTTCGTACGCTTTCACACATTTTCCCAAAAGCTGAATTTAAAATAAGTTTACACATTTCTTTTCGAACTTTACTTTTTGCCTGTGAACGTTTACTGACAAACGTGTCAATAAACGTTTTCAAGTAGGGTTTCTGATCGAATTACAGGGCTCTGTGTATCTTCGTAACCCTGAAACCATTGGTCACCATCCATCGCAATAGCACATGTTGAACAACAATATTCTGTTTCGGGTCCAGATCTGCAATTAGTTTCTGCTTAGAGGGGGTCCAATGTATGCCCATATCCTCGACAAAAGACCGAAAGTATGGACTCAAAGAGTCCTTGGACACCGGTCTATTTACACACGGAAAAACAAAATCTTTGATAGAGTCGTGGAGTTCCATTGGTATGTGACCGTCATTTTCAAGAAATGACCATTTTCCTCGACAGTGTGGATGTCTGGGGAATCTAAGGCACATGGATTTTCAAGCATTTTTAATTGCCACACGGTAAAGTATAGTGAGACACTGCCGATGGGTATAGTGAATTCATGTCAAGAAGAACAACATTGGACTTTATTTCGTTGCCATCAACAGAGTTCTGCCCCCTTGGATCAGTTGTTATGATGTAATCCCCGTGAAAAACATATCCCCCCTCATAGATCTTTCTACAAATAAGTGTTGATCCATATCGTTGATTAGACCTATTTCCTCCCTACTGATTTTTAGAATTAAATCCATCACTAGGTGTGGCGTTGAAAAATAATAGCCAATGTCTAGGCTAAATTTCGAATAAATTTGGTCTGTGTTCTTGCAGACAATATATAAAAGAGTTAACACATCACTTGCCAAGTACATTTTACATTAATCCAAACCATTTTTACAGCCCCCCTTAGCCCATACCCTCTTGGCAAATTCGTAGTCTTTGACAGTCCATTCACTATCGGTAAGTGAATTATAGAATGCTTCAATGGGTGGGGGGGGGGGTTCTCCTCACTTAACATTGCGCCTGAGTTGTAATAATCATATGTATATATGCCTTTACAAGTCAGTAAGTCATATATTTCCTTGTCGAGAAAGCGCTGTTTAAGCAGAGGGAAACTATCAAAATTATCACTTTTCTGCACTTTAATTAGTTGGCTGAGAGCTTTGGGGAAAAAACTATAAGAATCTAAAAAGCGGATTTTATTCCAACACTTATGCTCATTATCCACTGTTTGCCACTTGAATTCTAAAAGCAACAACTTCTCAGCTGGTTGGGTATAATATTGTAGGTAAATGAGGTTATCTACCCATGGGCTATCTGCAACTCCCTCCCTTTGCATACATGCCAAAGCCGTTAAAATAAATTTCAAATCGTAATTTGAACTGTGAATGAAAACTGGTATAAAGAACTGCTGGCTCACATTCACATTGCACGATCGATGTGCTACGCCACGAAAATTACTTTCCCCCTGATGATATTTCCTGCCATAATGATCGTGGTGGCGGACTTTTCCCTCCCCCCTTAGTCTATTTTCCCCTAGACCCTTTCCCCTTAGTCCCCTCTTCAAATTCCCCCTTACATACCCAACGTATTTTCCTATTTTTAATGGCCAGGCGATCCTCTGCTGATAGAATGATTGGGTGGTGTGTATTTCTCAAACGAGAGATTGCACATTCACTGTTACAAGTAATTTAGTCAATACTTTGACCGTGCAATTTTCCTCGTCCAATATCTCAACTATTTCTAAGGGACGCATAGTGTTACTGCTGTCTCTCTGCGCATGGGCATAGGAAACTGTAATAGCTTGATGCTCTTTGACACGATTTGGACATTTGAGGACGTTCACATCTGAGAGTTTGGCCTCACAGTCTAAACTTATTTCATCACTTTGCATAAGTGTATTCTGAAAATTTCTAAATCGCAAAATTGATCGGTCACCCGCAACTGTCTCCACCGATTGACAGCCGTGTCTTTTGCAGTGTTTCACGTGATTTTGTAGCTTTAAGTCGCTACGAAATCTAGACAAATACATTGGGCAATAGTAACATACTCCAAATTGCATACCCCCTCCCATAACTCTGCTAATATCCGTTATTGGTTTTAAATGGCCAATTGAATTAGGTTCACTAGGTGGTGTGTACAACAGCCAAACCAAGTGCTTCACACATTCAATCGACGGGGCCCTTACTGGGAATATTACTCCCTTTTTATTAGTATGTGCTCCATTTTTGAATTCCGTTTCGTACTGTAGCACTGTGACCCAAATCTTTAAATGTGCGTTTGCCCGTTCAAAAATATCTATTTCTTTGAGTGTTACAAGAAATTTATCGGTTAAACAAGTGAAATCTACTCGGGGAAAACCAGACCCTTCTTTCCCGTGTAGAGCCCACTGATCAATATTTTTCTTTATAGCTTTATCTTTCAGAGGTCGGAAAGGTGATATGAGAAATGCGTACATGAAACACTTTTGGCCTGTTTCGAAACAAATTTGTTGGACACCCTGACATCCTTCTAAATCAGGATTATATTTTAAAACTATAGACTCTGCCCCTTCCCCTCCCCCTCTTAAAGTTTTTTTAATTTACATATATTTACACTTAAGTTTTCAACAAATAAAACCACAGAACCACAGCCACAGCCATCATTATAATTGTCCAGATGCGTGACAACATTGTCAACTCATTGCATGAAAACATTCTCATAATTCCCCAGATGAGGGTACAGCACCAACATTTCAGTGTGCACAAAATGATCGTAAACCTCACCGTGATTTTCATTCAAATAGAATATTTTTAAAACAATTGAGGCTTTTATGCTGTTTCGTTCCCCCAGAGTTGAATTTAGTGCTCAAGAAGTGCTCGAATCTTCTCCACATATGTATGGATGATATTTATAGGGTTGCTTATAATATTCCCTGCCATCAGTGTATGAAAGAGATCCCCAAAAGTTGCAGTAAAAACGTTTATTGTATTCAGAATTGAATTCGTTTGCTGAAATTTCGGTAGCGGTGAGAATTGTATATCATCACTACCTACTCCCCCTCCCCTGCCCCATTTTGTTCAACAATAGGGTTAGTGTGTGGAGTGCAATTCCCCAGTTCGCTTAACATAGCCTCTAATGCTTTAGGACTATGCGAATCAACCCAAGCGAATTTATCTTCTTCAATTAAATTCGATTGAAATGGGGTTATATTCATTAAATATATGGGGGAAGGGATCATTTTTAATTCACGACTAAAATTATCTAAAATTTGTATGGTGTTAGGACTCGGCAATGGTAAATCGCTCTCTAGCAAATCTTGTTCTGAGCTAACTTCATTGCTTTGTTCAACTGTGCTAGCGTCTACACATAAAGAATTATTACCAACACTGAAATATTCTCCTAATAAATTATTAGCCCATTCCCTGTCGTCAACAATGTCAGTAGGTACACCATCTAAATTATCACTACCATCACACCCCCGTAAAATTTACCGTACCGCTCATCGATAGGTGATGTTCCAACGGCAATCTGAATATCACGAAATTGCAATGGTCCTTCAATTGAAACCGTTTCGTTAATGGGATCACATAGTTCATGACTTTTTTCTTCAGGTGGGGGAGAAGGTAGTGATGGATCCGTTCTAACCTATAAAAAAATAGACATTTATTTTCAAAGTGTATAAATCACCCTTTTTTTGTTTTTTTAAACTCGAAAATTGGATTATTGGCGACTATATTTTCAAATCATTTAAAACATATGTATCATAATAAAAAAAACACGCTTAGTATTAGTAGTAGTAGAAGTAGTAGCCGAACCAGTAGCAATATTACTATCTGTGTGCGTATAGTGCCATTTCGTTACTTCACTGTTCCCCCCAAACCACTCTATATATATATATATATATATATATATATATATATATATATATATTATATATATATATATATATATATATATATATATATATATATATATATAGGGTAAGACACCCAGTAGTCGGCCACCTGCCTATTCTCGGACAGAATGTAACTAACAGGGAACCTAGCTCTTGGCTAATGTGCTTAGAAAGTTTTTAAGCACTACTATAATACTATAAAGGAAGTTTTAATGCACTACTATGGATACTATTAGATATCCATATGGATATCTAAGTGACCAGGGAAACCAGCTTTGTCTTTGTATAAAAACTTTCTAAGCACATTAGCCTAGAGCTAGGTTCCCTGTTAGTTACATTCTGTCCGAGAATAGGCAGGTGGCCGACTACTGGGTGTCTTACCCTATATATATCCTGAAAGTTTCAATTTAATAGCCACCCCATTTGTATTACTGATGTATCATATTTAAAATCTAAACGAGACATGGTAGGTTCTGATTTTGTTCAACCTTCCCTGAAAATTTCATCTTTATACTCTTTATCTGTTTTGGTAAAATCCGGGATCTTACTTGGTTTGAAAGGGTTAGTCTAACCCCTTCAGGCCATCTCCTGAAGATAGCTTATTTTCGAAGTGTATAAACCGTCCTATTTTTTTTTAGTCGAAAATTGGATTAATAGCAACTTATATTTTTTAATCACTTAAAACATAAGCATTAAAACAAATAAAAAACACACTTATTGTAGTAGTAGCAGAAGCAGCAGCAATAACACTATCTGTGTGCATATAGTGCCATGTCGTTAGTTCACTGTTCCCCCCTAACCACACTATATATATCCTGAAAGTTTCAATTTAATAGCCACCCCATATGTATTACTGATATATCATATTTACAATCTAAACGGGACATAGTAGGTTCTGATTTTGTTCAACATTCCCTGAAAATTTCATCTTAATACTCTTTATCTGTTTTGGTAAAATCCGGGATCTTACTTGATTTGAAAGGGTTAGTCTAACCCCTTCAAGCCATCTCTTGAAATTCGCTTATTTTCAAAGTGTATAAACCACCCTATTTTTTAAAAAGTCGAAAATTGGATTAATAGCAACCTATATTTTCTAACCATTTAAAACATAAGCATTAAAACAAATAAAAAACACACTTATTGTAGTAGTAGCAGACGCAGTAGCAATAACACTATCTGTGTGCATATAGTGCCATGTCGTTAGTTCACTGTTCCCCCCTAACCACACTATATATATCCTGAAAGTTTCAATTTAATAGCCACCCCATATGTATTACTGATATATCATATTTACAATCTAAACGGTACATAGTAGGTTCTGATTTTGATCAACATTCCCTGAAAACTTCATCTTAATACTCTTTATCTGTTTTGGAAAAATCCGGGATCTTACTTGCCGGGATAAAAAAAAAACATTTTACAACTTTTGGGGGAATTTTATTCATGAAACTAGCTCAAAAGTTGTTAATTCTTATACACCGTTAGGTACGTTTATTTCTTATAATATTGTATGAAAAATTAAATACACAAAAAAGATATTTTTTTATTAAGATATTGTCATTCTGAATTATTGCAATGTAAACACGTTATTCCTTAAGCATATGTCACAGAGGGAACCCGCTAACATTTTACAACTTTTGGGGGAAGTTTTATTCACGAAATTAACTAAAATCTTTTAATATTTTTCAACTTTTTTTTTGGGGGCAGGTTATCATTGAAACTAGCTAAAAAGTTGATAATTCTTATATCTTCTTAGGCACGTTTATTTATTATAATATTGTATGGCAAAATAAATACATAAAAAAAAGATATTTTTCACTAAGATATTGTCATTCTGCATTATTGCAATGTGAAAACATTATTCCTTAAGCAAATATCGCAGAGGGAAAAAATCATAGTTCAAATGAAAAAAAAATTATCAGAGTTGAAAATCATGCAGCTACATATCACTTTTTGAAGAAAGGATCGATGCTTATCGGTTAGCTGGAACACACGTCAGAAGTGAAGTCTGATTAATGCTAATAAGTAAAACACTAACTAAAAGCTGTTAATATTTTCAACTTTTGGGGGGAGTTTTATCATTGAAACTAACTAAAAGCTGTTAATATTTTTCAACTTTTAGGGGGAGTTTTATCATTGAAACTAGCTATGAAGTTTATAATTCTTATACACTGTTGGGCCCGTTTATTTATTATAATATTATATGGCCAATTAAATACATAAAAAGAGATATTTTTCATTAAGATATTGTAATTCTGCATTATTGCAATGCGAACACATTGTTCCTTAAGCATATGTCGCAGAGGGAAAAAATCATAGTTCAAATGACCAAAAAATATCAGAGTTGAAAATCATGCAGCTACATATCACTTTTTAAGAAAGGATGGATACTTATCGGTTAGCCGGAACACGCACGAGAAGTGAAGTCTGATTAATGCTAATGAAGTAAAACAGAATATGATGAAAATAAAATAGTTTAGAAAAAAAATTGGGCTATATATTTGCACATTAGGGGTGAGGTAAAGCATAGCATATATTAAATACGCAATACCTTACTAGACAGAGGAAACCTAAAGCTAATTTAGTAGGTTTCAATAAGTGCTTTTGAATACAATATATTTTAGGAGTTCCAATTTGTTTCTAACGTATTTTTCATCCTTTCTTTATTTTATTAACTAAACTTGTTTTTTTCATGAGTCTCCAATATAATGCAATAGTACCCAAATATCTCCTTTAATTATTTATTAATAAAACTTACGATATAAATTTGCGTTACAATATCATCAAAATTCTCCATTTTATCTGGTGTTTGTTCCTTAAAAGGTTTCAAAAGAACTTCTATCTTTGGTTGAAGCGAAAACAATATAAACAATGTCTCAAGGTGGAATTGTGACATAACAGCTAATACGTAGGTTGATTTCGACAAAGAAACTACGTAAAATTCAAGCTAATAATTCCCAGAAATCTAGTCTGATGTAACACCCGGTCGGATTCAATGGGACTTGTGGCTGTGATGTCACTTCGCCCTGGAATCAATAATGGGTTCCTACCTACAACGCCTGCCCCTGGGCCCTGGGGAGTTGTTTCGACACCGGAGTTTTTGCTATCTGACCTTGGAACAAGTTAAAATAAATGTTATCTCAAAATTTGTATTGGATGGGTCTGGGGAAAAAAGGGCGTGCGGGGGACTAATTGCCCTCGGATCTCTTTTGAGTCTTAAAAGTGAACTAGAACTTTCAATTTTCATTCAAATGAACCCTCTCTAAAGTTTATACGAGCATCCCTTCAATAAGAACTATATATGCCCCCAGGAAATAACTTACAACGCCTAAGGTCCTGGGTGGTTGTGTCAACCCCGGAGTTTACGTTATATGATCTTTGAACTATTTTTAACAAAACGAATTTTTAACAAATTCGAACTTGTTTTTAAAAAATGGCTATCACCAAGTTCTTATTGGATGGGTTTCAGGAAGACAGGGGATGGAGGGGGAGGGCAGTTATCCTCCTATCTGCTTTGACTCTTAAAAAATGAATTAGAACTTTCAATTTCCAATCAAATAAGCCCTCTCCGAAGTTTATACGAGTATCCCTTATATAAGAACCATATATGCCCCCAGAACATAACTTACAACGCCTTCCCCCGGGCCCTAGGGGAATGCGTATACACAGGAGTTTTTCTTATCTGCCCTTTGAACTATTTTTAACAAAAGGGCAATCTCAAAATTTTTGTCGGATGGGTTTGGGGAAAAATGAGTTGGGTAGGGGGACTAGTTGTACTCGGATGTCTTTTGACTTTTAAAAAGTGATCTAGAACTTTCAATTTCCAATCAAATGAGCCCTCTCTGAAGTTTATACGAGCATCCATTTCACAAGAACCATATACGTCCCCAGGACACAACTTACAACGCCTGCCCCCTGGGCCCTGGGGGGTTGTGTCGACACCGGATTTTCGCCATCTAATTTTTGAACTATTTAAAAAAATGGCTATCTAAAAATTTGTATTGGATGGGTTTGGGGGAAAATGCGGGGGGGGGGGGGAGCTAGATGAGCTCTGATCTCTTTTGACTCTTAAAAAGTGAATTAGAACTTTCAATTTCCAATAAAATGAGCCCTCTGTGAAGTTTATACGGGCATCCCTTCCGCAAGAACCATATATGCCCCCAGGGTATAACTTAGAACGCCTGCCCCTGGACCCCGGGGTTGTATCGACACCGAAGTTTTTCTTATCTGACCTTTGAACTATTTTTAATAAAATTGCTATCTCAAAATTTTTATCGGGTGGCTTTGGGGATAAAAGGGCTAGGGGAGAAGGGGGACTTGTTGCCATTGGATCTATTTTGACTCTTAAAAAGTGAAGTAGAACTTTCAATTTCCGATCAAATGAGCCCTCTCTGAAGTTTATATGAGCATTTCTTTAATAAGAACCATATGTGCCCCCAGGCATAGCTTACAATGCCTGCCTCGAGCCCTGGGGGGTTATGTCGACACCTGTGTTTTTGTTATCTGACCTTTGAACTATTTCTAACAAAATTGCTATCACACAATTTTTAACGGATGTATTAGGAGAAAAAGTGGCGTGGGGGGGGAGGCTAGTGGCCCTTCAATCTCTGTTGACTGCCAAAAACTGAACTAGAACTTTCAATTTCCAATAAAATGAGCCCTGTCTGAAGTTTATACAAGTAACCCTTCCATAAGAACCATGTCTGCCCCCCGGGCCCTGGGGGGTTGTGTTGACCCCAGATTTTTTGTTATATGATCTTTGAGTTATTTTTGAAAAAATGGCTATCTCAAAATTCTTATTGGATGGGCTTGAAGAAAAAATGGGCGTGGAGAGGGGGGAGGTGCTATTTGCCCCCCGATCTCTTTTGACTATTAAAAAAGGAATTATAACTTTCAATTTCCAATCAAATGAGACCTATCTGAAATTCATACGAGCATCACTTCCATAAGAACCATATATGCCCCCAGGGTATAACTTAAAACACCTGACCCCGGGCTCTGGGGGTTGTGTCGACACCAGAGTTTTTGGTATATGATCTTTAAGCTATTTTTAACAAAATGGGAATCTTAAAATTTTTATCGGATGCATTCGGGAAAAAATGGCGTGGGGGGGCTAGTTGCCCTCCGATCACTTTTAACTCTTAAAAAGGGCACTAGAACTTCCAATTTCCTATCAAATGAGCCCCTTTCAAAGTTTATTCGACGATTCCTTCCATATGAAGTGCCTCTGGGAAAAAATGGAGCCGTATGACCTTTACTATACGCAACACAATAGCGTTGCCTCTGATTTCTGTTCGTTTTGGGTTTCATTTACTTATTGTTGGTGATGTGAGGTAGTTTTACGCTTGTAGGATTATTTGACTTTATTTCTGCCCATTTTAGGTTTAATGGAGCTATTTACTTTTCTTTGAAAAACTACTTTTGTTTGAAAAGCTTTTTAAGTTAATCACTCAAAAGAACCAATTAAAACATACGGACAGTTTAATATATAATGGAATTCATTCCGGAAAGCCTCAGCAATTTTGGATTTATTAACGTTATAAAATAGAAAATTTCCAGAATATTTTTGTTTTGAGTGAAGCACAAATTACGTCATTTAAATTAGTGTCATTTAAATAGTTTTTAATTAGTGTCATTTAAATAGTGTCATTTAAATTAGTTCGACAACCCCTTATTATTCCCGGAATGTTTCAACTTAATACCCTTTGTCTTTCCTGAGATGTTGCAGATACGCTCTCTTGACAACCCTGATAAACATCGTATCCTTGGATATAGTTCAGTATCCCCTTAACAGGCCTTGAAAGTTTCAACTTAATACCCTTAGTAGTTCCTAAGATACTACAGATACGCCCTTTTGATAACCTGGATGCATATATGGTCTTTTGATTAGTTTAACATTCCTTTCAAAGCACCCTGAAAGTTTCATCTAAGTACCTTTAGCCGTTCTTGTAATATTGTAGATACACTCTTTTGGCAACCCACACGCAAATAGTATCTATGATTTAGTTCAATATCCAACTCAACATTCCCTGAAAATTTCATCTTGATACCATAACCTTTTCTGAATACCCAGCATCAGGGTTGCCCTCTTTTCGGATAAAGAAACCCACATGTAAATAATAGACAACTTGAATGTTTCATAGTGCTTGTCCCAGGGTCTGTGGGGAGTCATAATATCCAGGAGGTTGTTTTTGCAATTCGACTTTTTCAACAGAACGGTTATCGCAAAATGTTGACCAGATGTATTCGGGGAAGAGGGAAGGAGCTAAAGAGGGCCTGGGAAGGGGTTGTTTGCCTCCCGATCACTTTCAATTTTCAAAAGGACACTATAATTTTGGTTTTTCAGTCGACTGAGTCCCTCCAGAGTTTCTACGACCTCTCCTTCCATAAGAATTTGCCTTGGTCAAAAGAAAAAAAAGAAATAACATATCTAAGCCATTTCATCCTTGACTTGGGCAGCGCTGCCTATGATTCTAAATATATTTAAAAGATAACGATCTTGATGACATTTCTAAAATTTGAACGAAATAAAGAACTTGTAATAATGCGGCAAGGATAAAACCAGCCCCATTCCGGCCGGTGTTTATAGAATCCTTTATTTTACGGTTGTTTCTGCAATTTAAGATCCACCAACAACTAAGTTTTCATGGATGCAGTTGAAATAAAAAAGCATAATTAATCTATGAGATTCCAAGCTTCCCTGCTTTACTTTTCACAAAATCATATTTCGAAACCTAATAGGATATCTGATAACACCGTGCATTGTAAGGGATTAGCTTTCAAAAAGCATTGAATTGACTTGCTTGACTTGAAGCTCTTGCTCAGCAGCGTCGCTATTTTATGGTGAACCAGGCGTCAGCACCATCAGTCTTTTCCAATGTGGCCTGTAGCTGCCAAGGGTCAGAGCTTTGTTAGGGTTGATGATTCAGGATTTGGTTTGACTGTAAATTACGTCATCCCATCTGATACGTGGTCTTCCTCAGAGGCACGTCCAACAGTTTACAGTTGGGTTAAAGCTGAAGATGAGTCGAAAGGGATTTTTGTGTAACAGATGAAATAGATTGCCATACCAACACAGCAACAAAGGAACCATCTGTTCAGACAGGCTTATCAGTTTGAAGGACCGGTGAATTTTTAGAATATGTACACTGTCAAATCTTTTAACGTGTTCAATTTTCAAGTGTTTCATCTGAAGTTTATTTTCGGCCTTTTTTTATCTACCTTCATCACCTGGGTCTGGGTCATGGGCCACACCTGTGACAAAAAACATCAGATTAGCTTCTGAGGCCGATTAGATTCAAGCTTTAGTTAGATAGCTGATCTGTGGCTGGTGAAATATTATTTTTCGTAGAAGACGGCCGAGGATAGCATTCGCCTTTAACGCCCATGCTGATATTTCTGTATCTAGATTTCCGTTTGAGGAGACATTTGAACGAACGTAGATGAACTGCTTGACTAACTGGACATTCTGGCCGCAACCTCTTATAAATGCTACGGTGCTACGTGGTGTAATTTAAACATGCATTATTTTGGTCTTAGAGCAATTCAATTTTAAACCTAGCTTTTCCGCAGCAGACGACAGTGTTTCTTGTGCAGTCCTGCTGTCATTTAGGCTTTCGTATTCTAATGCTAAAAAAAAACTATCAAAACTAGTGCTTAAATAAACTGAATTCCCATTCGAAAGTCGGTTTGGATAGTCATTATGTATCGTTTTTTTTTTTTTTTTTTTTTTTTATTCAGATGCCCTTTCCTCGCTTCTTAGAAAGGGTCTCTTTTATCTTAAGGTTTTTTATTTTATTTATTTTATTTTTTCCTTAATTCTGCACAGAGGATGGTTGGGCGGAGGTTTCGACCGAAATTTTTGCAGTTTTTTTTTACGCCTGGTGATTATCCTTGTTTTTTTTCTTTAATGTGATTTTTTTCCGTTTTTGGGCACACAATATAAAAACGAAAAGAAATTAAGTAAAAGAATTCAAATAAAACTAAACTACTACTACTACTAACTCTTTGCAGCACCAAGCCGGCTGAGGCCAGCACAGCTACACACGCTCCTCCTCCATCCTAATATATTAAAACCCTCCTTCTTTACACCCTCCCAAAAAGTTCCCATTCCCTTAAATCTTTCCTTAAGACATCCTCCCAGCCCACTCGGGGACGACCTGCTTTTCGTTTGACCCTAGACGGCTGGCCGACAAGGACAATTTTTGCCAATCTGTCGTCCTTCATCCGCAGAACGTGTGCTAGGCGTCTCATCCTTTCTGGCATTTTCGCCGTAGAAAGCGGATTGAACCGTATTTTTGAGATACAGTCAGTGAGTTGAGTACCCAAAACATTCCGTAGGTAATTTCTCTGGACAATATCAGGCAGAATCTCCTCCGTTTTTGGGAGCGCCCACGCTTCAAAACTAAACTTGACCACTGTCATCGCTATAGTTTTTAATATTCTAATCGTGGTTTGCAAACTTATCTTCCTACTGTTCCAAACTTTTTTCAACTGTGAAAAACACTCTAGGCCTTTGCTATTCTACTTTTAACATCTTCACTGCATCCACCATCTTTACTAATATTACTTAAATACATTCTAAGACCACACTGGCTATGCATGACTTACGAAGCAAAAAAAAGAAGAAAAATATATGATAAATGGAAAATAAAATAAAAAAAACCGAAAAAACGAGTGTTGTTTTCAGCCATTAGAACAATATGAATTGAAAATAAGTAGAGTTTTCGAAAAGGACCTCCGCCAAGTTGTTGTAAGTGCTCAGTATTTTTTTTTTCTCGTAAAGTTCACTTAAAAAGGTTATATTTTGTTTTTGTTTTCGTTTTTTATTTCTTCTGAGCATTGAAGACAACCTGGCGGAGGTCCTTGTAGAAACATCTGCTTATTTTTAATTGGTATTGTTCCACTGGCTAACAACTGCCCTCATTTTTTTATTTTTTTTTTATTTTTCATTTATTATATATATTTTTTTTTTGCTTCATGCTAATATTACTACCTAGGTTACTTGAAGCTGTCCACTTGATCGATCTTCTCATCACCCAACATCGCCTGTTCACTTACAGTTATTACTAGTCTTAGTGACGTAGTCTTCTTGACATTGATTTTCAAAGGTGTTCTTGCGTACTGAACTCGTCAAACCTATAAAAGTTCATTCATTTTGCTACAATTTTCATCTAAGATGCGTAAATCATCAGCGTAATCAAAGTTTAGAAGAGTTTTACTTCCCCGCGTGATTCTATGCTTTCCCATTGCCTTTGCTGTGCACCTTAGGACAAATTCTATCAAAATGATCCATATAAATGGGAAAAGAACGCAGCCCTGCCCAACTCCTGATTTAATACGAATCCAGCTACTAACCTCATTTCCTACCTTAACTGCAGCAATGTTATTCTCGTATATAGACCTAATTACTTTAGTATGGGTTTATCTCGTATACCATACAAAGATAGGACCTTCCCTAAAGCTCTTCTATCAGCTGAATCAAACATTTGCTTATAATCTTTAAAACTGAGGACTAAAGGTGCTTGAAAACTAAGGACTAAAGGCGTTTTAAAGATAGTGAGAAAAAACTTAGAACAAACAGAAATTACTCCATATATAAGAAGGTGCTTCTCCTTAACCCTCAGTCTTTATGTTAAAGTCTAGACTTTTTTTCACAGTTCTTAATAACGACTGCCTTTTACACAAGAGCCTTTGAACTAGAATAAGAAGTATTTTAAAGTGCTATAACCGTAGCATAAAACTATTCCTTCAAATACGGAATAGTTTCTGTTTGTTTGAAGTTTCGATATTGCTCTTTACTTTTGTTTGAAAAAACTTTTTTTATTTGATTTGAGATGAAATTAGAATCTGGCTTTATAATATAGTCTATAACAGCTGTTTTTCTATATAGTATTATCTTCTTTAATCTAGAAAGTATTTTCACAATTTTTTTTCAAACGTTGTAAGTAGGTTGGAGCTTGAAAGGAACCTTCTTGGACTTGGGACAAGACCAAGTAGCTTAGCGAAGAGGATCTTAATGTAAAGAGAAATTTTTATACTGGAGGCACTATCCCCCAAAATAGGCTAGATGTTTTTTTCCGGTCATCTGGTAACTTAGCTTATACCCTTAATTAGCTTGTTTTCAACCTAGTCAGAACTTAGCTCATTTCTTCATCAAGTCGGGACTAATTGCATTTTTACACCGTGTTGTGACTCAGGTCATGATTGCGCCAATTCAGCATTGCAAACAAGCTATGAACATGTTCAAGTCAAATCGAAGCTCGTTTCAGCTTCGGATCAGGACCGACTTGGTTCTTGCACCGAGTCATCAAACAACAGCAGCTTGGACTTACCTCATTTTTGCACCAAATCAGGGCTGTACCTTATCTTGCACCTCATTTTTCCACTCAAGATTTTTGCCCGCTCTTCCTTGGATTACGAAAAAAATACATTCCTTTGGTATTTTCATTGAAAAGATTCAAAAAATTGCCTTCCCTTAAATTTTGAAGAATATATCCCCGCCATACATTTTAGTGAATTGACGTATTTAAATCTTAACATAGTTTAAAATAACCAAGGATTTGTTATCCGAGATATTTCTTTCGTAATTTTCAATTTCACAAAAATAGTTGAAAAATCCAAAAGACAACTTTGATTTGAAAATGATTTCACAGTCTTTAGTGCAGTCAACAGTGAACCTGACTCAGTGCAAACACGAAGTAAAGCTTGATATGGTAAAACCCCCATTACGAGCTAAAATGAGTTGAGTCGTGGCTCAGTTCTCGGTAGTTTTTTTTTCGCTGAGAAGGACTTAGCTCGCTTTTGCCCCGAATCAGTCCTCAAAAACGAATTAAATCGCTTTACTATAAAAGAATTTGTATGGTTTTTAAAAAGATGGAAATTAAACCCCCATTTCAAAAAGTAATTCCATAATTTTCATTCATTTTTCAAAAATTATATTACCCAATTTAGAACGTCTAAGAACCTATACCAAATATTTTAAGTTCTATGTGCAAAATCACGAAATTTGACTTTTCCAAGAAATTTGGTTGTTAAGAAAACTAAGTCGCTTTGACTAGGAAGAATCAAAGGTGTTGGGGTGATGTTGGGTAACGACACAATTTATTAAGTGAATAGCTTAACTTAACTGGGTAGTATTATCTAGTAAAGATGGTGGATGCGCTGAAGACGTAAAAAGCAGAATTATGAAGGCTCAGGGTGTTTTTTCACAGTTAAATTTTTTGAAAGAACAGGAAAAAAAGTTTGCGAACCAAAACTTGGAAGCTACAGTGTGGTTAAGTGGGGTTCTGAAACGTGGGCACTTCGGAAGACTGAGGATGATTTGTTAGATGTTTCCCCAGAGGAAACGTCTATGGATAGCTTTGGTTACCCGTTTGATTGACCGTATATAAAAAAAAACAAGCTATACAAAATTTGATTCCTTCTGAAGTTCTAGGGCTATAATGAGAGAAAAAATGAGATGGCTAGGACACATTTTGTGGATGAAGAATAGCAGACTGCCAAATATTGTTCTTTTTGGCCATCTATCAAAGGTCAAACGAAAATTTGGTCTTCCCCAAATGGTTCTGAAACGTGGGCAATTCGGAAGACTGATGAGGATTTGTTAGGTGTTTTTCAGAGGAATTGTTTAGGGATAGCTTTGGGTACCCGTTTGATTGACCGAAGGCTACATGAAACAACAAGCTGGACAAAAATATGGTTCCATCTCACTTTCTAGGGCTATAATGATAGAAAGATTGAGATAGCTAGGATACGCTTTGAAAATGAAGGATGACAGACTGTCTAAGATTCTTTTCGGCCATCCATCTAAGGTAGGCTCCAAATGGGGTGGGAAGAGGTCCTAAGGAACGATTTAAAGAAAAATGAAACTTCTTGGGAGGGGGTAAAGATTGAAACTTCGGATACATTAGGCCAGACAAAGAGTGTGCATGGTCGTTTTGGAATCAAGGTGCTTAGTGCGATAGTGATTTGATCCTCCAGGGCCATTTCTGGCCCATACGACGTCTAATTTGCATTACAGTTTTTGGATCTGATTTGCAGGGACAAGTTGTAAGTGTAACGGGATCAAAATTCAAAACCTCAAAATTTTCCAATTAAAGTCACTCAAGTAGAATACAATCACCCAAAATATGAACCTAAAAAAAATTCAAGTAACCCACAGATCAAGTAAGGCTTAAGCGTCCAATTTAAAAAGTAGCAAAACAAATGTATTTTAATCGGGCAAACTTCGTAAAAAATCTTTCCCACAGTAAGTGTAATAGCAATAAATAAATCCGCCTCTGTGTCGCCAAAATATGCAATAAATACCAGTGTGACCAAATGTTACATGACAGGCGACCAACAATGTAATTTAAATCTTAAGAGCTTGAATTCCCAAACTATCAAGTGAAGGTAGAATTTATCATACAAAAAAATAGTCACTAGAGATACAAAGTATTTTCGTGTAATCTAATTGCATTGTTCTGAAAACTAAGTTTAGGATATGTATTCCAATGCAACTAAGTTGTATTGTCCCTTAACAAGTTTCACAGTGATAAATTATAAGCCATCTGGAATCTAAGTGACATATCGTTAGCAATAAAATTACAAAGTAAACTTTGTTTTGTCGAGAAAAATTCCAAAGTGAAGTCTTAGAGTTATAAATCGTATCAAAATTGAAGTAGCCAATTGGTGTATCCCTGTCCAATAGAGATATAGGACATACTGTCTGAACCAATAGGACCAATGTAATATACTTTTTAGCAACGGCTGAACAAAACCTCCGGCGAAATCGGAGAGGATAGATAGTTAGAACTTAGCAATTTTGCGCCAGTCTAGAACCAGTCTTTAGCCAGTCGAAAAAGAGTTTAGAACAAGTTTACAGTGAGTAGAGTTTGAGAACAATCAAATGTAAGCAATTTAACTATCGATAATTCTTGACATTACTAACGGTAAATTGTTGAACCTGTGTTTCATTGTATATGCCTCAGTTTATAACATTGTCCTAGTGCCTATGACCGTAAAGTGTTATACAGATAATTTTGATATTCCTGAAACAGCTTTGCACCACTAATGCGAGTAAAAACAAATACATTACTTTCTTAATTTTTGTCTCTTTATGTTAGTATTCCTCAAGATAATTAGTCCTTGTGGCTCAAACCGCTCTCAAGGGAACCTGAATCCTTTCAATCTGAATTCGACCCAGTATGGCCATTAATATATGCTCCCCGTTTGAACCGCTGATTTAATTCCCCGCTACACGAAGCTCCCCCGCAAACTATGGTATAAAACATTACCAAAATTAATAAACGAAACCCCCCCCCCCGAATTCTTCCCCAACTAAGGTAAAAGATATCAAGAAAAGAAATAATACACGAATACCCCCATTAGAATTGGCGCGGCCTGTTTAAAGGAGCAAAACACAAGTAAAAAAATTTCTACTTAAATAAGATCATTGAGAAATACTACGCATAGAGAAAGTGCAATATTTTGTTAGGCCTAAGTCTCCTTAAGATAGTACACTCCCTAAGAAAAAAAAGATATACATATAGAATCCCCCCATAAGATAAAAGAAAGTTGGAAGTGTCAAATTTGAGTTATATAAAAAAAACAGTGCCGAATTTTAATTATTTTTGAAAAAAAACTAGTCAATATGTCGCTAGATCCAAACGAACAACTGCTTAAACAAAAACTTATTGCCAAAACAGTGGAAATTTGAAAATCCCTTCCATCATATAACGGAGACTCAGACGTAGATGAATTTAGTATCTAATTGCACCAATTTGTAGAAGTAACTCATACGGACTTTAAAACATTAGTAGGAATGTTGTTAATGAGACTAAAAGGGCAAGCGTTAACATTTTTAAAAGAAATAGAGAACAGCATAGGGGAAGATAACAACCTTCCAATAAACTCCATAGAAAAATTGCTAAAAGTGTTCCGAGAAAGATTTGTTGAAACCAGCTCAACATACAAATTAATTAAAGCACGGAACTGTATGTTTCGATGAAACCCAAAATGTTAGGGAGTACCTACACAAAGTAATGGTGTCCATAGATGCTAACTATGGGAAAGAATCTGGTACCTTATATGATAAAATTGTACTAAATGCCTTCTTGCAAGGATTGAGCCCCAAACTGTACCGAATGTTAATTTCTAAAAATATTCAAACATTAGAGCTGGCAGTTCAGGAAGTAGAGAGAATGGTTGAAATTGACACGATTGTGGCAAATCACAATAAGTCAAGAATAAATAACGTAGGAGAATCAACTCCGGGACGATCACGAGGAATTTCACCCGCATTTTTCTCAAGAGATAATTCCCCAAAACCAAATCGAAATAGATCCTCAACCCTACGAGACAAAGAACTGTACGTTTCGTACCCACGAACACGGCAAACTACGTAAATAACCCCCCAATTATATGCTACGCAAGTAATAAACAAGGGCATGTTGCCAGGGAATGTCGTACTAGAAACAATTACCGACCAGCTACCCCCAGTTTTAATAGCCGTTTGCTCGGGAGAACAAACTTAAATGCCAATAGGTCAGGAAGCTATAGAAGTAACCCCCCACGCCTCCCATTGTTCCGTAACCCCTACAACAAGGATTGGAATACGCAAACCCTTCCCCCAACCGACAAAATAATTATCGGTTACCCAACCCAAATACGCGACAAAACACGTACCAATTTAATTCACGGACAATGTATCCTACTAGATTTAGCAGGAATACGAATGATGACAGAAGATATTTTTTCCCGACGGGAAGAAATTTTTCGTCAATGCCAAATGAACAAATGCCGCGAGCCATCGGCACAACAAATTCCAACCCACGTAATAATACGTGGCAACCAAGACAATCAAATGTCAATCAACTTGCTAGGGAAGTTCCCACCGAGCCCCAATGTCAAACACCAACCTATCAAATAAATGCACAGGGAAACGAATCAGGCCCCAGAGAAAATTAACCGGGAGCCTTGAGGCCAGTATTTTTTATAGGTCCCTTCCAGTAGTTGTACCTTCTTTTAGTGATAATAATGATGTATTACCTATATTAAATAATTTTAGTGTTGCAAATATTTGTTTCAAAGCGCTAATAGATTCCGGTGCTTCGGTTAACATAATAAACTCGAATGTATTTAATAGATTACCAGTATATATTAAGCGACGGAAAAATTTTAACATTCCCAGTTTAACTAGCGTCACAGGGCATAGGCTGGAAGCAATAGGCACGATACGCCTAGACGTGACAAAGGATAATAAAGTCTTTCCTACCAACTTCATAATATGCAAAAATTTCCCATATGAAGCTATAATCGGTGCTAATCTTTTCAAGTCTAATAAAATGTTATTAGATATAGCGAATCACAGACTCGTATATCCATCCGATCCTATTCTCCGACGCGTGGAGAAAGGGGAAGCAACAGTGAATAGAATAAAGTCTTTTGTACCCCATTTCTCGTCTTGTAGGAGAAACTCAAGCAGCAAATGGATCAAGCCAATAAAAACAAAATAGGGAAAATGCAGGAGTATAGGCAAACAGAAATAAAGAACATAGTAGAATTATGGAACGAGATAATAAATCTCAATACTGTCCCCTTACAGCCAATCCCACAAGCGGAAGATTTGACGCAACCAAGCGCCAATCTTAACTTAATAGAAAACGATTCGGAAGAAAAATATTACGGATTCGCAGTGCGTAAAACAAAGATCCCCCCAAAAACAATGCAAATAGTTCAAATCTCACAAATGGTCAACCCTGTAAACGACAATTCCGAAATTTGGTTTGCATCCCCGTGTGGAGAAAACCCTAATAATCTGTTTTGTGAAGAACAGACCATTTTATATGAGAAAGGAGAAGGTTTTATTTGGTTGAAAAATACACATGAAAATGATACGATTACATTAAAAAAGGGAACATGCCTCGTTGAAATACAAGTGATTTTTTAGCGCGAGCTAAACGAATGGAAAAACTCCAAAAGGAGCTTAGTTAATACTATTGGTGTTGGTAATCCAAGGAATAGGTACCCACTAAGAAGATCCCAATTTTTGAAAAAAAATTAAATTAGATCATATCCAAGATACAGAATTAAGAGAAAAATTATGCAAATTGCTCTGGGACTTTAGAGATATATTTTCCACGTGTGAAGAGGACATTGGACTGATACCGTTCTATGAACATTCGATTCAAACTAAAGGGTTACCTGTAGCTAAACAACCCTATCGTATCCCTCATCCCTACAAAAACTGGAGAGAAATAATATCATAAGCCCAAGTATAAGCCCTGTTATACTAGTACCAAAAAGAACAAGAACCTTAGGCTCGTAGTAGACTATAGAGCCCTGAATAAGCAGGTAGTTAGCGACAAGTTTCCCCTGCCCCGAATCAACGAAATCCTAGACTCAATCTCAACCAAAAACAAAATTTTTACTTCTCTTGACCTCACACAGGGTTATCATCAGGTTAAGATAGCACAAAATGACGTTTATAAAACGGCGTTTTCTACGACAGAGTGTGGCTCTTATGAATATTTAAGAGTACCCTTTGGACTTAAAACTAGTTCAAGTGCACTATGTAGACCTTTTTTATATTTATTATGTGGCGTAGACAATATCATTCATTTTGTGGATGATGTAATCTGTGTAGGAGAAAACCCAGAGGATCATTTAGCCACTTTAGCCAAAGTTTTTGAAAAATATAGAGAAGGTAATTTGAAATGTAGACCGGAAAAAGTGAATTTACTTCAATCCGAAATAAATTTTTTAGGAATGATAGTGACTCAGGGTCAGATATCACCAGATCCTGAAAAGATAAAATGCGTAGAAAACCTCAAACCTCCGAAAACTATAAGACAATTGCGAGCCATTCTTGGTTTAACAAGTTATTTTAGAAAATTTATACGTAACTACGCACAAATTGCAAAACCCCTAACGGATCTAACTAAAGGGACCCCCCAAAACATTACCTGGTCGCAGGAAGCTCAAACTTCCTTAGACACTCTCAAGAAACCCCTTACTTCTGAACCAGTATTGTCGCTACCTGATTTTGAAAAAGGACAATTTGTAGTCACCACTGATGCCTCAGCTCTGGGCATCGGTGCAATCCTTTCCCAATTAATCCCCATAGAAGAACACCCCGATCCCCTACAAAAATCCCCTTAGTATACAGAGAAAGTCGTATGCTATTCAAGCAGAACTCTATCGAAAGCCGAAAGCAGTTATTCTACAATTGGAGCTACTATCTATAATTTACGATTTAGACAAGTTTAGACATTATTTATTGGGTCGAAAATTTAAGTTGCGTTCGGACCATAAGAGCTTACAGTACTTAAGCACATTCAAAAATCCAACGGGAATTTTGGCTAGATGGATAATGAAAATCCAAGATCTGAATTACGAATTTGAACATTTGACCGGTAAACAAAATGCCCCCTGTGATTACTTGAGTAGATACCCCGAAAATAAATCCTCAGATAATGAAAATAAATAAATAAATGCCATTAACCCCAGTAAACGAAAACACAAGAAGAATAAACCTAAAATCCAAATAGAAGAAAACGAAATTAATAACAGCCCCTTATCGCTGGCTAACATTAAAAGAAATCAAATTAAGGATGAAATGTGTTCGACTCTCATTAATTATTTCGTGAATCTTGATAACCTACCCGATAAGTTCAAAGCCCTAAAAAGGGAAATTGATAATTTTTATTATGATTTCGACGAAGAAATCCTTTGTAGGATAGTAACAGGCGATACAAATAGAAACCAAATCTCGATAATACCTGTATTACCCCAAAACCTAATAATACCTGCCTTTGACTATTTTCATTCGGATACAGGCGGACACTTGGGAATCACGAAAACCTATCATAGATTAAAACAGTATTTCTTTGTTCCTTCAGCATTAACCAAGCTCAAAGACTTCATAAACAATTACGAATCATGTAATTTAAGAAAGAATCCCCAAACTTATCCCCATCCCCCAATGGGAAGAGTGCCGGTAGTGAGGTTTCCTTTCGACATTGTTTCATTTGACTTATATGGAACCAGAGGAGGCTTACCTGTTTCCAACAGAAGCCATACTTGCATTCTTTCAGTTATAGATCCCTTTTCGGGTTCACTTTTGCTAAAGCATTGAAAAATCAAGGCGCATACGCTACGAGTAAAGCACTAGCGAAAATATTTTTAAAATTTGGCGTTCCTAGCAAAGTTATCAGTAATAACGGAAGTAATTTTGTTTCTAAAGTAACAAAAGATTTAATGAGTTTCCTCAACATAGAGAAATTGATGACCTCCCCTACCATCCGTAAGCTAATGGGAAAATTGAAAACAGGCATAAAATATTTTCCAATGTCTTGAGGCTTTTTACAAAAGACAGCCGAAACGACTGGGATCAATTTCTACCTTACTTAACCAATGTAATCAATACTGCCTATTCAGGGACAACTAAAGAAAGTCCATTTTTTCTTTTATTTGGACGCGATTTTAAAATACCCTATCAGGAAATTATAGAATCCAGCCATTATTACAATAATACAGAGGACTACAAGCAAGATTTTATAAATAGGATGAGGAAAACCTATAAGATAGCTAGACAAGAATTAGAAAAATGCAAAATAAACCAAGAGTTGAGAAACGAATCCAAAGTCAAAGGTAACATAGAGTTTACGATAGGAGATTGTGTCTAGCTGAAAAATGAGGAAAAAGTGGAAGGCAAAAAACTTTCCAATAAATATTCTGGACCTTACAGAATAATCAAAAATACGCCAATGATTTTACTTTTAAAATGATAAACCCTGACAACGGAAGAACATATAAGGCACATGTTAGCCGTATAAAAAGGGCCAAGTACCCGGACAGATGGGCACCAAAACCCTCATCTACCGATTCGTCAAACCCGCAAAATGAATTCCCCAAGTCAAGGCTAGACGAGTTAAAACCTTTCAATTTCAAACAAGACTATTTCAAAAATGATAGCGACGAGGAAAATTTTGAAGAATTTTTAGCCATGAAAAATCTAGTCATACCCAAAAGAAAATCTTTAATACCAGTAGCAATAAAAGTCCCAAAAGGTCCAAAACGTTCATCGTCAGAAAGCTCAGAAGAGTTAGACTATACGCTGTCCCCAAAAACCCAATTTTTCCCCGATAGAATTTCAACCCCTTGTCCCCCCAAAAGATTTCCAAATGATATGGTATCACCAGCAACCCCGATAGAGAGGCCCGTATCGTTACAGGATGAATTAAATAGAGCTATGGAAACCCCTGGTGTAAAAATAAAGAAAACCCCACCCAGGGACATAAATAAGAAAAAATTTGAGAGAAAATATGGACATTATCAACTATCCTATAAAAACAAGGCAAAGCACCTTGCCTTGGACCCGGGAACTCCCCGAAGACGAAAATCTGGGAAAATATCATCACATAACGGTATCCAAAGTTAAGCCCAAGGAATCTTAGCCCTGGAAACAGACCATGTTACAAAAAATACCCCACCCCTCCCCCGAGGATATGGTATTCAAACAATGGAGACACTTTCCACAAACATTTGACTACTCCCAGAGTTCTCAAGAATCTTTTAACTCCCCCGAAACAGGGATTCAGCGCGAGGAAATGAAAAATAAACCCTCTACTTCCAGAAGAGACGAAATATATGAAGCAAGGGCAGGTAATACTCCTAAATCGCAAAGGACCACCCCGGAAAACCCCAATGATGAATCTTCAGAGACCAGTTCTGCTGAATCAGGCGAGTAATCAGCTCCAGATGAACCCCAAGATGCACGAAAACGAAAACCGGCTTCTGCCGCGGCTCAGGCGAAAGAAGCCAAATTAAAAGGTAAAAAATTCTTATTGAAGCAGTACAAGAAATTTGACCTAATCTCCATGGGAAATTCTAAAAAGAATAAAACGACAGAGAGCGAACAGGAAGCTACCAAAAAATCAGGCAGAGTAATTAAAAAACCAGATAAGTAGAAGTACGTCTAGAAATCAAGTACCCCAAAACTCATAAAATAATGTTAAGACGAAATGAGTAGGTTGAATAAGCAAACAAAACCTTAGAACAAACATGTATGGATACGACACTTCAACGAAACCTATCCGTAAAAGGTCGAAGGAAATTAGTAGTTGACTTTTGCAGATAAACTGAATCCCGGCTTGATAAAAAAAACCCTGAAGATAGAAGCAGAACAAGAATCTTTCAACCCCTTCTCCAAAAAAAAACCTGGTGCCACCTCGTTACAGACGGATTGACTATGGATCAGCTATTTCAGATGCGATCGAAACTCCTAGACGCCTTGGCACAATTGATAAAAGAAAGACTGAAAATCGAGAATATGATAGAAGCCATAATTAAATCTCTTAGTGAAGTTAAGGCTTCCAAAGAAAAAATGAACAAAAAAATAAATGAGATCCTAGTGACTAAGCAAATGGATAATTAATCGAGACTGAGTTTATGGAAGTTAAGGAGCAGACCGCCAAAATCCAGAATGAAATGGAATCAATAAGCGACGCCATGCTTGTTAAGGGATATAATTATCTCGATAAACTCCTAAAATTACAAGCATTATATAAAAAAATGCAAGAAATCGGTAAAAAAAAGTGGAATATTATAGAAACAGTACTGTGCTATCTGCAAAAATAGCGGTACAAGAAGCACTGGTACCTGAACAAGTAAAGCTCCTAAACTTACAGCATGAAAACGACCACTTAAAAGCACAGAAAGAAATAATTAAACTACAACAGGAGAGCTTAGAAAAACAATTGAAGGAAAACAAAGCCCAAATCAACAGAGAATTGCAAAAACAAAGAGAATTCTGCTCAAACTTAGAGAAAATGGTGGAAACCTATTTCACAATTGAAGTTGACCTTCCCCTCAACCCCGAATTGGAAAATATTCTGGCTAACGATTTCAACGAAGGGCCACCACAACCCTTGTATTTCACAATTCCAAATAAAGCCCGGCATCACCTTTTAAAACCCCAAATGGAGTCTATTCAACAAAACCCTCAAACGGACAGTGACGTAACTACTAGGACCCAATTCCCCACCATCCAAATAAATGATACAACTGGCCAGGATTCCTCAACACAAGGAACGCCCAAAACGCATCCGTTACCAGACAATACAGAAAACTAAGAAAATATTAATCATGGCTGTTAATTAAACTCAAAAAAGAGGTAAAAGCTCTTCTCGATTAAATACAAAAAAAGAAATATTTCTTTTACAAGTTTAGTATAGTAAATTGTGTAAGCAAGGGTATAGCGATAACCTAATACCACGAGCGCGATCCACGTTAAACTAGAGGACTTGTATTTCTGCTGAGCAGAATATAGTATTTCCTGAATTTTTGAAGAAATAATATATTTTGAATTCAGCCGTAGAAGAGAAAGTGTAGTTGGAACAGCCGTCCTAGTTTAGCCTGTCCCGGGTAGCCCCTGGAGTATGAAAAATGAGGATCACTAGGAATCACTTGGCATATGATTGAATTTAGTTCATGAGGATCACTTCCGTGTGCTGAATTCAATTGTGCGCCAATGCACAACCCCAAATCGCAATAATTCAGAACATATTGTTGATCTTAATTGAGTATTCAAATGTGGATCTGAGGAGACTTTCGGTGTGTCGAGCCTCGATTTTGCAGTGACATTTTTTTTTGTATTTTGAGGTTTGATATACTGAAGGTTTCTTTAGGGTCGATCCTACCTCTTCTGAAATTAATTTTATCTGATAACTTATCCGAATTCAAAAACCGCACGCGAACAAAATAATCAAACGTTGAATCGTGGGGTATCCTAACTTTTTTTTTCTCACCCTCAGCATAAGATGTATTCAGTATTTTATTATTACGACATTAGAATTCTTGACAAACCGCTAAAACAATTGGTCAAACGTAAAACCTGATTTTAGTAATGTCTTGTTATCATCATTGGTATTATGATAATAGCCACTCAGAAGACACGCGACGATTAATTGCCTAAATAATAAATAACCGCTTCTAATAGTAAAACTAAAAAAAAACTTTAACCTAAATATCAACAAAAAATATTCTTAAAAAAAATATAATAAAGTAGTCCAAATCTAATCACAAGAAAAGACGACCGGAAGTAGCCACGCTAATTTGCTGTAAAATTTATAAAATACAAGACAACCTAAAATACATATTCGGCAAAAATATGTACGAGTCGTCATAGCAATAATTATAACCAAGGTTTTTCAGTTATTTGAACACACATTTTATAATTAGCAGTAATGCAATAATCAACCATATATATAGGGGTAGTAATCATGGGAGACATGATTTGTTAACATACAGAAACATAATAGTTAACCAAGTCTTAAATATAGAGTTTCTGTCAATCTAAAAAGTCTGTCGCCAAATATCTGAATCAATATATGAACTCAAGAATTTGGCAGAAATTCCCTCATTGAAAATAATTATAAGTAAAATTTTATGTCTTTTCTTTGGTGACATAAATGGATCTTTAATCCGTATGTAAGACATGTGATGATGAGAAGCTTAAATTATCAAAAAACCATCCTTTATCAGTGAAATAAAAAGAAAATTAAAAGTGGCCAATGGGAACTGGGAGAATTCTTCTGAGGTTTAAAATAAATTCAGTTATTTGAAGAACCCCTTCAAATCACTAAATGAGACCATGCAGATTCTCCTTTCGCAATTTTTTTACTAAACTAATACCACTTCTCTTAACGTTATAAATTATTTATGCAGTCCAAGTGGCCCTATGTAAAAGGCTAATTCTTGGGAACCACTTCAAACCAGTAACTTAACTATGCGTTCCAAAAACTCACAAAAAAACCGATGGGAAATTGATCGACTTATTTATACTTTCTCTCTTATAAAGTCAATACTAGCAATGCAGTTTGATTAACCCTGTGCAGTGTATTATATCATAGAAATACTTTTGTAATAAACAACTCATACTTCTAATACTATCAAAAGACAATGAAGTGGTTTAAAAAAAATAGATAGATTTAAACTAGCGTTATTAGGAACTTCGAACAGACGCTAGATAGTGAAAACGCGTACCTAAGGGGCAAAGTATCCATCAACCCTACGTATAACCCGTGAACAAAACCGAGCCCACCATTTCCCAAACACATTAGAGTCATGATAGAATATAAAAGCATCCTTAAAAGCCTCACCTTCCAGTCATCATAAATCCTAATCAAATGCACGCGACACAAAAAAAAAATCCACGAACTCCAATACAGTTCAATAAATACGACAGCTAAATAACAAAATTTTATTAAACCCCCTCCCCGATTTCTGCGCGTTTTCATTTATTTTCTTCAAAAATGCAAGCTCCAACGAACTAATTTAAAGATACTCTTAATGCTGGTAGCAACCAGTAGTTGAACCGTGTACTATTTTATTTTCTGAACTATTTTGATACCCTTACTGAGCATTCTATTCGCCTAAAAACAAAGATCATAGGAATAAATAACTTACTGTGCTAAAATGTCTTTAAATACCAAAAAATAAAAACGCAAACTTCAGCAGTAAGATAAAATTACCCCGGAGTAAATGAGAAGATTAGAAAATATCGTTTGGTCTCAAACTATTGATATCTTCGATATATTTTTATTTATATACGTATTTGATTATATTTTGATTATATTTTGGTGTGGTAGAATCCAAAAATACATGAAATAGTGTGCTAGTCGGTTTCGAAACTTAAATAAGCAAAAGGAATAATTGCTAAAAGAATCGAAAAAAAAAATTCATAAATATCCTAAAGAAAGATGGTTTAAATCAAAGCATTTAAAATACTAATTTTGGCCTGCAAATTTCGACCTAGAAAAATGCGATATAACCATTGACAAAAGATAAGCCCGTAGATATAGATAAGACCACGATGGCAGTATAACACAAAAACTATAAAAAAAAAAAACAGAAATACGCAAAGCCTAGAAAGACCCGAAAAGAAATCCAAAGTTGACTCAAATATCTTTTAAGTCAAATATGATAATAACCTTGAATAAAGCTATTACAATAATTTCTGCTTACAATCCAGCAATCAGTCGTATGTTAAATATATATATATATATATATATATATATATATATATATAATATATATATATATATGTATATATATATATATATATATATATATATATATATATATATATATATATATATATATATTATATATATATATATATATATATATATATATATATATATATATAATATATATATATATATATATATATATATATATATATATATAATATATATATATATATATATATATTATATATATATATGTATATATATATATATATATATATATATATATATATATATATATATATATATATATATATATATATATATAATATATATTATATATATATATATATATATATATATATATATATATATATATATATATATATATATATATATATATATATATATATATATTATATATATATATATATATATATATTATATATATATATATATATATATATATATATATATATATATATATATATATATATATATATATATATATAAAACAGCCCGTTTAGTGAAATAGCTTTCCTTAAGCGTAAAAGCATAAAACCAATTAACGAAATTCTAAAATATCGTAACTCGCAGTCATAAATTAGGGGGCACAGATCAATTAGGACCTATACATATTAAGCTCAAAATATGAAAGCAACCTAGGACATATATAAAAAAAAGAATAAAGGAAGTAGGCATAATATTTAAGGTGCAAACAAGTTGCACGTACCGTAATAATGACCCTTAAGTCGATCAATCACAAATTCGCTGTGACGACATAAGTAAAACAAGGAAATGAATAGAAGTAGTTTAATGTCTCTTTGACATTAGCAAATACTAGTCTGCTTCAGAAACTAGATAGAGAAAGAAAGATACCTTGTAAAAGAGTAATCGCTGAATAATTAATAAAAAAAAAAAACAACTTAAAACTAGGACTCCGGCAATTACACTCTGTTTTTCTCAAGACTGTTGAGGAAGATAGTACTTTTAGCCTAAACTTTGAATATCCGCGATAACCACAAAGATATGTAAACAAGCCATTAATTAATTTTTTTAGATCCGGTATATTTTTTGTTGCAAAAAAAATAAATGTCCTTCATAAAACGAAATTAGTCAAAACGAGTAGTTTGAAAGTTCTCCAACGCAAGCCAGCAGGCAGATTCACCTGATTGGCTAGTCGCGAAGAGATATACTCTTCACAATAAACGGCAGCCGGATGATATTTACATTTTCCTAAATTGAACTACAAAATGAATGATTCTTGAATTATCAGAATAAAGAGCAAACAAACAAAAAACCTGAATAAACAAAGAGACGCAAATAAGAAATATTACTGTTTAGCGAATGCTAAGAGTAAGAGTAAATTACGATAATTAGTGAGTGCACCAACCTTCTGAGCCGAATGTGGCACTTGATATAGCCATGGCCTACTTCAACAAATAAGAAACGTGACTTAGTCAAGAATATGCTATCCATAAAAATCCAAATTTACAAAATATATGCTATTTAAGAGTTCAAAACACTACGTAGTCATTAAGGCACATATAAGTTTGAACTAAGGTAAATAAAAATGAAATGAGTATTTATACGCAAGCACGAAGGACCCAAGATAGTTTCTAATGTAATCAGAAAAAAGTGGAAGCAGTAAATTAACCGAGATTTGATGAATGGATGAATAGAATCATACCACCTGTAACGTGCTATAACCAAAGCCTGAAGTTAAAATTTATTTCTGTTCAGAAACACGTTTGAATAACCCTGAATTGGAAAGTATAACAATAAAGCTTAATTCCTGAGAACTTTCTCTTCAAATCAAATCCCTGTAAAATGCCAACCTGGTAAAAAAAAATATATACAATATTTAAAGTAAATAATAGTTTGTGCCTCAAGATCCAAATCAATTAAAAAAATTAAAACAAAGCTACCCCATAAACCATTTCAACGCTCCGATAACGTCAAATTCGCAAAATATCAGATGAAGTTAAAATAAAAATAACAAAGAATATAGGTGATATGAATCCCCCCCCTGTTGTAGCGTGGCACCTTTTCTTCCACGAAATCAGTGTAGGCAAGGCGAACGAACTCCTTTCAAGAACGTGATAAGTCAAGACACAAAAAAAATAATCAGCTTCAATTATTTATGTAAAAGAGAAAGAAAATGTTAGGATTAGAATTTGTAGAACCCTTAGTTGGTGTAAGATTTGGCCAACACTAAACAAGATGAAAACCCTAGCCACTCCGGCAAATTATACCGTTAAAATAATATAAAGTAATTAAATTTTATGCTTGGCGCCACGCACGAAGAAAAAATGGGTAAAAGTAATTATTAAAATTGAAAAGAAATATGAGTATTCTAGAGACTATGCCTGATGCCCCAATAACCAGAATCTGACCCAAAGGAAAAAACGAAACTATCCATAAACGCTTGAATATTCCGCAAAATATATGAACCTGCCAAATAACACAGTAAAATTCAACATAAAAACTTAGATAACATCGCGTTTAAGTATATGTACCCTTGCCACGTGGGACTCTCTATGCCACAGGAGCAGAATGGGTCGACACAGTAGATATTGATTACATAAAAGGGGTAAAAATCCCAGACTAAGGACAGCTTTTTTTTCGTATTTGAAATCGAAATCCAGGCCAACGCCTCGATTTCTGTCTGTTCATCTCTAATATAGGAACACGATGTGCCCTACATAACCCAATAGAGTTATGATGAAAATATTATATATTTACAACATCTTAATACCTTCCTTTTACAATATTGTGACACCGTCACCTAGATAAGTTTCTCGTACGCTATGATTTCAACTTCACAATAATATAAAACAATTAAGTTTTATATATTGCGTTTTGCACAGTTTAATTTCCATATCTTTCAGTCGCATTTCTAATGACTTTACAACAAAAAGATTACAGCTTATTGAAACTTATTGCGTTTAAATTGGGATTAAACTAACTCTAATTCACCAATAAGTTCACTACTAAACGTAAATATATTTTAATTTCATTTAGGGAATACAGGGTAATTAGATTTTTGTGCCTTATGTCATGTTTAACAAATTTTTAGGTAATATCGCACATGAATATAAATACCTCTGCCACGTGGCACTATCTCTGCCACTGAAACAGAATAACCCGACACATTAAACATTGATAAAGTATTCACTTGAACTGTAAAATTTATTCTTTATTAACTAGGCTTTGTATTCCACCAACTTTGCACATTTCTGAAATAGCCTGAAATAAGGAGTTTATTCCTACGTATTCTAACGATATTATTTTAGTAAACATCAATGCACAACTCTTCATTCGATCTAGCTTAAGAAATAGCTATCGAAATAAGCAATTAAGGAAGAACGCTTACAACATAAAATAAATTAACCCCCTTTAAATTAATCAAGTGCGAGACTGAGGAAAATAAATTAATAGGTGATTTAATAGCAGGAAGATATGGAATAAAAAAAAACCCTTAATCAAAGCAGAATAAAATGTGATAATAAATGAAAATGCCTTACCGTTTAATTGCTTACTATTGCACTGCAATAAGTATTAAGGCCTTAGTTGTCGATGGCTTTAGAAGATAAGTTTATATTTTCAAACTTCGGTCGTAATGAAATTTGTTTACGTTGGCAGGATACGCAATACCTACGGATGCTTAAAAGATTGTTTAAAAGATCATTAACTACGGATGCTTAAAAGATTGTTGGATATGAGGATTTACCAAGTATTCATATATGTGCAATAAAAACAGGGATCGAATGCCCACATTAAATATATATATATATATATATGTATATATATATATATATATATATATATACATATATATATATATATATATATATATATATATATATATATATATATATATATATATATATATATATATATATATATATATATATTATATATATATATATATATATATATATATATATATATATATATATATATATATATATATATATATATATATATATATATATATATATATATATACATATATATATATATATATATATAATATATATATATATATATATATATATTATATATATATATATATATATATATATATATATATATATATATATATATAGATATATATATATATATATATATATATATATATATATATATATATATATATATATATATATATATATATATATATATATATATATATATATATATATATATATATATATATATATGGGTGGTTGGCTTTTGTTTTGATTCCAATAGATTCCCAATCATCACAAATCCAAGTGTCATTACAGCTTTATTTTAGTTGGTAAGATTTGATACACAGAAAGCTGATTTTTTCGACCTTTAGACGCCGGAAGTGAATTGTCTGTTTATGAAAATAGGTGACTGCTTGTCTGTCTCTGAGACAGACAAGCAAAATTGTAAATAGTAAGACAGACAAGCAAATATTGTAAATTGTCATATGTTTACGACAATTTTTTCCCTGAATTCAAGGAAAATAAAAAAAAGTTTTGTTTCCTATAAATCATGACTTTTTACTATTTTTTTCTAGATTTCGGGAAATTTACAAGATCCTCTAAATTTACTAGATTTTTGTTTTTACTAGATCTAGTAAAATCCTACTGACCGTGGCAACCCTGATGAGTTTATACTTTGATCCGAAGCCTATAATTGAAGAAAAAGAAGAAAGTGACTAAGCGTATTATTCAGAAATAAATAAAGCCAAAAAGTAAGGATGAACTGTGTTAATCTTGTTTTTTGCTGCTTGGATATTAAAGGAAGAATTTGCCCATTGCCTGAGTATCATGCTACTTGAGACTACTGCCTCCACTCCTACTATCCTGGGTTGAAGTGATAGATTTTGTCTCTGCAGCCTATAGGCCTACTGACTTTTAGTACCCTGTTGCTTTTTGGGCACTAGTTTCTTAATATATAATCAAACAAATGGGATAGCCTAAATAATTGCTTACAGGATAGTACCCTTCTACATAGCCTATGGTAGACCAAATAGCCTATGGTAAGGTTAGGCTATAGCCTACCTTCAATGGGTAAGGTTAAGCAAGGCTACTTGGTAATAAAGTTACAAATAATCTTAGGAAACATCTTGGTAGGCTAGGTAGGCCTATGTAATGGTTGCTTTCCCAAGGGAAACATCTTTATAAAAACAATTCTTAGACTACTTCATAGCCTAATGCTTAAAAATTGGGTGAAATTCTAGTTTAGCTTCTTTTTGTTATGTTTGAAAGGGGTTAGGTTAAGAAAATGAAACTTTCACTAATGAATCCAGGGCCAAAAACATAGGGTAAAAGACCTCTTTTTGGGAAAGACCACTTTCTTCGGCATTCTGGAAAAATAGCAATGGGTTTTTGGACCACCCCTTTTTACTACAACATGAAGCAATGTGAGGGCAGTAACAAGAACCCTGCCTTCTTGGTCAAATTTTCACCAATGATTTGTCAGCATAAATTGAAAATGTGGTCTCTGTTTTGAAAAGCAATTGAAAAGAAAAACTATATTTAAATATTTGTGATTTATAGAATAAATATCAAGCAATAAAAGTTACATTTCTAGAATCAGAAGAAAATCAGCTTTCTGTTAATATATGAATAAAACTGAAACACTAAAAGGATATACCTATACATCAAAATAGGATAATTGGTATTTCCAAAAAGAGGTCCCTGCAGGTAAGTCAATAAACTAATAGTTTCAAGTAGTTGATCTTAAATAATTTGAATAATAACCCTATTGATGCATAGCTCAGACTTTTAGCTATTCATTAATATACCCAATCCTTCTTAATTCCTCTTAGGTAACAAGATGTGAGGGTTTTAGTTTTACATAATTTTGCTCAATTGGGTACTGGTTTTTTACCCTAGGCTACTCTGGGAAGGTATTACCAAGATTCCATTTTAATCCCTTTCTGATTTCAAAGTCTTAGAAATTTGTCTAGGCTACTAGACAGGTCTATACTTATTGAAATTTTGACAAACAACATTTTACCTTGATTTTCTGCTATCAGTTTTTTTTTCTTTGGTTTTAGTTCCAAAATACAATTGCCGTTATTGAGTAGAAATTTAAGCCATATCAATGTTTTTTTTTTAAATTTAGGAAATGTATTTGTAGATTTTTGAAACCTCATAAATTGGGATTGAGTAAAGCTGTGAAGCTGAAAAGAGTTTTCTTTTATTTCATTTAAGTAGAAGATCTGTTTTGAAAGGTTTCATTTTCATAACACAAAATTCTTAAAGGTCACTGCCGTCTAGAGAGAGAAGGAGTAGAGGTTGTTACTTTAATATACCTTCCCAGGACATACTTTAGTCTATAGACCCTTCCTAAAAGTTTCATTTTCCTAACCTTACCCCTTTCCAAGATAGCAAAAAGTAGCTAAACTACAATTTTACCAATCTTAATTACTAATTAACTCTATGGAAAGTCAGTCAGATATATTTTTTTAATTAGTTTTAAACAAGGGAGCTTCTATATCTTAGCTCTTGTGGAAGCATGTTCTACACTCCTGCACATGCCATATCCAGGGCAAAATCTATTTGTTCTATAGGTGTTTGTTTCACTAGAATGTTCAATTCAGATCTCATATTGCTAGGTTGTTGTTCTGATACCAGCTGGAACAGATTGTGGAATGCTGATAGAAGTAATCTGGTTCAAACTGCCTAATCAAGTTCAAGGCTTTCACCCTTTATTATTTATTATTATTTTACTGTCTATCATTTCACATTGATGTTAACAGGTTAAAGTAAAAAAGAGCACAGTTTCCTTGTTTTTCAAGATAAGGGCTCAAACCCTCCAACTAAACATTTTGGACCATGGCAAATATATCTGAAATCTTATTTGCATTCCTAGCATCATTTACCTCTGGGCAAAAATGAATGTTTGTGGCACAAAATAGTAAAAACTCTACTTTGCTGTGACCCAATCTCCTTTGTTGCTCAAAAAGGTTATCATCTTATGATGATGTATTAAAAACCTTTGTGTGGTATTCATATTGTTATAAGGCAATAATTTATAAATAAATATGAACCTTCTTTTACAATTATGCTATATTGTACAGCTTGATCCACACCCTATAAACCTGTTCTCCAAGATAGGAGGCTCAAAACCTCCTGCTAAGGGTTTTAGACCATGGCAAATGATTGGTTTTATTAGGATTTACCTTTCTTGCCATTTTGACTCACTTTGAGTAAAATGTTTTTTGACACAAAATGGCAGGAAACACCACTTTAGTGCAGCACAATTTCTTTGGTTACTTAAAAGGGCATTAGATATTGTTGTTTCTATTCAAATGGGCCTTCTCCCAACATTGTTGTTCAAGGGGGGGGGGATTATAATTCTCATGAATAGGTTTTTCAACCGTGGTGATTCCAATGGTAATGTTTTCTGTTTTGATCCAGTGCCATTTTGAGGTGTTTCACACTCTATTTTCAAATACTTAACAATTTGTATGATTAAGATTACTACTACTACTACTTACAACTCACCACAACACCAAGTTGCCTGAGGCCAAGATATACACATGCTCCTCCTCTGTTCCAATATACTTAAAGCCTCCTTCTGTACACCCTCCCAGGAATTTCCCATTTCCTTTAGATCTTTCTTTATAACATCCTCCCACCCCAACTGCAGATGACCTACTTTACATTTAGCACTAGACAGTTGGCCAAAAGGACAATCTTTGGCAATCTGCCATCCTTCATCTGCAGAACATGCCCTAGTCATCTCAACCTTTCTCTCATTATAGCAGTAGAAAGAAGGATTGCACTGCACTTTTTACATAGCCTACTGTTTGAAATATGGTCAGTCAGCTGGGTACCCAGAACAATCCATAGGCAATTTCTTTGGAAAACATCTAGCAAATCTTCATCTGCTTTTAAGAGCACCCATGCTCCAGAGCCATATTTGACCACTGTCATCATTGTAGCTTCTAAAATTCTAATCTTGGTTTGCAGACTTATCTTCCTATTCTTCCAAACTTTTTGTAACTGTGAAAAATATACTGAGCCTTGGCTCTTCTACTTTTAACATCTTCACTGCTCTCAAAGTATTTACTAATAATACTACCAAGGTAAGTGTAGCTGTCCACCTGATCAATCTTTTTGTTACCCAATGCCACCTTTTCATCTTCACTTGTTCATAGCCTTAGTGACTTAGTCTTCTTACATTAATTTTTAAGCCTATTCTAGCACTCTGAACTCACAAAACCTCTAAAAGTTCATTCATTTTGGAGTGATGATAGTGATGAAGTATTGGCCCAGAGGCTAAATTTTTAATAATACATAATCACTGCTTTTTAGTGTGACCAGGTGTTCTATTCACCTATAAAGTTATACCAAAGTATTCAGAAAAGTCTTATCTATCATAATAAATTGACTGGAAAACAAAATATTTATCCATTGCCCAGATATAGGGTACTTCATTTGCCATAGTGTCCTGCCATCTATTAAACTAGACTACCTGAAGTTATTCTAATCGGATAGGTAGCGCTGTGGACAGCCCTTTTTCTTCAACAGATGATTCATAGTGCCATCTTAATCATCATTGTTTACACAAACAATTAGCAACAAAAACTATCAACAATTAGTCTATGCTTAATAGCCTACCAAATTGGGTAAATAAACCAATTTGAGTAAATGAGAGAACTATTTTTAGTTTTTTTTTGTTGTTGGTAATAGTTGATTTTAGAAGAGATCTTCTTCCAGGTGGTAGCCTAGCTTTGATAGGCCTAGCATATAGCCTGAACCTGTTTGGTTCATTCCCTGATTAAGTTGATACATAATGTCCAACAAAGCTAAAAGAAAACATATTAGCCCAATTAAAGGCAATGACAAATGTACTGCCTGTTCTATTGAACTGGATGAAGGGTCCTCTGCTATTGCATGTGATATTTGTGAGAAGTGGATCTGTGGTGAATGTCAGGACCTGTCCCCTGCAGAATATAAACTACTAACTAAGATGATGCAATCCCTTACATGTTCCTGGTCATGCCCAGCCTGCAAAATTAACCCTCCCCCTCCCCCCTCTTGTGAGCAAGCTATGATAAATAAGTTAGCATTAGTTATGGACAATTCTTTGAAATCTTTCAGGGAAGATCTTAAGGAGGAGTTTGCCACCACTAGTCAGTTGACACAAACACTTTCCCAACTGAGAACAGACATAAAAAGTGACATTTCTGCCCAAAGTTAGCGACATTGCAAACAGGGTATCACATATTGAAAATTCATTACAATCAGTTTGCTCTACCTCAACAGTTCAGGACCTAGTGGTATCTACAGTGTCCTCTAAGTTCCGTCAGCCCAATTATCTGAATCTGATGTTTGTTGCATAGCATGTTCAGAGCACCAGTGTTTTGAAAGACATCTTAATATTGTTGCTTATGGTATCCCCCCCCCCAGTCTAATAATGCAGTTTTCCTGTACAATTATTTCTCATGCAATTATGGAGTTGACATTGGTGCCCCCCCTCCCCCAGCCCAAGTAAAAAGACTTTCTTATAGCCATCAACTATCTGGTAGCTGCCCCCTCCTCTTCTCTTCTCTGTACCATCAACTGAATTTAGAAAGCAAATTATATGGAAATCCTTTGAAACAAAAGGATCAGTTTGTTTTTATGGAGATAGTCCTAAGGAATATTGCATAAAGCACAAAGCTCTAGTTGAGGAGCTGAAATGCAGAAAAGCTAAGGGAGAAGCAGACTTGATAATCCATAATGGTGCCATCATTAAAAAAAGCTTGCCAGTTGGAGCAATCCCCCAGACTGCTCCAATGTCCCACTAATGTTTGTGCCTCCTTCTACCTCTAATAATTGTTTAAATTTTTATGGACTTGCATCACCTAATTCTGTCTCTCAAGGGTCTAGTAGTGAATACAATAATAATAGTTTCCTTTCTGATGCTGACACTTCTCTTCTTTCTTCAACAACAACTTGTTTAACTGATGTTTCTTCCTTGTTGTTTCATAGTGCTGTACCCAACAACCTTACCAATCCTTTAGTTCCTGCATCCTTGCTGATTCCTACCTCTCAGGGGATTCCTTAGCTCCAATATTGATAGCCTTCCTAATAAGCTTTTTGAACTTTCTTTTTGTATGAAATCTGAAGGAGTGGTTGTTGCTGCAATTATAGAAGTTTCACCAAAAAATACCTTGTCAGTTTTAACTCCTGATGAAATCAAAACTGATGATTACCAACTATTTTCTAATCTAAATTCCCCACTCTGCCACCAAGGAGTATGCCTTTATATAAGAGATGGACTAAATGATAGTCTTATTCAATTCTCTGAATACTGATGAAATTGAATCTGTGTGGATTAAATTACACAATCAAAGAACTTCAATTGTAGTGGGTGTTGTTTATAGAAGCCCCAGTGCTCCATGTGTTATAGACTTGGAATCAAATTTGGCTGCCATGTTGTCTCATATGATGACCAATTTTGCCAGCTATGATCTTGTCCTTATGGGGGACTTTAATCTTCCTGAAATTCAATGGATTGATGGTTCTCGTTTTTGTAATAGAGATTCTCCTTTTTTGTCTGCCCTCTCTAATAATTCCCCATGTTGAACAATTTCACAACCAACACACTTCAGGGAAGGTCAAGTCTCCCACATTCTTGATCTGGTTATACTGAATAACCCTGACCTTCTTATTAAGAATGTTATAACCACAACTGTTGGTAACAGTGACCATGTTGTAATTATTTCAGAGTTATGTCTACCTACCTTTCAGCCTTCCTCTAAGCAACAAAAGTATGTTAACTACAAAATAGTCTCTGAAAAACTTGCCAAAGTCAACTGGAAAAAGCTTATTACTGATGATATCAAGGAGAGTTGGTCAAATGTAAAAATGGAAATTCTAAATGTTGAAAAGTCATTTACCAGAATTTTTCAGGTAAAACAGGCAAAGAGTTTACCTTTTTTGACTACTAAAATGAGTAAGCTAATCAATAGAAAACACAGAGCATGGAACCATTATAGAAAAAATAAGACCACAGAAAATTATCTAGTCTTCAAATCCTTTTGTAATCAAACAACAAACCAAATAAAGGTGTTGAAGAGAAGGTTTGAAGAAAAACTGGCAGAGGAAGTTAAGGTTAACCCTAAATCTTTCTGGCATTATGCCACTCAAAAGTGTAGCAGCAGACACACAATCCCAGATGTCCTGCATGATAGTAAGTCAGTTGCTGATCCTGAACTGAAAGTTGAAATTTTCAATCAATATTTCTCTTCTGTTTTTTTATCCAACCCCAGTATTGTATATCCTTCACCTCCCTTATATGATGTATCACATAATATGGAACCAATTCTGATTACAAATACTTTGGTTCTAAAGGAGCTGACATCCCTCAAACTGAATAAATCTGCTGGCCCAGACGGCATTCACCCATGTATCCTTCACAAATGTTGTACAGTCTTGTGTCAACCTCTTTCCCTACTGTTCAAATTATCATTAAGTCTTTCTAGACTACCTCAGGATTGGTAAACTGCACATATTATTCCTATTTTTAAAAAAGGCAGAAAGGACCTTGCTGAAAATTATCAACCCATCTGCATGACATCAGCAGTTGTTAAGGTTCTTGAAAGAATAATTCATTCTGCAGTTGTTAAACACCTTGAAGCAAATAATGTTCTACACAGTTCACAGCATGGCTTTTGTTCTGGAAGATCTGTTGACACCAATCTCCTTGAATCATATGATCACATCACCAAGTTGCTTGATATTAGGGTTCCTGCTGACATGATTCTGCTTGACTTTTCTAAAGCTTTTGACAAAGTGTGTCACAATCAACTTGCAATTAAATTGCATGCAGTTAAGCTTGAAGAGAAATCACTGCTTTGGATCCTTGATTTTCTTTACTTGTAAAACCAATGTGTTCAGTTGTTTGATGACTCAGGAGATTGTATTCTTTCTTCCTCAACGTTTGTTCTGAGTGGAGTTCCTCAGGGAAGTGTCTTGGGTCCTACATTATTTAATATTTTCATCAATGATGCTCCTTCCTTTATCAGTAGTATTTCAACTCTTTTTGCAGATGAGGCCTGGCTTCTTGAATTCAATGTTGTCAAGTGCCATATCATTCACTTTGGCAAACAGAATCCATGCCGCTCTTATTTTTTCTTAGGCCACCCACTCTCCTCTGTTAATAATGAGCAAGATCTTGGTGTCACTATTGACAACAAATTAAAATTCAGCACACATGCTAAGAGATATGCTGCTGTGTCTAGTTCAACCTTGGGTTTGATTAAGTGTACCATCTCCACTTGTTCCTCTAAAGTCATCAGTCTTCTTTATAAGAGACTTGTGCGTCCTTAGCTTGAAGCTGGAATGTCACTTGCCTCTCCATATTTTAAAAAAGATATAATAGTTCTTGAAGATGTCCAGAGACATGCCACTAAAGTGATATCTGGCATGCAAGAGCTTTCCTATCCTGTAAGACTATCAAAGTTGAATCTCCCTACACTTGTATACAGGAGAAATAGAGGGGATGCCATTTTAGTCTTTAAGCTATTGAGGGCTAATATTCTCCCTGTATTATTCCCTACTGTTAGTACCAATTCAAGAACTAGAGGTCATCAACTGAAACTTGTCAAGCAGTCTACAACATCTAGAGTCTGTACTCAATTCTTCTCAACATGTATTGTCAACAATTGGAACAAATTATCTAATGAAACTTTTACTGCTGAATCCATTGATGTTTTTAAACAAAGGGTAGATGCTGAGGGGTCCTCCAAAGAGCGTAAATTCAATTGGGATGCTATTGAAGATGGAGCAGCACCTGGTCAGTAGTGATTCTTGCATACAATTAGTCATCATTCCAGAGCTCTACAAGGAGAATTCTTTAGATTGCTCCTAGCTGCAATTTAAGGTAATTTTGCTCATACTTTCATCTATGATGCTTAAATCACCAGCTTGATCTAGGCTCAGGAGAGTTCTTCCTCCTCATTTGATTATGTGGTCTCCCATTGCCTTTCCTGTGCTTCTTAAGACAAAGTCCATCAAAATGATCGATATAAAGGGGGGATAGAACAAGTAACTGCAGCAGTATTAGTCTTATACATAGCACTAATCACTTAAATGTATTTGTCTGGTATAACATACAAGGATAAGACCTTTGCTAAAGCTCTTCTATCAACAGAATTGAACACTTACTCATAATCTATAGAACTATGGACCAGAGGTGTTTGATAACTTAGGCACTTCTCAATTATTAACCTAAGAGGGAAAATTTGGTCAACACATCCTCTACCTTTTCTAAAACTGCACTGTTCTTCTCTTATGACTTTGTCTACAGCATCTCTCAGTCTAAAAAGTATCATATTACTAAGTAATTTGCTACCTACAGAGACTAGACTAATGCCTCAATAATTACCACACTCACTCTTACCACCTTTCTTATACAGTGTTTTAATTAAGGTTCTCCTAGAACTGCTAGGTCCTTCCCCTTTTTCAAGAATCATATTCATAACCTTCAGTAACCTATTTCTAACCTTGGAGCTACCATATTTAAGAAGCTTATTTACCACACTATCAGCACCTGCAGCCTTATTATTTTTTAATCTTTTTAGCACTGTTCCTATTTCTTCCTCACAAATCTTCCTTCACATCCAAGATTTCACAAACTTCTTCATTTTCCTCTATATCTTTTCCTGCAACTCTATCTTGGTTTAGCATATCCTCAAAATGTTATGCTCATCCCTCTTTAACTCTTTCCTTATCACTAAGTGTGGCCCTATTCCTATCTTTAACTGGGAAAAGTCTGGATTGACTACTCCCTCTTAATTTATTAACATGCCAGTACAATATTTTACTATTATGTTATCTAGCCGCATCTTCCAGATCCTTGGCAATTTTATCCATGGTCTTCACTTCACACCTCCTTAGTTCATAATTTAATGCTTTCTCCACTTCCTTTTGTTCTTGTATAATCTATCATTCAGATAATTCTTGTACAAATCCCTTCTCCTGTCTATTAAACATAAAGCTTTTTTCACTAATATTCCTAGCTGTGCTCCTAACTTTCTTCCCTAAGACACCATAAACAACTTCACAAATTGTTTTCCTAAAATTATTCCATCTATCTTCCACATTGTCAAATTTTAAACTCTGAAGTTTAGTATTCAACTGTTCCTGGAAAGTTTCTCTCAAATTCTCATCCTGGAGTCTACCAACATCACAACTTCTTGGGAGGTAGTTACTCTTCCAAAATTTCAGCACTAAATTAACCCTAGACTTTACTATATAGTCATCTTTATTTTAAACATCAATAACAGCACTCCTATATACCCTAGTATCTTGTCTTGATTCTGCCAGTCTTTGGTTTATGATAACATTATCAATAATGTTTGCTGTCTTATCATCACATAAATACCATGTTAACTTATGGGCCATTTTATGACCAAACACCATATTGGCTAAAGCTAGATTGTTATACCTATAAAATTTCAGCAGTCTTTAGCCAACACTGTTTTCTTTTTCTACATTAAACTTGCATAGACTAGAATACCATCTATCCCTATTTCTACCAACCTGGGTGTTGTGATCTCCTACCTGGGACCCTGTTTATTTGCTCTTGTAACTGTAAGTAAAGTTCATCTGAGTTGCTAGTATCTCTGTCAGTCAGTTCTATAGGGGCATATACTACTATAACTGATACCCTGACATTTTTAGTCATAAAATGAGCAATTAGTATTCTATTATTAATACCCTCCCAGCCTAAACAAGACTTTGTAGCTTCCTTATTCATCATGAGTCCTACTCCCTGTTGATGTACCCCATCCTTCCTGCCTGAGTAAATAAATTCTATATCACCTAATTTCATGCTTCCTACCCATGGGATACGAGTTTCTGAAACTCCTAATAAGTCCAGCTTGAATTATCTGAATTTGTCAGTCAAAATGTCAATACAATAGTTATTTTTTAATGTTGTAACATTCTAAGTTCCATTTTCATATTCTTTAAATCATTGAAATTATTTTGGCTTCAGGAAAAGCAATGGTCCTGGATACCAGTGCAGGATCGGGACCAACACATCTTCTCAAGTCTACACCAAAGTGCTTAAGCCAATTTAGAACCAGACAGCAAGAAGTCCTTGGGACCTCCAGTATGAATAGAGGCTTTGTGCAATCCTGGGCTCATCTTGGTCACAACATGGTTTTCATCACTTGGTGTTGCTCTTCTATCAACAATAGTCAAAATCCTGCACAGACAATCTAAAGCCTATTACCTCTGACTCATTAAATAGTCATGCCTACAAATATTATGCTACTACCAGGACGCAACCCATAGTAGATAAATTAGCTAGGAAGAGATTTTTCAGCCCGAAAACGCCACCAAAACAGACCAAGCCCAGAAGAATTATCCATTTATCAGAATCCCATGCTCTTTACTGAGTTGCATCTGCTGCTGCAACCACAATTTGACAGTTGCCTATTCCAAGTATATACAGTAGTGTGACTGGATCTCATAGAGGGTGAAAAAAAAATTTGGAATGTATATTAATTAAACACCATGCTCAGCTGTATCATTAACTACTTTTAATTTTCTGACACATCTTCAATTATTCTTGGAAGCCATTATGTTGAGGGTAGGTGTTTGGATGTTGTCTTAGGAAATCTGTTTTTATTAAATTGATCAAAGAATGTAAACGTATCTTTTGTTAGTAAATTTACCAATCCTCCATCAACTACCTGTTTTAATTTTTCTTTCCTGATTTTTGGGTTTACAACCCTAGTGTGCTCTGGTGGTTCATTGGTGCTACGAAGCAGTTTATTAGCCATTAACAACTTTTCGTCGTCAGTAATGGAGGGATTGACAAAAGATAATCCCATCAACTCTGCATTTAAATACCACAAATGGTTCAAAAACTTTGTCAGGGCTATTTCTGCAATGTCTTAGTCATATTCTTTATAGTCTAGCAGACTAGGCAAGATACTTAAATCTTGCTTTGGTGCAACATGAGCTTTTGGAGCATTGAAAAAAGCTTTTCACTAATTTTAACTAGAAAAACAGATATGGAATGGACATAACTTTCTTCTTCTTCAGACACCTTAAATTGATGGCAAAAAATGAACATTTTAAAGCAGTAAATAGCCTTTGCCATCCACCTAGCATGATGAATGGCTCTTGGAGTTCTAAAAACCACAAAATTGCCATATATAGATCCAATAAATACCAGAGCCAACTCCAGTAGCTCCTTTTAGTCGTCCCTGGGGTTGCTCTTAGTTGATTTGGTTTTGAATTCAGCAGCAACATTTGCAATTACTTCTGGAGTTAGCTGCTTTTGTACTAGATTGTCACTGATACCTGTGTTGTATTTTCCTTTGTCTGTCTTGGGCCACACAGTGAGGAATCTTTTAAAAATGTCTGGATGAGGTCCATTAGTAGATCCCATTTTTGTGTGTCGAATTCTTCATATAGGCATTCATATACAGCTCTGGCTTGCTCTCTCCAGAGCTGTTTGCTGTTACAGGAATTCCCAGCAACTGTTCCTTTTCGCCATATAAAATTGCAATAGTTATTCACTCACATTGTTCATTTTTTAAAACACCCGGTAAAAGTTTACCATCCAAATGGACAACCAAGGGCTCTTTTCAGGAATATTTACTTTATCAAAAAAAAAAAAAAAAAAAAAAAAAAAAAAATAGTACATAGTTCTTTGAACATTTGCCTTCTATGGTGTAATGAAGTTTTCAAGACTTTGTACTCAAGAGAGTTAAGATTTAGTGCTTCTAGAGTAGCTATTAAAATTCGGGTAGCATTTCTGTCAGATACCTTACATAAATCTGACAAAATGGACAATTTCATTTTAAATTGTTTTTAAAACCCCTTGCAAATGAAACTCCCATCCTCTTGCACTTCTTCAGGCTAGAGCTTCTTCTTGGATGTTCATTTCCTCCAAGATCCCAATTTCCTGGTAGATGCTATCTACCAGGTTCAATATTTATGCTGTTTCATTTTCCTTTTTATCTCTCAAATGGAACTTTCTTTGGTAAACTAGTCAAGTAATTCCCATAGAATAAAAGTTTAAATTTGAACAAAAGGCTCATTATGTTTGAAAATTGAGTTTCAAAATACTTCTTTATAAAAAAATGTTAACTCTGTGACAGATTATGGAAAAACTTGTAAAATTCTTAGAATACCTCAAAGTGGCTCCTAAAGGTACCAGGCTGCATTATTGGGACTAAAGAGTGTTGTAACTCTGTTTCCTTAAAGTAATAACAAGTATGTATAGAATATAAAGTTTCAAGAACAATATTGGCTTTCTTTTGAGATATTAAGCATGTTCTTATTATTTACCATTCTGGAGTTATGCTTTTTGGCCAAAAATTTGGATTTTTTCAAACTTTGAGTAACAAGCAGCACAGGTTAACATCGCTTAATCGAGCTCAAATTTCGGCCATCTCAGTATTTGGAAAGGAGAATCATTTTGTGGGGTTTAGACAAACAAAATTCCAACAACGATTTTTTGCAGTCACTCTAATATACAGGGTAAGACACCCAGTAGTTGGATAACTAATCACCACCTCAACAGTTAAATTCTCATAAAAAACTTTATTATACCAGTGAGAAACTTGAAAGTAAAAGTTAGAATTCTACTGGTGGCTTTCTGTTGTCTGGACCCGATTTTATCTGTCTGGGGAATGGAGTGGGGGACTACATTCTTGTAATCATGACATATACTGGAATCAAATTAACCTCTGTGGAAGGTATTTTCTTTATTATTTGCTGCAGTTGTCAACCCCCTCAAAACCTAAAATGTCCCAAAAAGAATTTTTCCTTTAAAAAAAAATGATGACATTTTTCTCAAACATAGTCTTAAAATATGTTGTGTTCTTAAAATCAAACTCTATTCTCTTACATCCAATCAATGTTAGTAGTTTAAAAGTGTAGTATGGAAAAACTAATGCTTTATTACTTTGTACCAAAACATAAAACCTTACACAATCTTTGTTGTTATTATAAAATTGCAGGATGTACAAGTTATGGTGATGCAGCTTTGTGTCAGAACATGACTCTTATTAGTGGTTCTTTCTGTATTTGGTGTTAAAAAAAAACATAATAATTTGTTTATATGTCTATCACCAAGAGCTTTCCACATAGGCTGCAATTTTACATATAACTTCACAATTTTTTTTTGTTTTACTTTGCCTCAAACATAACACCTATAAATAGTTTTCTCTATACTTGCTTGTAAAAAACAAACAAAAAAACAACAATTTGTTTTTATGTATATCACCAAATGCTTGCCACATACACTTTACAATAATATAATTCCATTGAATTTTTCAGAATCAGAATCATTTTAAAGAAACAAACTGTTTTAGTCAAGAATAAATTCTAACTAAATAGTGCTTATGCTTACAGAATAAAAAAATGTAACCTGGACTGGCACATACTATTCACTTACATATTGCAATAAGGCATAAATGAGTTTGAGAAAATTATTTGGTTCCAGGCAAGATTTATATACAGCTTTCCCAAATGTAAAATCATGTTCATCAATCTAGCAAAAGGTTGATTCTCTCTACAAAAAAACTAGAGGTTAGACTCTTAACAGTTATCTTGAATCACAGCTTGGAATGAAACAAGGATTTTCATCCTTGTTATTCTTCCTGATGACTGACACAGGCCTGTTTTTCTTATCTGGTAAAAAAAAATTCCTTGGAATAAATTGAAATCAGCTGCATAATAAAACCTAGACAAAACTAAATTGTCCCTCATGTAGCCCAAATAAGAGTTGAAAATCCTATCAAATAGACCAAGTTAGTCATTACTAGTGGTTTGGCATTTCATACAAATGCACCATATATGAAATACAGGGATCATGTCCATCTAGAACATTGACTTGACTACTTACTGTTCAAATTGATTTGACTAATTGAATTTTCATCTTCTCTATTTTCATATAATCTATACATGGTCATTACGTGTTGTATTATGTGTTGTATGTGTAATATGTGTGTGTATACCAGTTCACATATTTTGACTTGGTGTTAAACCTAGGCTTTAAGTGAAGCAGTTTAGCATTCTACCACTGATCAATTGATGCTTGTTACTTACACAGTTTTTATTTTAGGATGCCAGATTATTTAGGAGATGATATGCGCAAAAGTAAAGGAGAAGAAGAAAAGGGAGATGAAATTAAAGGTTTGTACATAAAAGCTAGTATTTAGCTTAGTTTCGAATTTATGCTCCAGGGTTAGTAATGGAAGGAAAAAAGAAAAACAAAAAATTGTGTTTAGACATTATGCTGATGATGAAAGTAGATGAAACAGGCAAACGTTTTTGGAGCGTTTGCTAAGCATCCCTCTGAAGCTAAGCAAGAAGCAATTCTGCAATGCAGTGGCAGTTCTGGCTTCACTTGCAACCGGGAAAAATCTTGATTAGTGCCCCCCCCTCTCCTCCAAAAATTTTCAGGCCAAATTTGAACAAATTATCTATTGAATTTTTTTTTATTTATTTGAATCTGACTTTTCTTACTTTAGCCTCTACAAAATTACTAATTATCTTGTCCCAATTGATTGTTTTTAATTCTGTCTACTCCCTTTTTTCTTAAAGTTCAACTGGAAGTTGCTTAAATTTGGTCTACTTATTTTCTATAATTTGCAAGGAATGGTGATGTGGGAAAAATGAAAATTTTGGATTCAATTCGCTTATACTTACTGCCAACTGTGCCATATACTTTATTTTAATAAAAACAAAATTTCAAAGATTAGAAAATAAATGTAACCATTAGATTATTTATTTGAAGTTTTGCGCCCCTAAGATTTCTGCATCTGAGGCAAGAGCCCCCGCTCCCTCTAAAGCCGCCCCTGGGCCAATGTTTCTCCACTTATTCAGCTACAAGGGGCCAAAAAATTAGATACAATTACAGTCTTTTTATATTTAGAATGACCCTGAATATGATATCAATAGCAAACGAAAAAGAAAACAACTTGTTTTAAACAAAAAGTAAATAGCAATATTAAAACTTAAAAAAACTGGATCGTTTATAAGAGGAAAACCATCGTTCTCATCAACCTCTGCTGTTTGGGTTAACTTTGCTTTTTCCCAAATGCTTCAAAAACAAATGCTCCAGCGTTGGAGTAATAGGATAAAAATATAATTTGTTTTTGATAGAACTTATCAAAAATGAAAAGGCGTGTCATTTGCATTTGTTTTCGATATTAATATTTTCAGTTCAAATATTTTAGAGGCTATTGGTAAATAAAATACTCACAATTACCAAATGCTTCAAACTAAAAAGCCGTGGTTCTGTGAAAGAAGAAATTAATAAAATAAAAAACAAGTTTGAAAAGAAAAATGTTAAAGCTTAAGAACATATACAATCCTGTATATCTGCCCTCCTGAGTTTAAATTTATCCTATATTTACAGGGGGTGGGGATACTGTTGTATTTTAAGCCCTTCACTCTTTGCACTAGAGTTGAACTTTACTTTCCACTTATTAGTAATGCTGATTGTGCTTGCAGTATCTGTTATAAATTGGATTATCCTGACTTTAATGAGGGGTTGCCACCTCTTCAACACTTGAAGTATAGTTTGTTGAACATTCCGGCTCCAGTATAATTACCTGCTCTTTAGTAGTATTCAAAAGCGCATCTCGTTGCTCAAACACGCATTTTTAGAACCCACTAAAGAAACACTCTAGACCTTTCTTATATGAAGCTTAGGAGTCTGAAATTAGTTTATTGTTGCTCCTTCCACTGTTACTGTTGCCAAAGCATTGTTTTTTTTGTATACTGTGTAAAGTCAATTAATATACATATGTCTGGTAATTTTGGTTAAAAGAACATAGTAAGCTAATGAAATGTCTATTCTCATTGTAATTTTCCAAGTAATCGGATAAGCTCGTGTTTGAAGTTTTTCTATTTCTTTAGTGCAAGCAGCCGCTTCAGAACGGATGATAAATAAACTTTCAAATGGGGATATATCCATTTATTAGACAGTGAAAACAGATATAAAAGTCTGGATATTTCGACCACGTATACAGCAATTGTCATCAGCAGATATACTAAAGCATTAAAATTAAAACTAACATATTTGTACAGAACTAAATAATTAATTCCGGTTCGTTAACCCTGTTTTTGTACTCTCTCAGAAAAATCTAGGGAATGAACTGGAAATAATTATTCCGTTCTGTATAAAGTATGTTAGTTTTAATTTAAATGCTTTTGTATATCTGCTGATGATGATCGATGTATCTGCGGTCGAAATATTCAGACTTTTGCGTCTGTTTTCACTGTCTAATAAATGGACTTATCCCCATTTGAGCGTTTATTTGTTCGTCATGGAATGGCAATGGGAAAAAAATACCTAATTTAAGGTATTATGTCGAAAATAAGACAGGTTGATCATTTTTTGCTTAGGGACCGGCTTAGAAGCCAGTTTGGATAACTCAGCTATTATGGCAATTTTTTTTTTTGTCAACTATGTAGTTTTGTTTAAGCCTATTAAGTTCGAAATTTAATAATGCAACTTGTACATGTGAAATATTTTTAAATAACACGTTGTCAGGTGACGTTGTTAGTTGGCTATGGGAAATACTCTAAACAAAGGATTATTAGATCCAAGTTCATGAACTTTGTGGAATTTTTAGTATGGGGGAAGGTCCTTAACAAGGGATCATGTGATCTAAGGTCATGAAAGTTATGGGATTGAGCAATTATTATTAAGGTAAATTTCACAGCTAGGGTTTTTATTTCTTTATTTGTGTTTTTATCTTTGCAATAGTACAAAAAGTAAACTTGACAAATCGACTTTATTTTTAATATGTTGCTGTTCGATTTTTTTTTTTTAATTTAAGTAAAGAGAAGTTAAGACGTAATGAGTAAAAATACCAAATTTTAGAGGGGGAGGGGTTGGTCACTAATAACTTTCAAGCAAGCAGTCCGTTACATCATTTTATACCCCTGGGGCTGAAACGGCATTCATTTTTTAATCTTTGGGAATTTCCGCCCGCTTTTATGGTTTAGTCGCTTTTTGCTTGCATATCTTGCTCTTCTATATAATTCTCAGAGGAGATATTTGACTGGTAAAAATAATTCAATGTGTTCAAATGGTATTACTTCAGATTTTGTCTTCTATATTTTTTGGGGGCATGATACGAATACACATGGATTATTTTTCTGTGGTTCTCTCTTCTTCACTCTCTTTGTCTCCCTCCTTTTTCTCTCTCTGCTTCTTCTTATTAACACACTCCGTTATGTATTCTAACTACTTATCATGTACTAATAAACTATGTCTTTTAGTTTTAGATGAAGGAGATATTGCTTTGCTTAAAACTTATGGACAAGGTCCATATACTCGTCAGATTCTAGCTTTGGAAGAAGATTTGATTAAAATATCCAAAAGGGTCAATGATTTGTCAGGTATTAAGGAATCTGACACGGGTCTTGCTCAGCCAGCTGTATGGGACTTAGCAGCTGATAAACAGGCTTTGCAAAGTGAACAGCCTCTTCAGGTAAATATTTATGACAGTAAACATTTAAATAATTTAAATATTTAGAAATAATGCTAAATACTTTTTATGGTGATCTACTCTTCAATTGAATCTATTTCTGCCATAGATAAAAATAAGCCATATCCCCAGGAGAAACTAGCCTACAACAAGCCAAGCTTCTTGGGCTGAATAACCGTTTCACGTTTGTAATAGTGTTTTAGTATGAATAGATGATGGATGATTGATTTATATCTAATGGCTGAAGTAGTTAGTTTCTGGGCTGTATAATACCTGGTTGGAAAATGACATTTATATCAAAGTTTGTTTAGTTGTGTATGGTCGCAAATTATTTTTAAAATCTAGATTATTTTTGGAAACAAAATTTCTTTCACAGGGGCTCCAATTTTAAAAAAAACTGGAAAACCAATAAAATGTGTGAAAAATTAACTCTTTGTCAGAGAGTGAGAGAGAGAGAGAGAGAAAGAGAGAGAGAGAGAGAGAGAGAGAGAGAGAGAGAGAGAGAGAGAGAGAGAGAGAGAGAGAGAGAGAGAGAGAGAGAGGAGAGAGAGAGAGAGAGAGAGAGAGAGAGAGAGAGAGAGAGAAGAGAGAGAGAGAGAGAGAGAGGAGAGAGAGAGAGAGAGAGAGAGAGAGAGAGAGAGAGAGAGAGAGAGAGAGGAGAGAGAGAGAGAGAGAGAGAGAGAGAGAGAGAGAGAGAGAGAGAGAGAGAGATAGATAGATAGATAGATAGATAGATAGATAGATAGATAGATGATAGATAGATAGATAGATAGATAGATAGATAGATAGATAGATAGATAGATAGATAGATAGATAGATAGATAGATAGATAGATAGATAGATAGATAGATAGATAGATAGATAGATAGATAGATAGATAGATAGATAGATAGATAGATAGATAGATAGATAGATAGATAGATAGATAGATAGAATAGATAGATAGATAGATAGATAGATAGATAGATAGATAGATAGATAGATAGATAGATAGATAGATAGATAGATAGATAGATAGATAGATAGATAGATAGATAGATAGATAGATAGATAGATAGATAGATAGATAGATAGATAGATAGATGATAGATAGATAGATAGATAGATAGATAGATAGATAGATAGATAGATAGATAGATAGATAGATAGATAGATAGATAGATAGATAGATAGATAGATAGATAGATAGATAGATAGATAGATAGATAGATAGATAGATAGATAGATAGATAGATATATATATAGATATATAGATAGATATATAGATATATAGATATATAGATAGATATATAGATATATAGATATATAGATAGATATATAGATATATAGATATATAGATAGATATATAGATAGATATATAGATATATAGATAGATATATAGATAGATAGATATATAGATATATAGATATATAGATATATAGATATATAGATAGATAGATAGATAGATAGATAGATAGATAGATAGATAGATAGATAGATAGATAGATAGATAGATAGATAGATAGATAGATAGATAGATAGATAGATAGATAGACAGATAGACAGATAGACAGATAGACAGATAGACAGATAGACAGATAGATAGATAGACAGATAGACAGATAGAGAGAGAGAGAGAAACGAAGATTGATACGTTGATAGAAAAATTGGGTAATTGCCAAACAAGGCAAGTGCAAGCTAACCAGGTTACTGAAACGCGGTTTTAACACAAAAAAAAGGAGAATAAAAGAAAAACTTGAAAGACATGAATAAAACCATCAAAAGAGAAATTTAGAATACAACTGCCTGAGACAAGGAAAATTTAGTAGAATATAGTGGGATTTCTCAAAGCAAGGTAGCAACAATAAATACAATAAGGAAAACATGTCAAAAATGTTAAAACCGCAAAGAATATAAAAACAATTAAAACTCATCATACTAAACACATTAAAAACAAAACGATGAAAAACAGAGTTAGTGTTCCTGAAAAAAAAATGCCATAAAAAGTATAATTGGAAACTGCTCTTAACATACTTTAGCATTAATTACCTTACAGTTTAAATTCTGAATGATTTAATTAATTGGGTTTTTATCTCTCTTATTTTCATACGGTTGTATAAAGGTACATACGCCTATGCTCTTTTGAGCCATGACTGTCTAGAGTTTTCCGAGTTCCCTATTTTCCACTTAATCTCCACTATTTTTGGGGAACTTGGGGGAACTTGCCCCACCCTCCCTGCAATAAATTTAAGCGTATGTGCCGACAGTAAAGTCCATTTCTAACGACTGATGAGTTGTGTACAAGGCTTCAAGAAAAATGTATTTCAGGAATATAATTAGATACAGCTCTTAGTTTTTATCTACTATACTTACTAAAAATCCTTAATGCTAGAGCTGTAAGAATTTATGCATTTAAAATTTTTTGTGTAAGTGGATATGAATTTCTATTATTTTGAGTGGCATCTGTATAATTGACAAAGCTAGGAAGGCCCTCTTTGGATAGGTCCTATTGAGGAGATTCTCTGATCTGATTTTGAATTCGATTGGCCTGTTTGGTCCCACTTCTAAATGCCATTTGCTGCCATTATGTGACATAAAACAACGATTTTGACTCAAAAGGGCGTAGATACTAACGAGCTAAAATTCTGACCTAACCATTCGGTTTAAACTATTAAAAAAAGGTCCTTGTTGAAAATTCTGGTCTCAGAGTACATACTGCCGCATGTTCAATTCGTCATAGTTCATCAAAGCAGAAGGCAATTACACAGACAAGTCCGCTCTGCCTTCTACCTCGTTCATATAAAACATGTTCGCCTATTCAAATCCAAGCCTTACAACAGCTCTTGATGATAGCTAATCCTTTTGGAGACATTGTTAATAATTTGCCCTTTGCCATTGTGATGGTCAGCCGAAAAGACATGAAGGCAAAGGATGAAAAAATTTTCTAAAATGCTATGCCCTGTTAAGAAAATTTGCTAAACATAAAAAGAGACAGAGTACAGGGATTGATATCCCAGGTCATACCTGAAAGATTTACCTTGAGGCTCTCTAGATCAAACCATTCCAACCCTTAAATAAAGAAAGAAAAGAAACCCATCCGAATTTGTGCTTTGTTAATTGTAAATCATAGAAAGTCTGCTTTCAACCCTTTCCTCAAGTATTTCCTTGATACATGAAGTTCGCTGGTTCTAAATAATGGTTTTTCCTTTTGAATGCTAGGTTGCAAGATGTACCAAGATTATAAATGCTGATACTGATGATCCTAAGTACATAATCAATGTGAAGCAATTTGCAAAGTTTGTCGTTGACCTGGCAGATTCCGTTGCTCCAACTGATATCGAAGAGGGAATGCGAGTTGGGTAAGAAAGATTGGATTTTAATAATATAAAAGGGGATGTATACTAAGCAGTTTAGTTTTGAGGCAACTATCTTGAAACAAATTTGATTTTCTTTTATTTTATATATTGGTCAGTTCTTCAGATCTATTCCATATTCTTGAGAATTGCAAATTAATCGAATCCAGGTAAAATCCGGGGCGGATCCAGGATTTTTTAAGGGGAGGATTCCATATTCTTGATCCAGGATTCCATATTCTTGAGAATTGTAAATTAATCGAATCCAGGTAAAATCAGGGGCGGATCCAGGATTTTTTAAGGGGGGAGGGCAAAATAGGTTGATCTATTAAACTTGCGTTAGGAGCAAGTTTAATTGACGCAATCTTGCGTTAATTAAGTAAATTACACTACTTTAGACTATGATAGGGGGCGCCCCCTGGATCCGTCACTGGGTAAAATGTAATTTTGTAATTTTTTTTTTATTATTATTTTTCTTTGGACAAGAAACTGGTCTCTTGTGTGTAATTTAGGCGTTTCCGCTATGATTTCAAAATTGGAGAGACGGTACAGAAAACATAGGTATGGCTTGTACACGATTGTCCTTTCATCATTGCCTTATCCGTTTTTTTCGGTGGTTATGTACTTTTTTCAAAATACAATCAAAATCTTGAATATTACACATAGATGGGCAGTAGTTTCAAATGTAGAGTATGAATGGGAGGGATGGTTGCTAAAGTATAAGAATTATGCTCAGAATGGACAAGCTAACATGCTCGAATGAAGAAAACAGTTTAAGCCAAAGAAATGACAGAGGGTCATAAACTGGAAATAGGCTACAGTCATTCACAGTGACTACTGCAGATAAATTCACAAAGATGAAGGACTCCGAGCCAGATCTCCTGAAATGATATTCTAGCCACTTTGAGGTCAGCCTCAACAGCTTTAAATTTAGTCGCTGTGGGTTTTATTTCACTTCAAAGTTCCGTTTCTGCTGGTGTTAATATAAATTATTCTTTTGCTGTCTTTGTTCAAGTGTTTAGTTTTTCTTTACTAACTTTGTTTTCATGTCTGTTTACGGTGAATTGCTAGTTTAGGAATCCCGTTATGTATATCTTTATATTTTCATGTAATATATACAAGAATTAACTGCAAGGAGCATTAAATGTCGCTAGTTTTGAAAAATAGAATGAATATTATTTTTTTGCCATCCAAGCAGAAGCTTGTTGACGTATTAGTTTAATTAAATTATTAATTAGAATTAGTATTTAGAATTTCGATGTTAATCTTGTTAGTTTGGCAATTATAGGAAATGTTGGCCTATTTTTATCTATACTCCTATTATAATAATTCCCAGAAATTCAATAAAACATTTATTGTTTTGGCACGTTGCTGGAACTTAAGATATCAGTTTTAAAAAAGCTGAAAAATAGTGTGTATACAATGTATATGTAGGCCTATAATACGTGCATCAATTCCAGTGTTGACAGAAACAAGTATCAAATCCATATTCCACTGCCACCCAGAATTGACCCAACAGTCACAATGATGCAGGTTGAAGAAAAACCTGATGTGACCTATGGTGATGTTGGTGGCTGCAAAGAGCAAATCGAAAAACTACGTGAAGTTGTTGAGCTACCACTTCTCCACGTAAGTTAATCTTAAATTCTACTTATCTAGGGTTAACTTCAGGAAGAACAAATCTTGTCATCAATTGGAAAGATAATATCCTTTTGAGTCTTCTCTCTCTTTTTTTTTTTTTAAATCGAGTTCTTTTTGCCGCTCTATTGTAATAGTAAAAGTTATCACAGTAAAAAATGGGGTGGAATCTGATAATTTGACTTTCCCGGTGATTACTACAGTTTTGAAAGGAGTAATTCGATATGCCAAAGTTTGAAGTACCAACGATGTCTAAGTGATTAACTTCATAAAATAGTATAAAAAAAACAAAGAAAAAACAACTAAGAATAACGTAAATGTCTGCTCCGAGCAAAAAGTATAATAGCATCAATTTTTTCACTGAAATGAACAAAATACTTTTTTGATGATAGATGGGAAGGTAATAATAATAGAATACTAATTGCTCATTTTATGACTAAAAGTGCAGAGTATCATTAAGATATTGGAGCCCTTTTTTTTCTGTCGGCGACTTTTTTGAACTAATAAGTGTTTAGAAAAATGATCAAATTTGTGAATTAATTAAGGATTTGTTTAATGGTATGTCGGAAGCTATGACTTTATACCCGTGATTATGATTCTTTTTTTTTCACTACTTAGAGGGCATGAACATAGGTAATGTAATACATTTATAGATTAATATATGATAATAAAAATATATAAATGGAAAAGAAAAAACGTGAAATCGTAGGTGGTACATAGCTGTAGGAGAGGGGAGAGGGGCTACTAAATAGACTATTCATCGGCATATAGAGCAGAAAAAAGATTCGTGTAAATTTTTTAGGTTGCACATTTTACTTGAATAGATTATAGCATGGTGTTTCCTAAGTTGTATTGAAAAAAAGAAAAGTTTAGTATATTGGAACTAAGTCTTATTTTGTATCATTGGTATTCATCCGTAATGATTGCATTAGAGCTAATCAAGGCTCACAGAGATGTTCACACATGATAGATGTTTGCATGGCAATTTAATTGCTAAATCGAGCAATTTTAATTGCTTTGTTAAGTAATTTATAGAACTGGAACTCCAACCTCTATCAGGCTACTAGGCAATTTATGTTATTGCAGCTTTCCGATTGGAAGAGATGGTCCTATATGAATGTCATGGCAACTAAAGTTGCTCACTAAAACAGTGTGTGAACATTGCCTTCTGTAGCAATTTTGCTCTCTGTCTGTACCTAGACTTTGAGGTATTAAACTATGTTTTGGTCCCAATCATGATTGTCACAATCATGTGCAAAGGAAAAATACTTCCATTCTCGGCACCATTATATAACATCATGTGATTGTTATTAGATTACTGATTGACTGGGAGTTACGGACACTTACCAGTTACATTTAAGAAAAAAGGACAAACGATCAAAATTGCAAATAGAGCAGAAAAAAAGAACGAAAGTAACCAAAAAAGGATAAAAAAACAAGAGCTAGAGGTTTTGAAACAGTTTATGAACCCATTCATTGCTGGTCTCTAAAATCTTCTGCGGAGGAAATATCTTTCTGAAAGTTTTAGACCCGGTGATATCAAAACACATCAGCCCTGTAAAGATTAAGATTCACTTATAGGTTATTTCCTAATTTATTATTAATTCATTATAGAATAGTTTCGTTTTTATGAATTTACACATAATATTCTTATTTGCTTTCAGCCTGAGAGATTTGTGAACCTTGGAATAGAACCACCCAAAGGAGTTCTCCTGTTTGGTCCACCCGGCACTGGCAAAACTTTATGTGCAAGAGCTGTTGCCAATAGGACTGATGCTTGCTTTGTTCGCGTTATTGGATCTGAGCTTGTTCAAAAATATGTTGGCGAGGTAACAACATTTTCCGTTTAATATTTACTCTAAAATACTGTCTTTCCCAGTTCATCCGCAGTAGTTGTGGGGTGTGTTTTGAGGCGATGTTTTTTTTTTTTTTTTGTTTTTTTTTTTTTTGTAAGATCGACAGTCATACACTACCTTCATAAAATGCAAACATATTTTCCCTCTCTATGATCCAGTGTCTCATCTGGGACTTGATATGCCCAAAATTTCTAAAAGATTTTTGGCTTTTTGAAGGCTTAGCCTTTTCGCAATTGTAAAATTTGTTGAAAAATCTGTTGTTCAGTATAACCTTCACCAATTTTTTTTCTTGGCAATTGATTGCGAATGAGACCATCGCTAAGATAAGGGTAGCGTTAAAATAATTCCCCAGTTTTAGCCAGAGAACCTGAATCTGAGAAAGTTCAGAGTTTTCTGCTCAAAATTTCTCAGAAAACATGAAAATTGTATGTCTACCCTAAGCCTGAATTTATTTTCCAAGCTTTCTCCCCTTTTTACACAATAAAAAGTAATACAAGAACATAAATATAGCCTAGGTTAAAAAGCTTACGGTATTTAATTCACAAGACGTTTCGTCATGTTGTTATATAATCCAATTTGTTTTCTTTGCATTTTTGTTCTGGACGACGGTAGTGTTAGTTCATTGACAAAGACCCGCACATCAGCTTCAAAGGGACTGAGGTAAAAAGGTCTTGAGATTTTGACGGGGGGGGGAGGGGTAGTATCTCTATGTCTTAATATTCTTCGTAGTAAGAAAATGATTGTTCCAACCTAATTTGCTTCTTGGGGAAAAAAAATCCCTCCTAAGATTATAAATTTGATACTTTTTTTCATTTCGGGCCCGGTAATATACATAAATACAGTATTGCGCATGAGTCCCCCCTCTTCCCCCTGAGGATCAACGAGACCCTCTTAAGAGAAATGGGAAAATAATGACCTAAAATACTCTTTTCTTGTATATTGACCCTTTCCCCCGCCCCCAAGATAAAGTCAATGTTTCCACAGTTTGCTATGTGTTTAGTGGTTTCATTTCTTGTTTTATTTATATGGAATTTTATTTATATTCTAATATCTAGTTTGCCGCGTATATTTTAATTTTCTTTTGAGTCAGGATAAGGTTACGTATGAATCGTTTGTACCAACATTTGTTTGAGTCATGTTTTATTATGTTTCAGTAGACATGGTCTATAAGCTCATCACTTATAAGATATGACTTATAAGATCATGACTATAAGTTCTTTATTGTTTTTTCATGTGTTTATATATATGTTACTGTGAATGTCCGAAATCTGGCTAGTGTCGACATTCCCCGGTGAATGTCTGAAATTCCTTTTTTCTCTGCTTGGTTTCAATTAACTTTGTCAGTCTTATGCAATGTTTAATGGTAAAGAAGTTAGGTTGGGTTTTAATTCTCAGAAATGGATTAGAAACCTAATCTAACCTATTCTAACCTAACCTGTCACAATCAGACCTCCATCAAACCACCATCAAACATAAAACTGACAAAGCTGACTAAATTTCACGAGAAGAAAAGGAATTTCGGACATTCACTGGTGAATGTCGACATTCTCCAATTTTTGATATTCACAGTAACATGTACATGAACATCACTGTACTGTAGTCACCTGAGAAGCCAATATGACAAGACGACTTTTTTATATTCCTTGTGATTTGAAACTTTATTGACTTAACTTTATAGCTTTGGAAGGATATTCATCAAATGTTAGGTTCAAAACGAATATACGTTAAACAACTCTTATCATGTAAGGTATTTTAGAAGCAGAGAACTGATATAAAGAAGTAACAACTGATATTTATAACTAAACTAATATTTTCTAGCTAAAGCCAATACAGAGACTCTTAAACGGTCACCCACCCACCACACGTTTGTACGTGAAGCTAAAAAAAATGCGCGGTCGACCCTTTGGGGGCCTTGCAACTTTAGTTCGTCTCGCTAAGAAACCTGAGCTTATTTCTTCTGATCATAATTTACTGGCAATAAAATGCGGTAATATGGTCCTCGTCAATGTCTATATGCCATGGAATCGCAAGAGCATTTCTTCCCTATCTGTCTTCGCGGGTTCTTGTCAGCGACTCAGGACACTTCTGCTAAGAGTGACCAATCAGGGATTAAATTGGATTGTGGCTGGTGATATTAATGCCAATCTTCTGTCCCAATCTGAAAGAAGTGACCTGTTTTTTGATGCTTTGCCTAGTGGCTATCAGTTAGTCAATAAAGATAAACAGTTTACCTACATTCATAACCGTGATGGTTCTAGATCAAACCTTGATCATATTATAGTTTCAAGGGGATCTCTCGTGGTTCCTCCTGTCATTGTTTTGGATGATAAAATTGAGGATGATCACTTGCCTTTAACTTGTGAAATTGAGTCGCCTGCTCTACTGGCTTATAACTGTTTTTCTTACCATAATAAATGGTTTGATAAGCCAAATTGGAAACGAGTAAATTCTGAAGTTTATTTGTATGTTCTTTGCTCGTTATTATCAAGCCTGAAAGTGCCTTTTCATCTTTTACAAACCTCTGTAAGGTCACCGACAGCTAAGGTTGATTTATATTGTTGCTATTACCAGATCGTGCATTGTTTGAAGTCAGCTGCTTCAGTTTCAGTTCCTGTTGAACGTGTTAGATTTGGCACCAGAACACCGTTATGGAATGTGTACTCAGAAGTGAAAAAGGCTAAACAACTCGCGAAGTTTTGGCTTCGCCTTTGGATTGCTTGTGATCGCCACAAGTCTGGTGAAGTATTTAAAATGAAGCAAAATTCGAAACGTCTGAGATCTTCTTTGCGTCAAGCCCGCCTGAATGGTTTGGATGGCCCCTCGGATCGGAAGTCTTGGTCCAATGTAATTAATAGTAGCAAGTGTGTGCTTGCTACCGTTTCCATTATCAAAATCAGTGATTTTGTTGCTCATTTTACTCGTCTTTTTTCTACATTTAATCATTCTATCCAGTCCATGTTTTCTTCATTATTGCATAATACTGTTCCTCGAGTTCTTCAGCAAGTCCATATATGGTCAATATCTAGTGGTGATATCTATCGGGCTTTTAAGAATGTTAAGAAATCAAGTGTTCCTGATATGAATGGTCTGTGTTACAATCACTTCACCATTAAGTGTCCATCCATTATTGTTAACACACATTCAGCTCCTATTCCAGATGTGTTTAGCCCAGTCGTTAGTTCGAGATAGTTTTCTTTCGGGAATCGTAAGATCAGTTTCGAAAAAGGGAAAGGACGCAGATCAGTGTTCCAGTTATCGACCAATTACAGTGTCCTGCTTCATGAGCAAGCTGTTCGAGTATGTCGTATTGCCTGAAGTTTTGCCTAAGTGTGATTTTTCTGATTATGAAGTTGGGTTCAGAGCCGGTTTTGGTTGTTCTCCAGCCCATCATATACTTGGTCAGTTGCTAGTCTCTGCATAAAAGGCCTCTCTATTTTTGCTCGGTTGATATCTCGGGCGGTTTTGACAACGTTGTACATTCGCAAGCGCTTCACTGCTTAGTTAAAGCAGGAGTTAATTCTTCCGTAATAAAAGTTCTTCAATATTGGCATTCCAATTCGTTGGTTTGGTTAAAATGGATTTCTGATATATCCGAGCCTATCTCAGTAAAGAAGGGAGTCAGGCAAGGTGGTGTGCTGTCTCCATATATTTTTAAAACTGTGCTTGCGGACTGTTAGCGAATGCTGTCTCCTATTGTGTTTTAAGAATGTATTGCTGTTAGTCACATTGCCTATGCTGATGATGTTCTGCTGGCTAGTCATACTAGGTCAGGCCTCACTGTAAATGCTTCAAATTGCGAGTTTTAATACTTCTAACCCTGCTCCTTCTTTACATGTGGGTACAGTGCTACTCAAGTATGTCCCAAAGTTGAAATGGCTTGGGATTACTTTTTCTGATACACTTTCGACTACATGCTCGTCTCTGGTTGCTAGTGCTCTGCAGTGCATTCGATTCTCATATGGTAAAATCTCGCCTAATAGAGGGAGGTACAGCCGCCGAGGCTTATGTAAACTTTACCATAGTTTTTGTTCTCCTGCAATTCTTTTTCTTTCCGGTTTGCAGCCTCTAATGCGCAATAAAGACCGTCTTCAGCTAAGGAGGGGCTATTTTAAATATTGTAAATTCCTGCTATATTTGCCAAGGTGGTAGAGAAATCCCAAGATTATTTCTTATTTTGGACTTATCGACCCTCTAGTGCTGCTTGACAACATCGCTAAGGATCTGAGGACCAATACTCCAAGGAAGATATGTGCCAGTGACCCCCTCACTTATTTATTCCAGATTAGTGATTCTATGGATATTGTTAAGTTATTTATGTCGTGTTTTCCTTATTATTTCCTTGTGGATAATATTATTATTTTTTTTTTACTCCGCATTTATTTTATACTGCAGGTTACAAATATACTTACTTACTTACTTATGAAGCAATATAAGACAATTATTCATACTCAAACACGTAAGCAAAGACCAAAATCCTTTATGTTTTTGCACCGTATGATTCGTGCGTTTTAATCAATAATCTTCTTTTTGGGTTTCTTTTGTGATGTTGCTTAAAAATCTAGTTGAACAATTTGAAACAAAACTTGATGGATCAACTGCGAGTCAATTTTTCGTTATATTCAGGGTGCATCTTCTTCTTTTTCAGGGTGCAAGAATGGTGAGAGAGCTTTTTGAGATGGCAAGAACCAAGAAGGCATGTTTGATTTTCTTTGATGAAATTGATGCCATTGGTGGAGCCAGAAGTGCTGATGATGGCGCAGGCGGAGATAATGAAGTGCAGAGGACGATGTTAGAACTTATTAACCAATTGGATGGGTTTGATCCTAGAGGCAACATTAAGGTTGTTTAAGCCATTAAGATTTAGTTGAAACAAAACTTGATGGCTAAATTTTCTGATACAAACTCTTTTGTTCTCTTTTTTTTTTATCTTTTTCTTTCTATCTATAATTTTCCCTAGGGTTTTTAAAATAGTGATTTATTTGTGATGTTTCTATGGATTTTTAAATCATTAGTATGGTACTAGTATTTACTTGCTTACTACTTTCACCAGGAGGCCCTGCCTGGCGTTTTCCACCTGGTCAGAACTCTTCAAATTCAGATGTTTCGTGGGAGTTGGTGTGAACGGAAGCTTCCCAGACTTACAATGGCCGATCTCCCTGACCCCCACCCCAAGTAAAAAAATTGACAAAGCCATAGGATTGCAAGTCCAGCGTACCATCAATTTGGCTAGGGTGGCTCCTATGAATAGTATTAGTGTGAGTTCATACTCAGCAAACTTCTTTCAGGTCAATTACTTCTGAAAAGAGAAAAGTTTCTCCAACGAGATTTCTGTTCTCCCTGTTATTAAAAAGTGTGCAAAGATGCAAATGTAAAAACGTTGGTAACTTTTCTTCTTATGCACTGTTCCTAAAGAGTATTTACAACGTCTTTCTTTAGGGAGAGGGAGGAGTCTGGATTCTCACTATATGTGAGAATAACGAACACATATAAACACAGTTAGCTACAGAAATTGTAAATCTTTATCAGAATGCTTGGGGTTCTTTCAGTAAAGTCCCTATACGGCACTGGCTTAATGCCTTATGGCTTATTATATAAAACCTATTTACCAAAAATGCTGTGTTAAAAAATACAGTTATGACCTTTTTGAGAAGTTACCACTCTTCAAAGCAGGTTTTAGGATGTTCATCATCTCTAATATTCATATTATCTAAGATATTTTATTTACAATAACGTTCATCAACTTACACAGAAAACAATAGGCGAAATACCCCCCCCCCCCCCACACACACATGATGACATGAATTCAATTTTAGGGATAATTTTGACTTAAAAAAAAAAAAAAAAACTAAACAAGATAAATATTTGGAAAATCGAGGAAATTGGGGGAAATCAGGATTCTTTATTAGGAGGAAGAGAAGGGTGTCCAAAGTTTTCAAGGAGACAAACTTCGTCAAAACAGCCAAATCAGACGAATTGAAAAATTAGCGAATGGTCACGAAAAAATAGATATTTCAGGAGTACATGCCTGAAGAATCCCCTCTCCCTCCTTCCGTGACTATGTGCATCTTACTAATCATGAAAAGTGCATATAATGTATTTTGATTGTGGACGGTAATTTTTTATTTATTTAGGTTTTGATGGCTACTAACAGACCTGACACTTTGGACCCAGCTTTGATGAGACCTGGACGTTTGGATAGAAAAGTTGAATTTGGCCTGCCTGATCTGGAAGGAAGATCACATATCTTCAAAATTCATGCTAGATCCATGAGTGTAGAGAGAGACATCCGTTTTGAATTACTCGCGCGATTATGTCCAAATAGCACAGGTACCTTATTCCATTTCTATTTATTTACAGTTGGGGGGGGGGGGAGGGTTTAGTCAGTGTTTCCCTTCAGGACTTTAAAAATTAGATACTTTTTGGTTAATGAAGAAATTTTAATGTATGTAAGTAATTAAATCTTTGTAAATACAAATAGTTGCAATAAAACATCAACTCCAGCCAACGAGAGCAGAGCTTAACGTGTGGGCTTAATAAATATGTAACTGGAGAAAAACACAAAACTAGCCCGAAAATCTTCAGCCAAAGCAAAGTAAATAAAGAAAATAGGCAGTGAAAGGCAAAAAAGAAGAAAGAGCAGAGGCCATGCCAGCATGAGCATAAATCAAAACTAAATCAATCATTCGTAAGTCCCCACACCCTGACAAGGAATGTATACATAACAGTACAAAATCGTTAAACTAAGTTTGTTGTAATTCATTTCCGAAAATCATTTGCAATAAGCTCTGTTGAAGACGGGGTTGGGTTCGGATTTGAACATGTCTTCCACTAAGTAATAAAAAAGTGCTTGTGACAGAAAAAGGCTGGCCTCGAATGCGGATTAATTTTGCCTCTGATGTACGACGCGTGTTATAAGTAAGGTCCGTTTGAACATAAGCACACAACGAAAGAATATTTCAAAAAAGTAAATTAATTTTCAGAAAGTAAATAATTTACTCTATTTTTCGGCCTAGCTACCAAGTTTTTTCAAACATTGATCAAACCTCTCAACTAATTCTAAAGTAAACTCTCCATAAGAACATGCTGCCGGCTCCAATAACCAAGACTTCACTACTGTTTTTACGTCGTCGTCATCATTGTAACGGTGTAACGAAACATGGGTTTCGATTATGACGCCCATTCGGAGGAACAGAACATGGAATGGAAACACGCACACTCCCCTGAAAACTTGAAGGCTAAACAGACTCTCTCCCAGCGCAAAATCATGGCGTCGGTGTTTGGGAATAGGTATGTTTTTTTGTGGTCGACTTCATGTATCGAGGAATTACTATCAATACAGAAGCCTACTGCCTAACCCTCAAAAGGCTCCGCAGGGCAAAAAAAAAAAAAAAAACTTGGTATGCTGACAAAGGGAATTGTTCTTCTTCATGACAATGCAAGACTTGACACTGCTTTTCAGACCCGCAATTTGTTGGGCATTTTCGGCTGGGAAGTTTTAGACCATCCACCATACAGTGCTGATTAAGCGTGGGCACTGTTTCTGTTTTCAAAGTACCTGTTTATGTTCTGTTAATACAAAAAAAAACATAACAGAAACAGATGACCTGTTTTTTTTTTACCTGTTCTGTTTCTGTCTTTATAATAGCTATTTTGTCCTGTTTCTTTTTTTTCTACCTTTTTTTCTTCTGTTTCCGATTTTGTATTAGTGATACGAGAATGAAATATTCGAGAATTTCGAACTTAAAAGTGTTTTAAGTCATAATTTGAAATTGTGAAGAAGTGTGGTTGCGCCTCATACAATTTTTAGAATTGGAATGTAAGTAATATGATGGAACTCAGTGTGTCTAATATATCAAATAGGGCTACTATATTGTTTTAGCTAGGCAGAATTAGGGCCTAGGAGTCAGATAAGAGTAGGTATGTGTGTAAATAGGAGGACGGTAAAGGTGTAGTTTAGGTCCACTAAAACAACTTATTTCTTACTGTGTACATTATTCAGTAAATTGAGCAGCAAAGTTGCACAGATACTGTCCAGGAGACAAACGACCATTCTTTATTTCCAATCAATCAAAACAAGCTGGTCTACCGAAGCTCTGCTGCAATGCCCTACGGACAAATTCCAACTTTCTGGGTTTGATAAGCCAGATATGAAACAGCTTATTTAAAAAACAACAGGGGGCTTGAAAGCACCATATTGGGAAGCCATCTATCATCACATAAATGTTGCTGCCAGAAAAAGAAGTTAAGCAGAAGGCTGCTTTAAGGTCTGCCACTAAGGCAACGTTGAGTTGTGACTGCTGGTCTGCAAAAGGATCTGGTTTTATAGGTATCACTCCCTATTGCCCCAGGAATATGAAAAATGAGCCGAGGTTGCACCACAGTGTTTCATATTTTAAGAGGCTTAATCATTCTCATACAACTACTAACATCCTTCCAGCAATCTTTCTGCGACGCCATGCTAAAAAGAGGCATTTTAGTGAAAAGTTCAATGAGCACAAGGGTAATACTAAGGCAACATGGCAGGCTACTAATAAATTCACGGGAAGAAAAAAATTACAGCCATTCGTCTTGTATTGTCATTAATGACACGCCTGTAAGTGACAAAGTTGTTGTCGCCAGTCATTTTGATCATTTTATTCAAAAATAGGATCTTCAGTTCAAGAGGGGGCTGGAAATGATTCAAAAAATTTTTCTTTCAGATGGATTTGTGGATGATCGAGGGGAAGGATTGGAGTTTCGGTTTGAAAAATGTACAAGTGATGAGGTTATAAAAATTGTTAAGAATATTAAATCAAATTCTGCTGGGATTGAAGGTGTAAATCTAAGGCCATTTAAAGTTATAAGGATGTACCTACTTCCTTCCTTGCTTCACATTATTAACATATCTCTGACAACAGGCCCCTTCCCAGATGCCTTGAAACAATATAAAGTAATACCTCTGTTCAAAGGAGGTTTGAAGTTAGATATGGGTAACTGGAGACCAATCTCAATATTGCCGTTGTTCTCCAAGATACTTGAGAAAATGGTCCACCAACGAATTTATGGTCATCTTACGATGCATGGCCTATTAAGTGAGACGCAGTTTGGTTTTTGGAGAGGCCACTCTACTAGTCATGCTGCTATTCACCTCGTTGATTTCGTAAATAACTGTCTAGAAAGGGGCGAAATTCCTCTAACAGTATTATTTGATTTTAAAAAAGCTTTTGATACAGTATATTTTAGTATTTTATCGCGAAGATTGGTATGTATAGGCATAAAAGGGTCATGCTTAAAAGGGTTTGAAAATTATTTGAATGGTAGGTTTATTAATGTTCTGATTCATGATGTCACTTCTGCCCCATTTCTTGTGACTTGTGGAGTCCCACAAGGCTCGGTGCTTGGTCCTCTACTGTATTTGGTATATGTTGATACGATGGGGTTTTATCTGCCAGGTTCTTGTCTCACCTCGTTTGCTGATGACAGTGCATTAACATTTTCTTGTCGGTGTTTACATAGTTTGATTTTGAAGGTTAATCACGTTTTAAAAAGTTTCCATATTTTTGCTAGTTTAAGCTTACTCTCTGTTAAAATTTTGTTTGCGAAGGAGCCAGGGAAACAAGTGCGCGAAACGCGATACCTTGGTTTCTACCTGGATTACAATCTGTCATGGAAACGACATAGCGATGTTGTTGCAACGAAGTCGCACAGGGAGTTGGAGCAATTCGACATTTTAAGAATTTTTTACCACCACAAATTTTATTATTTTTATATAATGCTTTAGTCTACCTATACATTTCATATGGATTTGTATTGTGGTCAAGTAACTTTTATTCAAATTTTAAACGAGTACAAATTCTTCAAAACAAAGCTATACAACTTATTGGTGGATACTTGGAAAAAGTCAATGACATTGAGGCATGTTATAATAAACCTAAAGTGCTCAATGTCGGGCAATTTCGTGACTACCAAGCTGGAATATTCTCGTATTAGTGTTGGAATTGTATCAGTCCTGAGGTATTTCATGGTCTTTACAGAGAAAATGAATTACTTCATAGCTATAGTACCCGCAATGCTGACAATCTAGTCACTGAATACAGCAGTGGAACTAGAGCAGGTTTTTCTGTCAGATATATAGGTCCTAAGGTTTGGAATTTTCTTCCAGTGAGCATTTGGGCGGAGGGTCATCTTGGTTTATTTAAGAGAAAAATGAAAATTTTCCTTTTGGGTCTTGGTTCATAGCATTTATTTTTTTTTTTTTTTTTTTTTTTTTTATGATCAGAGATTGGTCATAATTTGGTTGTTTATTTATTATTATTTATTTCAATTTTTTGTTTGTTTTGTTTGTTTTTTAAGAGTTTTGTTTGTTAAATGTTTATTATGTCTTTCTTTTGGGCTTTTGTGTCTTTCTTTGGGCAGCCACTTGGATTAACTTATTGTGTTATATCATTTCGTAATAAACAGAATTGAACTGAAATCCAAGTTGCAATCAGGAAGTGTTTGTAAGATGTTCCGCATTGTGACTCTAGGCTATGAGCACTTTCATGAACTTCATGTTTTGAACATTGTCTTCATTAATCTGTTACATGCGCTCTTTGACTTTGGTCCACTCAAAACTTTGCCAATGACATCCCTGAAGAAGATTGCTTGGAATCCTTTGATAAAGTTGAAGATGTCGATCCAACTGGCGAAGATTATTCACCAGTTGGATCGACAGAAGATTATGCCTTTCTCTTCCTTGTTCTGAAAACTCCGGAAGTAAAGATACTTTTGCTGAAGACTCTGATAAAAATAATGCAGTGTCTACGGAAGAGGGCGGGAATATTAATGGAGAAGAACAGTGGGGAGTTGGGGTTCTGTCAGAAAACGATGTTGTAGCACAGGCTATCAGAAGACACTTTACATTTGCTCAAACATTGAAAAAACTGCAAAAAGTATTTAGAAAACTAAAAGTTCCCATTGTCCAGCATGGTAACTTTAAAAGATGTTGTAAAGAGAGTGGCCTTCGTTCTCATATCCCTCTTGACATGAAAGTGCGATGGAATAGGACATTGAAAATGATTGAGTCTACAAAAGACTAAGGTAGCCAGGAAATAGTTTTTACATTTGACGAATGTAACAATTTTATTAGGAGTCCCTTGCTTATGTCTAATGCCTGGCTGTACTAGAAGCTGCTATTACCGTACTTTCTCCCATGCACAATACCACTGTAATGGTAAGTTCTTCTTGCATATCCAATTGGCAGTCGAGCACACATAGTCTTAGAAGGGCCTGAGCTTCTTTTGTAATACTAGAGCAGGTGATAGTCCCATTGTTGCACCCCTCAAAGAATTCAAATTACCTGAGTAAAAAAAGTACTTTGTGACAAGCCTTCATTTTGCAATCAATCTTTTCCAAAAGGCAGCTTATCTGGATCCTTCAATATTTGGAAGGTTGTCACTTGTGGATCGTTCTCTGGTCCCTCAATCTTTGACCCCAGTAGAGTTCAGAGTTTTTATTCCACAATACATACACAATCCAATCACAACACTCCTAATCCCCCTCGAAAGGCTCCATGGCCAGGGATACAAGGGGAAGTACTATAGGATATGTTAAGTAATGGTACAGAAACTGCAAGAGAGCCCACTTCAACTCGCCTTTGTACTGCTGAAGTCCTTGAGTCCAAGGTTGCCACCACAACCAAATAAAAAGCACCAGTTTTTTACGAAGAAAATAACCAGATTTTCACCAAGAACATCACCAGTATTTCACAAAAATCGCCAAAAAAATAACCAGAAATCGGTGGTCAATAATGATAAGCTTTACACCAAAAAGACGCGCTGGGCACCCTGAGCTAAGACATTAGGTTTTTCAAAGGCCGTCAACTACTCAAGGAGGAAGATAATTTATGCCTAAAACCGGAATTCCAGGCAAAGACTGAAATTGTTACCTAAAATCCTGTTACTGGACATGAAGAGCCTTTTTATTTATTTAACTCCTATTATACTTTTCTTTGTCTTTACTTTGCATTTTCTTTTCTTTTTATTTTTTCTAGGTTTCCATTGAAAAGAATAACCCCAATAATCCTCTTTTGTCCTCAAGTCGAATTTCATTTGATTATGAGCGTTTTTAATCCCCCTGCAATAATTGGTATCCTTAGTGGTAAACTTTAGCTCTGAAAAAGACGCCTCAAATGGTGTCAATTTCTTATATATTTATTTTACTTCGGGAAAATTGTCGTGGGTCAAGTCTAAGCTGAAATATCCGACAAGCGGTGATAAATCTTAGGGCCGTTTTTTAGCACTAAGATCTTACATCTAAGATCTTGCATCTTCCTGCAAAGAATATAGTTTCTTAACTCATCTTTGTTCTAAGATCTTGCAGCTCACTGATGTTTGCAAAAAGTGTGAAGAACGCCACTGTTCTGCCATATAGAACAATGATGAGAGAACTTTAATGATATACTCATCATTGTTCTCAGACCTCTGATCAGTGCAGAATGATGAAAGATGTTTGCATAAAAACGACAAAAGATGTAAGATCTTAGTTCAAAAATTTCACTTTTAAGCGTTTTCTGACAAAAGATGTAAGATCTTAGGACATTGATGAGTGAAAAAATAGGCCTCTTATTTCCCTGGTTCCATAGACGAGAGTTCTTGAGACTGAGCCTCCTGGTTTCTTGAGACTGTTAAGTTCCTTGAAAAAGACCTAGCCTAGGCTGCTGAATCTATGTTCATGTGGGACTATGCTTTCTTTACCTGAGAATTTTCTTTTTCGTTTCTGAGCCTCAATCCGTTTTTATCACACATGTATGTATTTATAAATTAAAATTTGTAACAATGGGGAATCCGATTGCCAAGCTAAAAGGATACACAGAAGCCCAAAATAACACCACTCTTTAGAAATAACGAATAAAAATAAGACATAAAGTATGAAAGTCAGTGATTATTTCACCTCAGTAAGACAGCGAAACCAATCATGCATGGAATGTCAACCAATTTTGTAAAAAAATCACCAAATTAAATGAAAATCACCAGATTAAAAAAGAAAATCACCAGATTCAAGGAAATCACCAGAAAATCACCAGGAGGATGAAAAATCACAAGATCTGGTGATAAATCACCAGCGGTGGCAACCCTGCTTGAGGCTATGGTAGAATCCAGTGAGGAAAGCTGGTTGCAGATAACAGGTTTCAAAATCGTAAGACGCTCCTACAGCGTTAGCAACTCTGTGTAAATGCCTTAAAATCTTTTGAGGAGAAACTGCTAGTCTATCTTTCAGAGTGACGTAGAGCTTTCCGGTAAGCTTTTTCTTTTTTTATTAATTTGCATAAACATAGTAGTACCAATTTATATAAATCCTGGGAAGGGGAGCAAAAAGTGCATTTTTTCTTATATTATACCTTAGAAATATTGGCAGATCCAGAGATTCTTGAGGGGGGGGTCGGCTAAGTAACAAAATTAGTATTCTTGGATTGTGTAATTATAGTTAATAATAGTCGAGGGTGTCACTACTCCTTTTCGTTTTGGAATGGGCGATGAAAACGTACCTACATGCTCAAAAGCATGCCCGTTCCAATAAAAGTTTGAAGTTGTAACAATTTATATGATAGAGTAAGTGTATACGTTGGAAAAAGTATTTTCTGCCGCAAAGCCATGGAAATTTTCGAAATAAGTTATCAAAAAGTGCAATTGTCCCTATATTTGCATCCCTTTGAAAACCTATTTAAGAGAAGAGAATTCCTTAAGAAAGTATTATCTAGCAAAGAGTCTTCTTTGAAATTCGGAATTTGAGAAATTTCACATTACTTACTTACTTAAGACTGAATTTGTTGGAGGGCCTAGAACAATATTTTCTAGCGCGAAGTGCCGTAAAAATATGCGAAGTACCCTTAAACCATTAATTTTCCTTTTGAAAAATTTTCATACACATTGGCTAGGAAATAATTAACCTTCTTTCTTCTTTCATACCGTACTTTTGTTTAAAATGACTTCCGAAGTCCAAACGTCAGGATGAGAGGAGTGGAAAGCGTGGTCTGGAGGGAGAAACGGCCCCCTCCCAAATCAACTATGGGCTATGCTGAAACACTAATGACTTTGAGCTGACGGCATAATTTCATGCCGAAAATTGTTTTATTTTCGAAATGTCCGGGCATTTCCGGGAAGTTCGAGAAGATGCTGCATAAACATAAAAGCACATTTTTGGAAAAGAGGGACGGGAAAATGGATGAAGATAACCATGAAGAAAAAAATGACGATATTTGTGTGCACAGACAATTTTTCGCCCTTTTATAGACACACTGCAATTTTTTGCGGAAAAAATGCTGTTATGGTACTGTGTTTTCTCAAAAGTGTTACTGCAAGAGAAAAGAACTACCCGTGGCAATTGGCAATCCTGACGAGAAGTTAATGAGAGACTAAAAAGTTAATATTTTCATATTGGAGACCCATTCATTTTCTACACTAAAAACGAAGAGATCTTTTTGGAGCTGCCAGAAACCGCTCTAAAGCATCTTAGCATACTACTACTAGTGTCGAGCGAACAGACATTTTTGATCTCTGAGTATTTCATGAAAAAGCAGTATGCCCGGACAATGTCCAAACAAGGGGAAAGCACAATTTTTAAATGATAAGCTTTAAGACTTGAACAACTGATGCTATGATTAACTTTTTGATAATAATTCAAAACTTATCATTTACAATTTTGTTTCTTTAACCTTTAAGTGTTCGAAAAACAGCTGTTTAAACAGCTGGTTTTTTAACTAAAGCAGCTGTTTTCTGTTTTTACCAAAAAAACAGAACAGAAACAGAAACAGGTCTTCTGTTTTTTTGTTGACCTGTTCTGTTTCTGTTTTATTCAAGCCCTGTTTTTTTTCTGTTTCTTCAGAAAAACTGAACAGTGCCCATGCTTAGTGCTGATATTGCGCCATGTGATTACCATCCGTTTCTCCACCTCAAGCAACACCTCACTGGTAAATGTTACAATGATGATGACGACGTAAAAGTGGAAGTGAATACCTGGTTAGCGGAACAGGTGGCAAATTTTATGTAGAGGTTACTTAAAAATTAGTTGAGAGGTACGGTATGATAAGTGTTACAACAAACTTGGCAACTATGCTGTTAAATAGAGTAAAGTATGTACTTTTTGAAAATAAATTTACTTTTTTGAAATAATCTTTCGTTGTGTACTTATGTTCCAACGGACCTTACTTAAAAAACTTGCCTCGTAATTAAGGAGTTAATGATGGTATACACTTGACATCCTTGCAGAGGACCAGCAACTTTATTTTGTAAATATGTTAATTAAGAGGTGAAAGGTATGATGGAAAACAGATTTTTTTTTTTTTAAAGAGAGTTGTTTTTGTGCATACTGTGTTGTCTGGATAATAATAGTTCGTTATTGTTATTATAATCTTGGGTTTTAATATAGTCATTTCGTCTCCTAATCAGAGGAGTTCCGTTTGGGGAAAAGAGGATCCCCACTCCTCCCTAAGTTATGCTTGTCGTAAAAATAAAATTGAAGACTCAAAGGTGTTTTCTGCGATTGTTCTATGGTTTACCGAAATCTTACCGGTTTTACAGCAATTTAAAGTAATTTTACCAAAAAATTATCTGATTCGATTATAAGAAAAGGTCGGCACAAATGACGAGTTACTCTTTTTAATTTATTGCCTACCCAGTACAAAAAGAAGCTTCGAAAACTAGTTGTTACTTTTTTTTAGAAAGTCCACTGTATCTTTCTAAAATTACAAAATATCAAGGCAACACTTTAACACAGAACCTGTAAACCGAGGGTGTGTTTTAACAAGTAAAGTTTCCGATAGCATTCGGGAAGATTCCGAGATATTCATGACATTTTGATCGGAGTCTCAGTAGATCCGTATAAATCAAAAAAGAAGAGAAAGAATAAGATTTTAGAGAATAATTTTGTTTCTTAACTTTGAACAATGCAAGTTAGAATACAGCAACACACAATGTATTGAGATACTTAACGAGACGGAGAATTGAACTCTATCGAACTTGAATGAAATACAAGTTTTCTTTATTTGTTGTCCGCATTTTGGAAGGAAGTATTTTGTAAATGGTTAAACTATAGACCTCTCTTTCTTGCACATATTCATCATAGGGTTAACACCGCTATTTTCTGTGTGGGGAAATCATAACACTTAAAATTATTTTCTTATGGCTGAAACGTTTTTCTAATAGGGAGTCTTCAAAGGAAACAGATTCGATTCAATTTATCTGTTCGTCTGTAAGTGTGCTATTGGCGTAGGCTATTGACGGTCAATAACTGCCATTAACTATAATTATTAACCAACTATTGATGAATACAGAAATAATAATAAAAGAAAAAAATAAGAAGATAACGAAACTTGTTAATAAAAAAGTGCAAAATTTTGCTGAGCTCGTTATACAAACTTCTGAGAAATAGACTCAGTAAAAGTAGTTTACTGATGAGCTAACTAAATGTCGCCTCTAAATGACTATTCGATGTATAGTACTCAAAGAGATTTCTTTAAATAGTCTATTAAATTCTGTAGTATAGAATTTGCCTTCAAGTGAACATTTTGTGAATTATTCTGTTTCCAGTTTTAACTAATTCACATAGGTGCTCACGGCCAAATTTCTGAGGAGAATAAGAGTGTTGTCAAGGAGGAAAAGGGGAAAAGATAGCACTTAAAAGTGCGCACATACCTTTAACAATAAGTATTTTCGTGTCATCAGTACATATTGGCCCTTGGCCTCTTGGGGGCCAATATTCTCACTATTTCAATTACTTTCTTCCCTGTAATAACTATGTACCTGCAGTTGTTTAAGATCGGATTTGTAATGTTTCTTTTTTATAGGTGCGGAAATTCGATCCGTTTGTACAGAGGCTGGAATGTTTGCTATAAGAGCACGTCGAAAGGTTGCAACTGAAAAAGATTTCCTTGAAGCAGTCAACAAGGTTATCAAAGCTTATGCCAAGTTCAGCGCTACACCCAAGTACATGACTTACAATTAAAACTCTTCGAATTTGAGCTGCGTATTTGTGACTATCTTTCAATAAAGTTGGGTAAAATTCCTTCTATATCTTCCCGTCATCAGTTTTTACAGCTTAGTTTCGAAATACAAGAAAAGAAAATTCGGTATGAAGTCCACTCTAGATATGTTTCTATATGTTAGTGTCAAACCACTTGATTGAAGTAGTCATTTTTGGTTTAATGGAGTTCTTTTCTTTTTTTTTTAAAAACTCATTTCGTGGAAACAGTTTTTTTTTAATAATTTCTGTTCGTTTTATATTGACATAGTCTTTTTCTGGGAAAAAGACTGAGCCACTTATAAAGTTAAACAACCATCCCTTCCACAAAAAACCTTAAATACCCCGTGGGCATAGCTTACAACCTTTGACCCTAATCTCTGGGGTTTGTTTTAACCCCAAAAGCCTTGTCATATGATATTTAGACTATTTTGAATAGAATGGTTATCTCAAAATTTCTATTAGATGTATTTCGGGACAATACGACGTGTGTGTGTGTGTGTGGGGGGGGGGGAAGCTGCCCTCTGATCACTGACTCTTAAAAAGAGCACTAGAGCGTCTGATTACCAATCCAATGAGTCCCCTCCGAAGTCTTTATGACCATGTTTCTATAAAAACCCTTTTATGCCCCCAAGGCATAACTTACAACCCTTGCCCTGAGGGCTGGGGGATTTGTAATCCTCAAAGACATAATTTCTAGACCTTTCAAATACGCTGAACAGAATGGCTATCTCTAAAATTTTGATTGGAAGTGTTATGGGGAAATGATGGGCGTGGGGGGGGGCATTTACCCTCTGATCACTTTCGACTAATAAAAAAGACACTAGTCCTCTCCATTTCCAATCGAATGAGCACTTTGTGAAGCTTTTACGACCGAGGGCTATGGGGGAGGGTTGTCAATCGTCAAAGCCCTAATTTTCAGACCATTCAACTACGTTGAACAAAATGGCCATATCAAAATGTTGATCGGAAATGTTTGGGGAAATGCTGGGCATGGGTGGGGGGATTCTCCCTCCGATTACTTTCGACTGTTAAAAAGGGCAATAGCTCTCTCAATTCCCAATTAAATGAGCCCTTTTCAAAGTTTATTCGACAACGCTTTCTATAAAAATCTTATATGCTCCCAGGCCATAACTTACAACCTTTGCCCAGGACTTTAAACTACGTTGAATAAAATGGACATCTCAAAATTTTGATTGGATTTGTTTGGGAAAATGGTGGGGATGAGAGGGGGGCTAGCTGCCCTTCAATCACTTTCGACTATTAAAAAGGGTTCTAGCCCTCTCAGTTTCCAATTGAATGAGCTCTTTTTGAGTTTTCTACAACAACGCTTTCTATAAGGCTTGTAAGTTATGCCCCCAGGGCATAACTTACAAGCCTTACCATGAGGGCTGTGGGGGGGGGGTTGTGATCCTCAACGACTGAATTTCCAGACCTTTCAACTACGTTGAAAAAATAGGCATATCAAAATTTTGATAGGGAAATGGTGGGCGTGAGAGGGGGGTTAGTTGCCCCCCAATCACTGTCTACTATGAAAAAAGGCACTGACTCTTTCAATTTTCAATCGAATGAGCCCTTTTGAAGTTTCTACGACAACCCTTTCTATAGAAACCTTATGTACCCCCAGGGCATAACTTACAACCCTTACCCTGAGGGCTGTGGGGGGGGGGGGGTTCATCCTCAAGGACCTAATTTCCAGAAATTTCAACTAAGTTGAACAAAATGGGTATCTCAAGATTTTGATTGGATGTTTTTGGTGGCGTGGGAGAGAGGGAGGGATAGTTGTCCTCCAATCACTTACGACTTTTACAAGGGCACTAGGCATTTCAATTTCCAGTTGAATTAGCCCTTTTTGAAGTTTCTACGATAATGCTATCTATAAAAACCTTATATGCCCCCAGAGCATGACTTACAACCCTTCCCTGAGGGGTGTGGGGGGTTTGTGTTGTCTTCAAAGACATAATTTCCAGAACTTTCAACTACGTTGAACATTTTGTTCAAATCTCAAAATTTTGGTTGGATGTATTTGGAGAAACGGTGGGCCTGAGAAGGGGTTAGTTGCCCTCCAATCACATTCGACTATCAAAAAGGGTGCTAGCCCCTTCAATTTCCAATCGAATGAGCCCTTTTTGAAGTTTCTACGACAACACTTTCTATAAAACCTTATATGCCCCCAAGGCATAACTTAGAACCTTTTCCCTAAGGGTTGCGGGGGGGAGGGGGGTTTTCATCCTCAAAGACCTAATTTCCAGAACTTTAAACTACTTTTAACAAAATGGCTACCTAAAATTTTGCTTGGATGTATTTGGGGAATGGTGGGCCTGAGAGGGGTTAGTTGCTCTCAAATCAATTTCGACTATTAAAAAGGGCACTAGCCCTTACAATTTCCAATTGAATGAGCCCTTTTTGAAGTTTCTACGACAACGTTATCTATAAAAACCTAATATTCCCCAAGTGCATAACTTACAACCTTTGCCCTGAGGGGTGTGGGGGGTTTGTCATCCTCAAAGACATAATTTTCTAGAGCATTCAACTACTTTGAACAAAATGGCTATCTGAAAACTTTGATTGAATGTGTTTGGGGAAATGGTGGGCTTGAGAGGGGGGTTAGTTGCTCTTATATCACTTTCGACTATTAAAAAGGGCACTAACCTTTCAATTTCCAATCAAATAAGCCGTTTTTGAAGTTTCTACGACAACGTTATCTATAAAAACCTAATATTCCCCCAGTGCATAACTTACAACCTTTGCCCTGAGGGGTGTGGGGGGTTTGTCATCCTCAAAGACATAATTTTCTAGAGCATTCAACTACGTTGAACAAAATGGCTATCTCAAAACTTTGATTGAATGTCTTTGGGGAAATGGTGGGCTTGAGAGGGGGTTTAGTTGCTCTCCAATCACTTTCGACTATTAAAAAGGGCACTAACCTTTCAATGTCCAATCAAATAAGCCGTTTTTGAAGTTTCTACGACAACGCTTTCTATAAAAACCTTATATTCCCCCAGGGCATAACTTATGACCCTTGACCTGAGGGCTGTGAGAGGAGTGCCCTCCTCAAAGACATAATTTCCATAGTTGCCTTCCAATCGCTTTCGGCTATTAAAAACGGCACAAGACCTTCCAATTTCCTATCGAATGAGCCCTTTTCGGAGTTTGTACGACAACTCCTTCGATCCGAAGTGCCCTGGTCTAAAAGAAAGAAAGAAACCCAAAATAACACATTTGGCCAACGTCGTTCTTTACTTAAGCAGCGCTATTGCGCTGCCTATGATAACTGCCCCCTTCCCTAACTGTAAAAGCGTACTGCCTCTTTAGTGCTTTACCGAAAACTATAATTGCCTTATATGCTATCAACAAGTGAAATTAATAATTTTTATACAATTCTGAAAAAGTTACGCCAGCTTTGACTGAAAGACAGAGACTATCTGTCTCGGCTCAACTGTAATTACCCATTGCTCTCAAGTTTTTCATCACTTCCACCAAGTTGTTTTTATTCAAAAATCAACGGATCAGAAATCCTAGTTTCAGCAAAAATAAAAACCTGTAGTAATACAAACTCAAGACGACCAGAAATTACCATTAAAGAATTAATTAAACCAAAACCGAACAGAATATAAATAAACAATTGCAGCAAACAAACATACAACAGGTACTAATATAAATGAATAAATAAATCTTAAAACGAGTAAAACTTGAATTCAATATGCAAATCAAGCTTAAAACGAGCAAAAATTTACTACAAACGAGAGTTTGGCTGCTGTCCCCTTTCATGACTGAAAAAATATAAAGCATATTGCGTCATTGTCACTTTACTTAAAACTATATGTGTCTTGAACAGTATTGGAAAGAATTAATACAATTAAACTGAATATAAGATATATAATGATATTGATTGCTGAAACCTCATCAGTTCGAGATTTTGTTTCACTGCAATTTTTATTTTATTTTCAATTTTGTAATTAGTACAAAAAAAAAGTTTTAAATAACTTGTTTTCATCAAAACGCCAACGATACAATAGTATTTATACTTTTACTTTTAGGAAGGGGGACACTAGCCAAACTCTTGTTTGTAGTGATTTCTGTTTGTTTTAACTTTGATTTGCATATTCAATTTAAGTTTCATTCGTTTTAAGATTTATTGATTTATTTATATTTGTACCTGTTGTATGTTTGCTTGCTATGATTGTTTTTTCGATTTCCGTTCGTCCTGGGTTTCATTTTTTCTTTGATGTTAATTCCTGGTAGTTTTGAGTTTGAATTATTATAGATTTTTATTTCTGCTGATATTTTAAATATGGACTTTACTTTTCTTTGAGAAACTTCTTTTTTGGATAGTTTGTTTTTAATTCATTGTTTTAAAAAGAAAAAAGTTGTAAAGTCGTCTGCAAGAAAGAATATACAGGAAGGATCTTCTCAGTTACATTGATGTTTCTTTGATGTTAATTCCTCGTAGTTTTGAGTTTGAATTATTATAGATTTTTATTTCTGCTGATATTTTTAATATGGACTTTACTTTTTTTTGAGAAACTTCTTTTTTGGATAGTTTGTTTTTAATTCATTGTTTTAAAAAGAAAAAAGTTGTAAAGTCGTCTGCAAGAAAGAATATACAGGAAGGATCTTCTCAGTTACATAAATTTTGTAACCACCTTAGCTCTAACACTATAATTTGACTCTAGGATACTACAATATTGTCTCAAAAAGAACAATCTTTTGTAATGTAAAAGCCTCGGTGGCTCAGTCGGTAGAGCGTAGGTTTCTTAATCGTAGGGCCATGAGCTCAATTCTAAAATAAAGCATATGATGATTTATTTTACTATGGACTAGAATTTGTTCTTGATTATTAAAACAGGAACACACCTATGGCTTTTTCTTATTTTGAATAGGGAGAGATGAACTTTGGAGAATCAGGCAGCTAACTAAGCCTAATATGTGCCATGGTTTGTTCTTTACCAGGTTTCAGCCATCTCTGAAGCCACGATACCGATAAAACTTACATAATACCCTTTATTAATTCTAGTGGCTCACTTTATAGTTCAGTTACTATAGGATATAATTCTTTCTTTAATATAATTATATAAACTAGCTACCACTGCAACCCAGATATGTATTTCACTTATAAAGAAACCTGATTACAAACAGGAAAAGTACTTATGATGATAAATTTGTGCTATACTATCATTAACCCCATTAATTTCCTTTAAAATGAGCCAATGAATAACTCTACGATGTTCCAGTGCCAAGCTATCTGTTGAATTACTAACCTATACTATAATTAAGTGGCGTATAAAATTTAGTATAGGCAAGAGGTAGTTCTTTATTATAATTATAGGCTATTGTATTTCTTAGTATGGTAAGTGCTGGTCTCTAATTAGAAATTTACTTTAAAAAGTATTTATTTTCAATTACAAAAGTGACTAGATGTAGCAATTTCCTTTAAAATGAGCTATTATACAGCTCTCTATGATTTTCCAGTGCCCCGCTAGCTAAGGAGGAAGAAAAAGCGGAAAGAAAAAAAGATGCCGTTTGTGGAGAATATCGTGGTTGAAATCAATTTTCTTGATTTTCAAACCAATATATTTTCTTTGTTATTCAAGCCAAAGGACGGTAAGTTTGCTATATAGAAGTTTTGGACAAGGCGGTTCTAATAGTGTACTTCTTGCTTTGATCTGAATCTTTTTTAGTAGTTATGGGTTACTTTAGTTTTTACTATGGGGCGTGATCGTCTCTTACTAGGTTGCTAGCTACCACTGCAACCCGGAAAACAGGAAAAAGCCTATGGCTTTTTCTTATTTCGAACAGTAGGAGACGAACTCTAGAGAATCATTCAGCTAAATTAGTCTAGTATGTGCTATGGTTCGTTCTTTACTAGGTTCCTGCCATCTCTACAGCCATGATACCGATGAAAATTACATAATCCCTATTTATATTTCAGTTAACATGTTTAAAGATAATTTCAAAACCTTATTATATGTCAGCAATTCCCGATGAAACTTACATACTTCCCATTTATAATGAACTATTTCGATCCTTTATGTATTAGTATAGGCAAGAGTTCGTTCTTTATTATAAATTGATTTAATACTTCAGTTACTATGGGTTACAGTTCGTTCCTTATTGTAATTAGGTTGCTAGCTACCGCTGCAACCCGGATAATTGACAAACACCATTTATGATGAGCTATATTTGTTCTTTATGTAACTACACCTGGAACCACCATATATCAGTTAGTATGGGAGAGAGATCGTTCTTTACTGTAAATCTTTGAAAAGACTGCAGTATGAAAAGACATCAAAATGCAGTTTTTAGTGGAAAAACTTATTCTCTTTTATAAATAATTTATTTTAGTTCTAAAAGGTTTTTAACCCAATTAATTTCCTTTAATATAAACCATTGAACAACTCTACAATGTTCCAGTGCCAAGCTATCGGTGGAAAAGAAAGAAGAAAAAAGAAAAAAATATTCCATTTGTGGAGAATAACGTGGTTAAAGTCAATTTTCTGGATTTTCAAGCCAATATATTTTCTTTTTTATTCAAGCCAAAGGATGACGAGTTTCCTATATAGTTGTTTTGGACAAGGCGGTTCTAATGGTGTACTTTTTGTTTTGATCTTACTCTTTTTTTAGGAGTTAGGGGTATTTATATTTCTTAACATTGGACGTGATAGTCTCTTACTAGGTTGCTAGCTACCGCTGAAACCCGGATCACTAACAAACAGGAAAAACCTTACGGCTTTTTCTTCTTTGAAATAGTAAGAGACGAACCTACAATAGCTGAACTAAGTCCAATGTATGCAATGGTTTGTTATTCCAATGATCGTCTTTTAATGCAAAATTATTCCAATGATCGTCTTTTAATGTAATATTGTAATCTCTTTGGAGGCGTGTGCTAAAATCTTACCGCTGGTATACGATTATGATTTATGTACAAAAATCAAATATCTTTGAAAAGACTACAGTATGAAAAGACATCAAAAATGCAGTTTTTAGTGGAGAAATTTATTCTCTCTTTTGAAATAATTTATTTCAGTTACAAAAGATTTTTAACCCAATTAATTTCCTTTAAAATGAGCCATTGAACAACTCTCTACGATGTTCCAGTGCCAAGCTATCTGTGGAAAAGAAAAAAAAAAGAAAGAAAAAAGTATGCCGTTTGTGGAGAATAACGTGGTTAAAGTCAATTTTCTTGATTTTTAAGCCAATATATTTCCCTTGCTATTCAAGCCCAATGACAGAAAGTTTCCTATACAGGGGTTTCGGACAAGGCGGTTCTAATGGTGTACTTTTTGTTTTGATCTGACTCCTTTTTCAGGAGAGTTGGTTTTTATATTTCTTAACATTGGACGTGATCGTCTCTTACTAAGTTGCTAGCTACCGCTGCTACCCGGATCGACTATTAAAAAGGGCACTAGCCACTCCAATTTGCAATCGAATGAGCCCTTTTCGAACTTTCTGCAACCCTAACTAAGTCCAATATATGCAATGGTATGTTCTTCGAATGATCTCTTTTAATTAGGTTCCTACCTACCGCTGCAACCCAGAACTATTAAAAAAATATTTTATCTTTAATTTCAGAAGGAACTAGATGTAGCAAGTTTTACTATTGAGACGAGTCGCTCTTACTATACAATATATAGTTCGTTATTACGAACTGTTTGCTTTGATGTATCTATTGGTATCAAAATTTCGTTCCTAGGAGTTTCGGTTACTATTGAGACAAGCAGCTATTATTACTATAGAGTTCATTACCATGAACTGTTTGATTGCTTCAAATATCTTTGAAAAGACTTCAGTATGAAAATACATCAAAAAAGCAGTTTTTTGACAAAATTGATTCTACTTTAAAAACTATTTTATTTTTAATTACAAAAGGCACTAGATGCAGCAATTTCCTTTAAAATGAGCTATTATAAAGCTCTCTATCATTCTCCAGTGCCCAGCTAGCTGAGGAGGAAGAAAAAGCGGAAAGAAAAAAAAATGCCGTTTGTGGAGAACATCGTGGTTAAAGTCAGTTTTCTTGATTTTCAAACCAATATATTTTCTTTGTTATTCAAGCCAAAGGATGGTAAGTTTGCTATATAGAAGTTTTGGACAAGGCGGTTCTAAAAGTGTACTTCTTGTTTTGATCTTAATCTTTTTTCAGAAGTTATGGGCTACTTTAGTATTTATTTACTATGGGGCGTGATCGTCTCTGACTAGGTTGCTAGCTACCGCTGCAACCCGGATAATAATAACCTGGTTACAAACAGGAAAAAGCCTACGGATTTTTCTTCTTTGAAATGATAAGAGACGAACCTCAAACAATCAAGTGGCTAACTAATTACAATGTATGCAATGGTTTAATATTTCAATGATCGTCTTTTAATGTAAAAAGTTATAATATTTAGATAGGAGGCAGCTAAACTGAGTTTCTTTTTTAAACTTTAAATTTAAGAGATATTACTTTAAATTTAATATATTAGTGTATTCTTTCTGATGGGGATTCAAATTTACATCGGTACTTGATACATATTTTATATTCAATATTTGATACGTATTTAATATTTGAATTAATATATTCTTTTATATTAATAAATTTTCAATATATTTTCAATATTAATATATTCTTTCCGATGGGGATTCTTTATTTGAATCCCCATTGGAAAGAATGTATTAATATACTGAATTTAAAGCAATATCTCTTAAACTTAAAGTTTAAAAGCAACTCAGTTTAGCTGCCTCCTATCTAAATATAAAAACTTTAATATAAATTAATATAGGCAAAAGTCGTTCTTTATTATATTTATCTGAATCTTTTTTCAGGAGTTATAGGTTACATTAGTTTTTACTATGGGGCTTGATCATCTCTTACTAGGTTCCTAGCTAGCGCTGCAACCAAGATTTAATATATTTATCTTAAATATAACTGTACTAGCCTATACTATAGTTAAGTGGCCTAAAAAATTTAGCATAGGCAAGAGATTGTTCTTTATTATAAAATTCTAGGACCTCTGGGTCGATACGATCACCCCTGCGATGTTCCAGTGCCAAGCTATCTGTGGTAAAGAAGAAAGAAAAAAAATATCCTGTTTAGGCAGAATGTTTTAGTAGCCGCCACTTTTCTTGCTTTTTAAGCCAATATATTTCCCTTGCTGTTCAAGCTAAGGGACAGAAATTTTCCTATACATGGGTTTCGGACAAGGCGGTTCTAATGGTGTACTTTTTTTTTGATCTGACTTTTTTGTAGGAGTTATGGGTTTTTACATTTCTTAACATTAGATGTGATCTCTTACTAGGTTGCTAGCTACCGCTGTAATACCACGAACTGTTTGATATTTGATATAGGCTACAGTTCATAACTAGCTAGCGCTGCAACCCGGATACTTTGAGATTACAAACAGGAAAAAGCCCATGGCTTTTTCTTAGATGGAATAGTAAGAGGCGACCTGGCTACAACCAACGATTATGACGTAATTGATCAATCTTTACCATAAAATTAAGTAAAAGATAAATCATTCAAAGATTGGGACCTTGAAAGCCTGCATGGTGCAGTGGATAGCGTGTTGGAATTCTACTCCGAAGGCTACAGGTTAAAATCCTGCCAGAGGCAATTTTTACACATTTATCTATTTAAAGTCTAAATAAAACTTATATTAATTAGTACTACATTAGATCCTCTTGACTGACATCGATCCTTTATGTAAACTAGCTACCGCTGCAACCCGGATTTCTTATTGATTACAAACAGGAAAAAGCCTACGGCTTTTTCTTCTTTGAAATAGTAAGAGACTAGCCTCAAACAATCAAGTAGGTAACTAAATCAAATGTATGTAATGGGTTTTTATTCCAAAGATCGCCTTTTAATGGAAAATTTTAATATATTGACCTTAAATATAACTGTACTAGCCTATACTCTATAGTTAAGTGGCCTATAAAATTTAGTATAGGCAAGAGGTCGTTCTTTATTATAAATTTAGAAATAATTTATTTTAGTTACTATAGATTTTTAACCCAATTAATTTCCTTTAAAATGAGCCATTGAACAACTATCTACGATGTTCCAGTGCCAAGCTATCTCTGGATACAAAAGAAAAAAAAGAGAAAAAAAATATCCCGTTTAGGCAGAATGTTGTAGTAGCTGCCACTTTTCTTGATTTTCAAGCCAATATATTTCCCTTGCTGTTCAAGCCAAGGGACAGAAAGTTTACTATACAGGGGTTTCGGACAAGGCGGTTCTAATGGTGTACTTTTTGTTTTGATCTGACTCCTTTTTTAGGAGCTATGGGTTTTTATATTTCTTAACATTAGACGTGATCGTCTCTTACTAGGTTGCTAGCTACCGCTGCAACCCGGATGTACAAAAATCAAATATCTTTGAGAAGACTGCAGTATGAAAAGACATCAAAAATGCAGTTTTTAGTTGAAAAATTTATTCTCTCTTAGAAATAATTTATTTTAGTAACAAAAGATTTTTAACCCAATTAATTTCCTTTAAAATGAGCCATTGAACAACTCTCTACGATGTTCCAGTGCCAAGCTATCTGTGGAAAAGAAGAAAGAAAAAAATATGCCGTTTAGGCAGAATGTTGTGATAGCTGCCACTTTTCTTGATTTTCAAGCCAATATATCTCCCTTGCTGTTCAAGCCAAATAACAGAAAGTTTACTATACAGGGGTTTTCGGACAAGGCGGTTCTAATGGTGTGCTTTTTAATTTGATCTGACTCTTTTTTAGGAGTTAGGGGTTTTTATATTTCTTAACATTGGACGTGATCGTCTCTTACTAGGTTGTTAGCTACCGCTGCAACCCGGATGTATTGATCTGACTCTTTTTTTTTGGAGTTAAGGGTTTTTATATTTCTTAACATTGGACGTGATCGTTTCTTACTAGGTTGCTAGCTACCGCTGCAACCCGGATAAAATAAAAATTGTTTTTTACAATTTTTACGTCACGTCACTCATTACGTATATATGGTTATTAGTACAAAATCGGTGTTAGATATTACGTCATGTCACTTATTACTTCATATATTGTTATTCGTAGACAATCGGTAGAATATTCGTTCTTTATTATAATACCGCTGCAACCCGGATTACGATTACAACAGTTGCAACCGCGGTTCCTTCAAAACTATATGATTACAAACAGGAAAAAGCCTACGGCTTTTTCTTCTTTGAAAAAGTAAGAGACGAACCTCAAACAATTAAGTGTATAACTAAGTCCAATATATATATATATATATATATATATATATATATATATATATATATATATATATATATATATATATATATATATATATATATATATATTTATTATATATATATATATATATATATATATATATATATATATATATATATATATATATATATATATATATATATAATATATATATATATATATATATATATATATATATATATATATATATATATATATTATGCATCTAATGCCTTTTGTAATTAAAAATAAAGTTTTTAAAATAGAATCAATTTTGACAAAAAACTGCATTTTTGAAGTATTTTCATGCTGCAGTCTCTTCATTCTGTAATATTTTCAAATATGCTTTCTAATCTCCACGAAGTTTTCCAACAGTTACATAAAAGATCGATACTGTAAATGGGATACATCAAAGGACAAACTATTGTTAATAGTGACTGAAATTTTAAAATAGATTTTATTTTTCCGGGTTGTTCACAAAGGATCGATACTATAAAAGGATTTTTTGATAGTTATATTAAAGAACAAACTATAGCCTATAGTAATTGAATTACAAAGAACACCATTAGACAAATATGAATGATGGGTCTAGTCAATTATAGATGGGAATTATGTAAGTTAAATTGGTATCAAGGCTGTAGAGATGGCTGAAAACTGGTAAAGAATAAATCTCATTCTTTAAAGTTCGTCTCTTACATTCCAAATAAGAAAAAGCCAAAGGCTTTTTCCTGTTTCTAATCTGGGTTGCAGCAGTAGCTAGCCATCTTACATTAAAGAATCCAGGTTGCAGAGGTGCAACCTAGTTACAGTAAATCTAATAAGAGATGATAACGCCCCGTAGTAAAAAAATAGCCAATTACTCCTAATTCTAGAGTCAGATAAAAAAAAGTACTCTATTAGAACCGCCTTGTCCAATATTATTGTTTTGAACAACATCAAATTGTATACTTTTTCCTTTAAACTTCAAAAATTGTGACATATAAAAGAGGAGAAAATGAAAATACTTTTCAATGTGTAGACAGGGGTCCTCTTGAATGCAGCCACCACTACCAAAGTTTCGCTGTTGAGTTACACCCATTTGGGGTAATCACAAGGGTCAACCAATCCGAAATACAATGGAAAGGCTTCGCGCTGGGAGTGCCTCCTTCACGATCAAGGCAGCTTTCCAGCAAGGTAAGTAGGCTTAGAAAAAATTAGATTAGTTTCAGATAAATAACCTCTATGTAGACATAAATGGTATAATCAACATCTTGATAAGAATCTTCAGAGCAGCTTCAGAGGTTGGTAGATCGAAACCTAACCAAAGAACGCTAGACCATAGGCCCAGGGAGATTCGAGGAGGTTTTTATAATAAAGAACGACTTCTTGCCTATACTAAATTTTATAGGCAACTTTCTATAAGAATCCGTAGTTTGGCATAATTTTGGGGGTTTAACATGCCCAATATCCCTAAAGGCATAGTTGCTGGACCGTTCTACTATGCTGAACAAAATAGTTGTCTCAAAGTTTTTACTAGATGTGTTTGAGAAATGAATCGGCTTTAGAGACTGGCGGATTGCCCTCCCATCTCTTTTTACTCTTAGAAAGGACCCTAGAACTTTTAACTTTGAATCGAATTAGCTTCTTTAAATGTTTCAATGATATTTCTAACTATTATAGAGTGGTGCTCTCTATGTAATTGCTTATATGCCTTTTTGAAAACCTGAATGTATACAGTTTTTTCGTTTAGTTAGAACGCCCCCTAGACACTTCCTAGAAGTTTCACCTTAATACTCTAAGCGTCATTAGTTACAGTAACTGTAGTTGTAGTATTAAAAGTATACACATAGTGCCTTCTGGCTAGTGCAAAATCCCCCACAACTTACTCTTAAAGATCTAACTTAATAATATAAATTTTTCTTGAGATATTGCTTTGTCACCTTTTTGAAAGTTCACATTCTCATAGTTTATTTTGATTTAGTTCAACGTCTGCCTAAATATTTCTTATATTTGATAACTGAAGACATTGTTATATTCTCTTTCGACTATTGGCTACAAAATGGCTGTCTCATAATTTCCATCAAATGTGCTTGGGAAATAAATTAAAGAACGAAATTTAGTCCATAGTAACTGAAGTATTGTCAAACAGTTCGTGGTAAAGAACTGTATAATAAGAGTGACTCGTCTCAATAATAACCGAAACTGTAAAAAACGGTATTTTGATATCAATAGATACATCAAAAAAATTATAATAAAGAACGAGCTCTTGCCTTTACTAACTTGTATACGCAACTTTACTATAGTTTGGGCTTGTATATTCGGGTTGCAGCGGTAGCAAGCAACCTAGTAAGAGACGATCACGTCCAATGCTAAGAAATATAAAAACCTAGAACTCCTAAAAATAGAGTCAGGTCAAAACAAAAGTACATCATTAGAACTACCCTGTCTGAAACATACTAATAAATAATGAATGTCTTCATAGTTTTATTAGAACTATGACGTGAATAGAAAAGTACTTTAAAAGACGATCATTGGAATAACAAACCATTGCATACATTGGACTCATTTGGCCACTTGATTGCTTGAAGTTTATCTCTTACTACTTCAAAGAAAAAAAAAGCCGTAGGCTTTTTCCTGTTTGTAATCATATAATTTAGAGCAAATCCCAGCTGCAACTGACGTCATTGTAAAGTTTTGCTATAATCAAACAGTTCGCGGTAACGAACTGTATAGTAAGAGTGACCCGTCTCAATAGTAACCGAAACTCTAAAAAACGGAATTTTAACTTCATAAAAGTTCTATTACATTAAAGAACGAATGATCCAGGTTGGATCATTAAATAATAAATATATAAAAAATAATAAACACGCATCCGTGATCTCTTCTGGCAAAAAATACAAAGTTGCAGATTTTTGCAGATATGAGCTTGAAACCTATGTAATAGGGTTTTCTGATACGCTGAATCTGACGGTGTGATTTTCATTAAAATTCTTCCACTGGTAGGGGAGCCTTTGATGAGTAATACTAAACTTAATAAAATTTATATATTTAGAATCAGCAATATAAGCCCATTCTTTTGGTACATTTATTGACATGAAAATTCCGTTTCTTAAAGTTTCGATTACTATTGAGCCGTATCGCTTTCTTTATGTTTTTTTTTTATTACGTATATGTTTTTACGTATATGAGAGGGTTCTCCCCTTAGTCAATACCACGCTCTTTACGCCAAAGTTAGAATTTTGTTTAAATCACAAACCCCTGAATCATAAAGGCCGTTTAACTAGAATAGATAGCTCATTTGAAAGCACTAAAAAAACTGTAGCGTAAAGAGCGAGGTATTGACTTGGGGGCGAACCCCCTCATATACGTAATAATTTTGTTCGTTTTAAGTTCTAATGTTGCTTCTTACTTTCAGTTGAAAAAACTTGTTTTTTTTTTAATTTAATTTCTGATCGTTTTTTAAATAATGCTGGGAAATCCGGTGCCCCCTTCATAGAAATGTCCCTTACCCCATGAAACATCCTCCATGGAAAGATTCTCCCAAGTAACCCCCTTCTCCAGCCCTCCCACCCCCACCAGAAAAAAATCCTTCCTGAAAATGTCTGTATAGTTCCCAATAACAAATACTATATGTAAACAATGGGCAAAGCTCATAACTTGCAGCCCTTCCCCTGGGAACTGTGGGGGATTAAGTCATCATAAAAGACATATTTATTAGATTTTCAACTATGCTGAACAAAATGGCTTTCTCAATATTTTGATCAGGTGACTTTGGGAAAAAATGAGCATGGGAGGGGGCCTAGTTGTCCTCCATTTTTTGGTCACTTAAAAAGGGCACTAGAACTTTTAATTTCCGTTCCAATGAGCCCTCCTACGATATTCTAGGACCACTGGGTCAATACGATTACCCTGGAAAAAAAAAAACAAAAAAAAAACAACAACAAATAAACACACATCCGTGATCTTTCTTCTGGCAAAAAAGGGAAAATTCCACATTTTTGTAGATAGGAGCTTGAAACCTCTACAGTAGGGTTCTCTGATACGCTGAATATGATGGTGTGATTTTCATTAAGGTTCTATAACTTTTAGGGGCTCTTTCACCCTTTTTTCAAAAATTGGCTAAATTTTCTCAGGCGCTTAACTTTTGATGAGTAATATTAAACTTGATGAAACTTATATATTTGAAATCAGAATTAAAATCTGATTCTTTTGATGTATCTATTGGTATCAAAGTTCCGTTTTTTAGAGTTTTGGTTACCATTGAGCCGGGTCGCTCCTTACTTACAGTTCGTTACCACGAACTGTTTGATATTTTTCTTTGAAGAGATAACTCTAGAAAATCATCATCTAAAATTAACTACTTTTACAATTTTAGTAGATTCTGTGAGATTTTTGATTCTCAAATCCAGCCATTTTTAATCCTGACACTACACAATTACAGACTAGAAATGCCCCTAGTAACAAACTTACTCATTTTTCTTATAGATTGTTCTCTTCAATTTATTTCGCTAACGCATTTAATTCGTCTTGTAGTCTCTGTATATAAACTATATTCACTTTATCCACAAAGCATAACTGTTCTTCAGACTTGAATTTGCTTAATGATATAACATATCATGCATACAACTTGTCCCATTCTAAGGTTAGTCGACAAACCCCTTGTAATTTCTACTGCTACTTTAGGCGCTCTAAGCTCCGTTTCGGTATTGCTAGCACTTTCAATATCTAGTCAGTGATTCAGGGACCGCTATCTTTCAATGGGCGGCTCACATTCGTTGCAGTTGGTTTACATTAAAGAACGAACTATAACCCATGTTATATTAAAACTCGATCATTAGAAGAGCAAACCATTGCATATGCTGGACTTAGTTAGCTGCCTGATCCAGGTTGGAGCGGTAGCTAGCAACCTAGTAGGAGACTCAGTGCTGGAAATTTTGAATCCACTGAAACTTGACATGGTTAAAACTTAAGATCTTTAAGGATATTATGTAATCTTGTCGAAAGACAAACCAAAAGAATAAACTTCTGAATCAAACAGTTCGTGGTAACGAACTGTACATTAAGAGTGACTCGTCTCAATAGTAACCGAAACTCTAAAAAACAGAATTCTAATATCAATGTATACATCAAAAGAATCGGATTTTTATGCTGATTTAAGACGTATAAGTTTCATCAACGTTACTCATATCCATCAAAAGTTACAAGCCTCGGAAAATTTGCCTTATTTTCAAAAAAAGGGAAGAAGACCCGCTAAAAGTCATAAAATCCTAACGAAAGTTACGTCGTCAGATCCAGCGCATCAGAGATCCGGGTTGCAGCGGTAGCTAGCAACCTAGTAAGAGACTTTATAATAAAGAACGATCTTTAGCCTCTACTAACTGATATGTTTAATATAAATGTTATGACAAAACTAACTTTGAAAAGTTGATTCTCTGTGGTATAGTACAATTTCTGACTGAATTTGCTACTTGATTTCTTATGGTTCATTCATATTTTCTTCATCATTTTAGCAAGGAGGTATCTAAACTGAGTTTTTTTTAACTTTAAATTTAATAGATATTGCTTTAAATCCATTACCTTAAAAATTCTCTCCGGCGAGGATTTGAACCTCGGTGTCCTGCATGACAGGTAGGGATACTCACCACTGAACCCTCAGATATAAGTTACATATATGTCATGATATTAAATTTGTTAATACATCCAGGTTACACCACATACATTTGTACTTCGAGGATGTACTGTAACGCAAAGAAAGAACAAATCCAATTCAAATATAAGGGAATTACAGATAGAGGAGCCCCTTGGTATGCTTCTATCAATGCTTTACAGGGCATTGAAATGACTCGACGTGGTGATTTGGAATATCTTTACGTACTAGTATATTTTCGTAAGTGTTCCTTACCATGACAAGATCTGCAAGCAAAAGCTAAAAAAGAAAAAAAATGAGAGGACTAAAGAAAAGACAGTGACAGCACAGAAAAAGCTATGTGAAGGACTTCTTGAAGAATTAGGAATCATCTTATTTTATGTAAAAAAAATCTTCTGTTTGAACGAAAACCTGATTACGGCTATATTCGTGGCCTTTTATAAAACGCATTCCGAAGAAAACGCCACAATCAGCATAAAGTTTTCGACTGGAATCAGGCCCCTTCCATAACAAATATTTCCATGTCTACTGCGAAATGTTATATCTCTTATATAACATCTCTTATATTATCTTTGGAAAATGGTGAGTTTAAGAAGCAAAAAACAATAAGAGAGACTGTAACACCCACAATCAGAAAACTTGCAGAATCTGCTGTAGCATATATGCATTTCTAAAGCTACCAGCAATAAAAAAAATATCAGGATTGTCAAACAGTTTGTGGTAACAAACTCTATAGTAAGAGCGACTCGTCTCAATAGTAGCCGAAACTCTAAAAAACGAAATTTTAACATCATTACAATAAAGAATGAACTCTAATTACATTTTGTAATCATGAAATATGAAATATAGTAATATAAAATGTTAATAAATAACCATATATGACGTAATGAGTGACGTTACGTAAAAATTGAAAAAATCAATTTTTATTTTATTTTCGTTTTCAGTTCAGAATCGCTAAAGATATAAACTGCAAAAATATTTATGGTATCTGAGAAATAGTTTTAATCTTTTAATTTAGACTAGAAAACACCTAAAATTTTTTGTTAGTTTATTGGTACTTGATATGTGGCTTAAACATTCAAATAATGATTAAATAATGGTTAAATCAGAGCAAGCTACACGCAAGTTAAAAAACAGTGCTTCACAAAAAACAGAGATAGCATCTTGAAAAGGGAAAAGCAAAGGTATTCAACCGACCAGGTGTATCGAGAAGAAAATTGAGAAAGCCAAACAAAACAGCAAGGAGCGTTATCACAATGATTAAGATTATAGACATGCGAAAATTGATAGTGACAAACAGCGTTATTCTAATGATTTAGTTTATTGACATGCAAAAATTGAGACAGCCAAACAAAAGATCAAGGAGCGTTATCACAATGATGAAGATTACCGAATCAAATATAAGAAAAAAGAAAAGCAAAGGTATTCAACCGACCAGGTGTATCAAGAAGTAAAAATTGAGAGAGCGAAATAAAACATCAAGGAGCGTTAATGAAGTGACAAAAGCTATAATGAAAAAATTAAATTCTCTGCGAGGTTGTACCGACGAACGCATAAGGACAAAGGGAAAAACTACATTCAGTAATACAAGAAGATGGCAAAAAAAGGCTGATCTTCGTAAATTGAAAACATTTTACGTATGTTTAACCAGAATCATCCGGGTCGAAGCGGTAGCTAGCAACCTAGTAAGAGACGATCACGTCCAATGTTATAAAAACCCCTAACTCCTAAAAAAAAGTCAGATAAAATAAAAAGTACACCATTAGAACCACCTTGTCCGAAACAACTATATAGGAAACTTTCTGTCCCTTGGCTTGAACAGCAAGGGAAATATATTGGCTTGAAAATCAAGAAAATTGACTTTAACCACGTTATTCTCCACAAACGGCATATTTTTTTCTTTTTTCTTCTTTCTTTTCCACAGATAGCTTGGCACTGGAACATCGTAGAGAATTATTCAAAGGCTTTTTTTAAAGGAAATTAATTGGGTTAAAAGTCTTTTATAACTAAAATGAATTATTTTTAAAAGAGAATAAATTTTTCACTAAAAACTGCATTTTTGATGTCTTTTCATACTGTAGTCTTTTCACTGTAAATAAATCATAATCGTATACCAGCGGTCAGATTTGAACCCACGCCTTCGAAGAGACTGGTGGCTAACACCAGTGCCTTGGACCACTCGGCCAAACTGCCTCTCAACTATATATATGTGAATCTGGGTTGCAGCAGTAGCTAGAAACCTAGTAAGAGACGATCAATACAATGCTAAGAAATATAAAATTATCCGGGTTGCAGCGGTAGCTAGCAACCTAGTAAGAGACGATCACGTCCAATGTTAAGAAATATAAAAACCCATAGTTCCTAACAAAGGAGTCAGATCAAAACAAAAAGTACACCATTAGAACCGCCTTGTCCGAAACCCCTGTATAGGAAACTTTCTGTCCCTTGGCTTGAACAGCAAGGGAAATATATTGGCTTGAAAATCAAGAAAATTGACTTTAACCACGTTATTCTCCACAAACGGGATATTTTTTTTCTTTTTTTCTTTTTTTGTATCCAGCGATAGCTTGGCACTGGAACATCGTAGAGGGTTGTTCAATAGCTCATTTTAAAGGAAATTAATTGGGTTAAAAATCTATAGTAACTAAAATAAATTATTTCTAAAAGAGAATAAATTTTTCCACCAAAAACTGCATTTTTGATGTCTTTTCACACTGCAGTCTTTCAAACATAATCGTATACCAGCGGTAAGATTTGAACCCACGCCTCCGAAGAGACTGGTGGCTAACACCAGTGCCTTGGACCACTCGGCCAGGCTGCATCTCATAAATAAATATATATGTGAATTTGGGTTGCAGCAGTAGCTAGCAACCTAGTAAGAGACGATCAGTCCAGTGCTAAGAAATATAAAAACCCAATACTCCTCAAAAATAGAGTCAGATCAAAACAAAAGTACATCATTAGAATTACCTTGTCTGAAACCCTACTAGATAAATAATGAATGTCATCATAGTTTTATATTAGAGCTATGATGTGAATAGAAAAACACGAAATTATATTGTTGTTTCTGAAGACGTCCTGAAATAATACCGTTGCGCCATGACGTCATGAAATAAAATCATTAAGCCGTGACGTCATAATTAGTATATAAGAAAAGTCAAAACTGTAAATTCTCTCATTCTTGATTAGATAATGGTTAGATCAAAGCAAGCTACACGCAAGTTGAAAAAACAGTACTACACAAACAACAGAGATAGTAACTTGAAAAGAAAAAAGCAAAGGTATTCAACCGACCAGGCGTATCGAGAAGTAATAATTGAGAGAGCAAAACAAAGGTATTCAACCGACCAGGCGTATCGAGAAGTAATAATTGAGAGAGCAAAACAAAACAGCAAGATGTGTTATCACAATGATGTAGTTTATAGACATGCAAAAATTGAGACAGCCAAACAAAAGATCAAGGAACGGTATGGTAATGATGAAGATTACAGAGAAGCAACAATTGAGCAGGCTAGACAAAAGAGCAAGGAACGGTATGATAATGATAAAGATTACCGAAACAAACATAAGAAAAAAGTTGCTACCAGAATAATGGGTAGATACTGGGGTGACAAAAGCTATAATGAAAAAATTAAATACTCTGCGAGGTTGTACCGAAGAACGCATAAGGACAAAGGGAAAAACTACATTCAGTAATACAAGAAGATGGCAAAAAAAGGCTGATCTTCGTAAATTGAAAACATTTTACGTATGTTTAACCAGAATCATCCGGGTCGAAGCGGTAGCTAGCAACCTAGTAAGAGACGATCACGTCCAATGTTAAGAAATATAAAAACCCCTAACTCCTAAAAAAAGTCAGATAAAATAAAAAGTACACCATTAGAACCACCTTGTCCGAAACAACTATATAGGAAACTTACTGTCCCTTGGCTTGAATAACAAAGAAAATATATTTGCTTGAAAATCAAGAAAATTGACTTTAACCACGTTATTCTCCACAAACGGCATATTTTTTTCTTTTTTCTTCTTTCTTTTCCACAGATAGCTTGGCACTGGAACATCGTAGAGAATTATTCAAAGGCTTATTTTAAAGGAAATTAATTGGGTTAAAAGTCTTTTATAACTAAAATGAATTATTTCTAAAAGAGAATAAATTTTTCACTAAAAACTGCATTTTTGATGTCTTTTCATGCTGTAGTCTTTTCACTGTAAATAAATCATAATCGTATACCAGCGGTCAGATTTGAACCCACGCCTTCGAAGAGACTGGTGGCTAACACCAGTGCCTTGGACCACTCGGCCAAACTGCCTCTCAACTATATATGTGAATCTGGGTTGCAGCAGTAGCTAGAAACCTAGTAAGAGACGATCAATACAATGCTAAAAATATAAAATTATCCGGGTTGCAGCGGTAGCTAGCAACCTAGTAAGAGACGATCACGTCCAATGTTAAGAAATATAAAAACCCATAGTTCCTAAAAAAGGAGTCAGATCAAAACAAAAAGTACACCCTTAGAACCGCCTTGTCCGAAGCCCCTGTATAGGAAACTTTCTGTCACTTGGCTTGAACAGCAAGGGAAATATATTGGCTTGAAAATCAAGAAAATTGACTTTAACCACGTTATTCTCCACAAACGGGATATTTTTTTCTTTTTTTCTTTTTTTGTATCCAGCGATAGCTTGGCACTGGAACATCGTAGAGGGTTGTTCAATAGCTCATTTTAAAGTAAATTAATTGGGTTAAAAATCTATAGTAACTAAAATAAATTATTTCTAAAAGAGAATAAATTTTTCCACCAAAAACTGCATTTTTGATGTCTTTTCACACTGCAGTCTTTCAAACATAATCGTATACCAGCGGTAAGATTTGAACCCACGCCTCCGAAGAGACTGGTGGCTAACACCAGTGCCTTGGACCACTCGGCCAGGCTGCCTCTCATAAATAAATATATATGTGAATTTGGGTTGCAGCAGTAGCTAGCAACCTAGTAAGAGACGATCAGTCCAGTGCTAAGAAATATAAAAACCCAATACTCCTCAAAAATAGAGTCAGATCAAAACAAAAGTACATTATTAGAATTACCTTGTCTGAAACCCTACTAGATAAATAATGAATGTCATCATAGTTTTATATTAGAGCTATGATGTGAATAGAAAAACACGAAATTATATTGTTGTTTCTGAAGACGTCCTGAAATAATACCATTGCGCCATGACGTCATGAAATAAAATCATTACGCCGTGACGTCATAATTAGTATATAAGAAAAGTCAAAACTGTAAATTCTCTCATTCTTGATTAGATAATGGTTAGATCAAAGCAAGCTACACGCAAGTTGAAAAAACAGTACTACACAAACAACAGAGATAGTAACTTGAAAAGAAAAAAGCAAAGGTATTCAACCGACCAGGCGTATCGAGAAGTAATAATTGAGAGAGCAAAACAAAGGTATTCAACCGACCAGGCGTATCGAGAAGTAATAATTGAGAGAGCAAAACAAAACAGCAAGATGTGTTATCACAATGATGTAGTTTATAGACATGCAAAAATTGAGACAGCCAAACAAAAGATCAAGGAACGGTATGGTAATGATGAAGATTACAGAGAAGCAACAATTGAGCAGGCTAGACAAAAGAGCAAGGAACGGTATGATAATGATAAAGATTACCGAAACAAACATAAGAAAAAAGTTGCTACCAGAATAATGGGTAGATACTGGGGTGACAAAAGCTATAATGAAAAAATTAAATTCTCTGCGAGGTTGTACCGAAGAACGCATAAGGACAAAGGGAAAAATTACATTCAGAAATACAAGAGGATGGCAAAAATGCAGGCTGATCTTTGTAAATTGAGAAACATTTTAACGCATGTTTTATCGGGATCACGAAAAGTATTCAAAATTACAGGTTAAAATTCTCTTTGAAAGAGCGGATGCTGTTGAAAAGTCGGCTAGAAATGCTTTGGCAAAGCTTCATAGTAATATCCAAAAGAAATGTTGTCAGTTTAATGAAAAGCTTCCAAGGTATGGACTGGCAACTGCGGAACAGTTTATAGATGCAATGGAAAATGTTCGACAACACAGTGAATATACAGAGGCGTACTTCTTAGAAAATTCGTATATTAATTTTGGAAGGAGCAATTGCAGTTTATGTAGCAGTAATAAAAATATATATACAAGCATACCTATCAGCAGCGAAGGAAAAGCAATGTTTTTCAATTATGGCGAAAACGAGCCTGTTAGGGTTATTAGTATATTTGTTTGTAAGACTAATGATTTAGAACAAACTCCTGGAACACCGACTCAAGAAAAAAGTATTTCTAAGTGTGTTTTAAACAGTTCTTTTAGTTCTACTGAATATTTGGCAAAAAATTCTCTGTGTAGTAGGACAAACTGTCCTGAAAAGTACGAGACAACTATTGAAAAATGCTCTGAAACTAGATCTGACAAGGAAATTATGATGGCTGAAGTCACCTATAACAATCTGAGTAAACATTCAAAACCAAAAATTGGGCAGCAGGTTACTTGGCAATGTCACCCTGATATCTGCAAACTCTATCCGACGGATATTGAATTATGTCAAATTCTTTTTGATATCCCTGAAAATAATATAGCATTAAAATTTTCAACTGACAAAGTGGTTAATTTCTACCTTGGCGAATTGGATTATTGTGAAATCAAGTACAGGGACACAAGAAAGCATGGACATTCGTTATACTGTAGCCCAAATGAGGGATGTCAGAGCTATTTGCGTTGTCTAAGGGCACTAGCTCCACATTTTCCTGTCTTGCCCTGTTTCATTAATAGCGTATATAAGGCCGTATCAAAATCTAAGATTATACAACATATTAATCTACTAAAAGTCGAGGGCTCGTACAAGGAATTAAGTCATTATTTAAAAGAAGTGTCAAGTAGACTCTGTCGTAATAGTCAAGACGTCATCTACGGTGATAGCAATATTAGAGTTTCTGTGGATGAAAATACAATAATAAAATTATTTGGTGAGAGCCTTGATAAGGTTGCTAACATCAGGGATGTATAATAAAGAACGACTTCTTGCCTATACTAAATTTTATACGCCACTTAATTATAGTATAGGTTAGTAATTCGACAAATAACTTGTTACTGGATCATTGTAGAGAGTTGTTCAATGGCTCATTTTAAAGGAAATTAATAGGGTTAAAAACCTTTTGTAATTAAAATTTATAATAAAGAATGACATCTAGCCCATGTTAACTGAAATGTAAATAGGGATTATATAATTTTCATCAGTATCATGGCTGTAGAGATGGCTGAAACCTAATAAAGAACAAACCATGGCACACATTAGACTTAGTTAGCCGCCTGACTCTTCGAAGTTCGTCTCTTACTATTCCAAATAAGAAAAAGCCATAGGATTTTTCCTGTTTGTGATTTTATCATTTGAGATCGACTCATAAAGGATCGATTAAGTTCATTATAAATGGGGACTTTATAAGTTTCATTGGATATAGCTCAGATCTAGTAAAGAACAAAACTCTGCAAATAGTAACTAAAAGTTAACATAGTAAAAACATCGCCTCTTGCTATTCCAACTAAGAAAAAACCATAGGTTTTTTTCTGTTTGTAATCCGGGGTACAGCTGTATTTAAAAATCCAGGTTTCAACGATATTATAGTAAAGAATGACATCTAGCCCTTTGTAAAAAAACACTATCCGGGTTGCAACAATAGCTAGCGACCTAGTAAGATACGATGATTTACATAAAGAATCGACATTATAATTAGAGATTATATAAGTTTTATCAGTATCATGGCTGTAGATATATTACATAAAGGGTCGATAACGTTCTTGAAAAATGGGGCCTAAGCTACTTTCAGCGGATCCAGGTTGCAGCGGTAGCTAGCAACCTAGTGAGAGACGATCACGTCCAATGCTAAGAAATATAAAAAACCCATAGCTCCTAAAAAAAAGTCAGATCAAAACAAAAAGTGCACCATTAGAACCACCCTGTCCGAAACCCCTGTATAGGAAACTTTCTGTCCCTTGGCTTGAACAGAGGGGAAATATATTGGCTTGAAAATCAAGAAAAGTGGCAGCTACTACAACATTCTGCCTAAACGGAATATTTTTTCTCTTTTTTTCTTTTCAACGGATATCTTGGCACTGGAACATCATTACTGTAAAGAACGAACTTCTGGCCCATAGTAACTAAAATAAGATTATAATTTCAGGTTAAAGATTGATCAATGATGTCATAATACCCTCAACCTCTTTGGTTCAACCTCTGCGAGGTTGAACCAGAGAACGCAAGAGGACAAAGTGAAAATTTACATTCAGAAATACAAGAAAATGCAAAAATGCAGACTGATCTTCGTAAATTGAGAAACATTTTACGTGTATTTTACCAGGATCACGAAAAGTATTCAAAATTAAGTATTCAAAAAGAATGACCTCTTGCCTATACTAAACTTTTATAGGCCACTTACGCATAGTATAGTCTAGTACAGTTATATTTAAGGTCAATATATTAAAATTTTCCATTAAAAGACGATCATTGGAATAAAAACCAATTACATACATTTGATTTAGTTTGCTACTTGATTATTTGAGGCTAGTCTCTTACTATTTCAAAGAAGAAAAAGCCGTAGGCTTTTTCCTGTTTGTAATCATCCGGGTTGCAGCGGTAGCTAGCAACCTAGTAAGAGACGATCACGCCCTATAGTAAATACTAAAATAACCCATAACTCCTAAAAAAAGATTCAGATCAAAACAAAAAGTATACTATTAGAACTGCCTTGTCCAAAACTTCTATATACCAAACTTACCGTTCTTTGGCTTGATCCGGGTTGCAGCGGTAGCTAGCAACCTAGTAAGAGACGATCACGTCCAATGTTAAGAAATATAAAAACCCATAGCTCCTAAAAAAGGAGTCAGATCAAAACAAAAAGTACACCATTAGTACAATAAAGAACGAACTCTTGCGTATACTAACTTGCATAGGCAACCGGGTTGCAGTGGTAACTAGCAACCTAATAAGAGACGATCACGTCTAATGTTAAGAAATAAAATTACATTAAAGAATGAATTTTACCCCATAGTAACCGAAGGATTAAAATAATAGTTAGTATTATAAGGAACAAACTGTTGCCTATAATAACTTGTATATGCCACTTAACAACAGTATATGCCTGTACAGTTATATTTAAAGACAGCGTATAAAAATTCCCCATGATTGGGAATTGAACCCCTGTTACCCGCGTCACAAGCGGGTGTATTTATCATTGTACTATCAGAGACTTATAACAAAATATGTTTCATATAAGATATGATAAATGTAGAGGGCGACATAATGTTTGCAGTGACAGTTAGCTATCTAGGCTATGATGTCATCCGGGTTGCAGCGGTAGCTAGCAACCTAGTAAGAGACGATCACCTCCAATGTCAAGAAATATAAAACCCCCCAACTCCTAAAAAAAGAGTCAGATCAAAACAAAAAGTACACCATTAGAACCGCCTTGTCCGAATCCTCTATAAAGGAAACTTACCTCCCTTTGGCTTGAATAACAAAGAAAATATATTGGCTTGAAAATCAAGAAAATTGACTTTTACCACGTTATTCTCCACAAACGGGATATTTTTTTCTTTCCGCTTTTTCTTTCTGCTCAGCTAGCTGGGCACTGGAAAATCATAGAGAGCTGTATAATAGCTCATTTTAAAGGAAATTGCAACATCTAGTCACTTTTGTATTTAAAAATAAAATACTTTTTAAAGTAGAATCAATTTTGTCAAAAAACTTGCATTTTTGATGTATTTTCATACTGCAGTCTTTTCAAAGATATTTGAATTTTGAAGCAATAAAACAGTCCATGTAATGAACTCTATAGTAATAATAGCTACTTGTCTCAATAGTAACCGAAACTCCTGGAACCAAAATTTTCTTTTTTGGCTTAATCGCTAAAATTATTATGTAAACTGCAAAAATATTTATGATGCCTAATCAGTAATAGTAATTTTTTAATTTAAACAACAAAAATACATGAAAATTCTAAAATTAGTTTTGCTTTTTGTCTCCTGGAAGAAATTTTTTTTTCATCTCAGTTCAAATTTATTATTGTATCCTGTAACCCGTAAAGTACATATCTCCATATTATTGTCTCATAATTGCAATTATTTTAGTTTTCAGTCCAGAATCACTAAACTTATTATTTAAACTGCAAAAATATTTATGGTGTCTAACCAATAATACTAATTTTGTAATTCAAACAAGATAAATACCTGAAAATTTTAAAATTAGTTTTGTTTTATGCTAGGTTTTAGATACTCGACACGGGATTTTGTGTGCTTAATAATTTTATTACAGTAAAGAACGAACATTAAATATTATAAAGAACGAATTACAATAAAGAAGGACACCTAGCCCATGTTAACTGAAACATAAATATGGATTATGTAATTTTACATTAAAAGACGATCGTTGAAATAACAAACAATTGCATACATTGGAATTAGTTAGCTACTTGATTGTTTGAGGTTCGTATCTTACTATTTAAAAGAAGAAAAAGCCGTAGGCTTTTTCCTGTTTGTAATCATTATAATAAAGAACGACCTCTTGCCTTTATTAATTTATATTAAAGTTAATATATTTAGTTATAATAAAGAACGAACGCTTGCTCATAGTAACTGAAATATTAATTAAAAGTAGTATATACATCACAATAAGAGACGATCACGTCCAATGCTAACATAACAATAAAGAACGAACTCTAATTAAATTTTGTTATTATTATAATAAAGATCGAACTCTTCCCTATACTAACTTGCATACGCAACTTCACTATAGTTAAGATTACAGTATTTATATTATACATCATTATAGATTATAAAAGGTTCAAATGTTCGAAGATTATAGAGTTAAAAATTTTCCCACACCGGGAATCGAACCCGAGCCTGTTAAGTGAAAGTTAACTCTCCTAGCCACTAGACCATATGGAACCATAAAGAATTACAAAAAGACGATCATTAGGATATCATACATAAGGCATTATAGTATGGTAAAGATCGACCTCTAGCCTATTTAAATTTTTACTATAGAGTTCATTACCATGAACTGTTTGATTGGTTCAAAATTCAAATATCTTTGAAAAGACTGCAGCATGAAAATACATCAAAAATGCAGTTTTTTGACAAAATTGATTCTACTTTAAAAACTATTTTATTTTTAAATATAAAAGACACTAGATGTAGCAATTTCCTTTAAAATGAGCTATTATACAACTCTCTATGATTTTCCAGTGCCCAGCTAGCTGAGGAGAAAAAAAAGCGGAAAAAAAGATGCCGTTTGTGGAGAATATCGTGGTTAAAATCAATTTTCTTGATTTTCAAGCCAATATATTTTCTTTGTTATTCATCCGGGTTGCAGCGGTAGCTAGCAACCTAGTAAGAGACGATCACGTCCAATGTTAAGAAATATAAAAACCCATAGTTCTTAAAAAAAGAGTCAGATCAAAATAAAAAGTACACCATTAGAACCGCCTTGTCCGAAACCCCTGCATAGTAAAATTTCTGTCCCTTGGCTTGAACAGCAAGGGAAATATATTGGCTTGAAAATCAAGAAAAGTGGCAGCTACTACAACATTCTGCCTAAACGGGATATTTTTTTCTTTTTTTTTCTTTTGTATCCAGAGATAGCTTGGCACTGGAACATCGTAGAGGATTGTTCAATAGCTCATTTTAAAGGAAATTAATTGGGTTAAAAATCTAAAGTAACTAAAATATAATAAAGAACGATCTCTTGCCTATGCTAAATTTATACGCCACTTAATTAAAGTATAGGTTTGTAAATTCATAGATAGCTTGGCACTGCAACATCGTAGAGAGTTGTTTAATGGCTCATTTTAAAGGAAATTAATGGGGTTAAAAATATTAAAAATAGAATAATTTTTCTTACAAACTTTACAGTAAAGAACAATACATTAAAAGACGATCTTTGGAATAAAAAGTTATTGCATGCATTTGACTTAGTTAGCTACTTGATCGTTTGAGGTTCGTCTCTTACTATTTCAAAGAAGAAAAAGCCGTAGGCTTTTTCCTGTTTGTAATATTTTCCTGTTTATTATCAGGGTTACAGCGTTATAATAAAGATCGAACTCTTCCCTATACTAACTTGCATACGCAACTTCACTATAGTTAGGATCACAGTATTTATATTTTTACATTAAAAGACGACCACTGAAATAACAAACCATTCCATACATTGGACTTAGTTAGCTACTTGATTGTTTGAGTTTCGTCTCTTACTATTTAAAAGAAGAAAAAGCCGTAGGCTTTTTCCTGTTTGTATTTATAGTTAAAAAACGAACTCAAATCCAAAGAATTTGAACACTGTGGTTCATTCATATTATCTTCATTATTTTAGCTAGAATGTAAATAAACAAGTTTCTTTTTTAAATTTTAAATTGATAAGATAGTGCTTTTAATTCAACATATTGAAAGTTCTCCCCGACGGGGAATCGAACCCCCTTCTCCCAGGTAACAAGTGGACATACTTACCATTAGACTATCGAAGACTTATAAAAAAAAATTACATATAAGATATGATAATAATTTTTAAATCCGGGTTACATAAATTACTATATAAGAAGCGTCAAAACTGTAAATGTTCTTATTCATAATTAGATAATGGTTAGATCCGGGTTGCAGCGGTAGCTAGCAACCTAGTAAGAGACGATCACCTCCAATGTCAAGAAATATAAAACCCCCCAACTCCTAAAAAAAGAGTCAGATCAAAACAAAAAGTACACCATTAGAACCGCCTTGTCCGAATCCTCTATAAAGGAAACTTACCGCCCTTTGGCTTGAATAACAAAGAAAATATATTGGCTTGAAAATCAAGAAAATTGACTTTTACCACGTTATTCTCCACAAACGAGATATTTTTTCTTTCCGCTTTTTTTTTCTGCTCAGCTAGCTGGGCACTGGAAAATCATAGAGAGCTGTATAATAGCTCATTTTAAAGGAAATTGCAACATCTAGTCACTTTTGTATTTAAAAATAAAATACTTTTTAAAGTAGAATCAATTTTGTCAAAAAATTGCATTTTTGATGTATTTTCATACTGCAGTCTTTTCAAAGATATTTGAATTTTGAAGCAATAAAACAGTCCATGTAATGAACTCTATAGTAATAATAGCTACTTGTCTCAATAGTAACCGAAACTCCTGGAACCAAAATTTTCTTTTTTGGCTTAATCGCTAAAATTATTATGTAAACTGCAAAAATATTTATGATACCTAATCAGTAATAGTAATTTTTTAATTTAAACAACAAAAATACATGAAAATTCTAAAATTAGTTTTGCTTTTTGTCTCCTGGAAGAAATTTTTTTTTCATCTCAGTTCAAATTTATTATTGTATCCTGGAACCAAGCTTTTTTTGGTTTGTAACCCGTAAAGTACATATCTCCATATTATTGTCTCATAATTGCAATTATTTTAGTTTTCAGTCCAGAATCACTAAACTTATTATGTAAACTGCAAAAATATTTATGGTGTCTAACCAATAATACTAATTTTGTAATTCAAACAAGATAAATACCTGAAAATTTTAAAATTAGTTTTGTTTTATGCTAGGTTTTAGATACTCGACACGGGATTTTGTGTGCTTAATAATTTTAAACCTTGAAAAAATATGATCTCACGCGAGTGGAAAAAAAGAAAGAATAACCAAAAACAATATCAAAATAGAACAATCCAAATTTCTACTAATAGAAAACTTTACTACACAAAAAATAAAGCTAACATCCTGAAATATCAGAAAAGTTTATTTAAAAGAGATAAAAATGCCACCAAACGCAATAAAGCTCGAGCACGCGTAAGGATTGCTACTAAGATGTCTTGTGATCCAGGATTTAAGAAATGAAATATGACAGAGCAAAACAGAGGTATCTTACGGATCAGGGGTATCGAGAAGGGAAAATTGAGACAGCGAAACAAAAGAGCAAGGAAAGGTATGATAACGCTATAGATTACAGAAACAAACATAAGAAAAAAGTTGCTACCAGAATAATGGGTAGATACTGGGGTGACAAAAGCTATAATGAAAAAATTAAATTCTCTGCGAGGTTGTACCGAAGAACGCATAAGGACAAAGGGAAAAATTACATTCAGAAATACAAGAAGATGGCAAAAATGCAGGCTGATCTTTGTAAATTGAGAAACATTTTACGCATGTTTTATAATAAAGAACGACCTCTTGCCTATGCTAAATTGTAACCGGGTTGCAGCAGTAGCTAGCAACCTAGTAGGAGACGATCATGTCCAGTGTTAGGAAATATATCCGCGTTGCGGCGGTAGCTAGCAACCTAGTAAGAGACGATCACGTCCAATGTTTTTCCGGGTTGCAGCGGTAGCTAGCAACCTAGTAAGAGACGATCACGTCCAATGTTATCCGGGTTGCAGCGGTAGCTAGCAACCTAGTAAGAGACGATCACCTCCAATGTCAAGAAATATAAAACCCCCCAACTCCTAAAAAAAGAGTCAGATCAAAACAAAAAGTACACCATTAGAACCGCCTTGTCCGAATCCTCTATAAAGGAAACTTACCTCCCTTTGGCTTGAATAACAAAGAAAATATATTGGCTTGAAAATCAAGAAAATTGACTTTTACCACGTTATTCTCCACAAACGGGATATTTTTTTCTTTCCGCTTTTTCTTTCTGCTCAGCTAGCTGGGCACTGGAAAATCATAGAGAGCTGTATAATAGCTCATTTTAAAGGAAATTGCAACATCTAGTCACTTTTGTATTTAAAAATAAAATACTTTTTAAGTAGAATCAATTTTGTCAAAAAAATTGCATTTTTGATGTATTTTCATACTGCAGTCTTTTCAAAGATATTTGAATTTTGAAGCAATAAAACAGTCCATGTAATGAACTCTATAGTAATAATAGCTACTTGTCTCAATAGTAACCGAAACTCCTGGAACCAAAATTTTCTTTTTTGGCTTAATCGCTAAAATTATTATGTAAACTGCAAAAATATTTATGATGCCTAATCAGTAATAGTAATTTTTTAATTTAAACAACAAAAATACATGAAAATTCTAAAATTAGTTTTGCTTTTTGTCTCCTGGAAGAAATTTTTTTTTCATCTCAGTTCAAATTTATTATTGTATCCTGTAACCCGTAAAGTACATATCTCCATATTATTGTCTCATAATTGCAATTATTTTAGTTTTCAGTCCAGAATCACTAAACTTATTATTTAAACTGCAAAAATATTTATGGTGTCTAACCAATAATACTAATTTTGTAATTCAAACAAGATAAATACCTGAAAATTTTAAAATTAGTTTTGTTTTATGCTAGGTTTTAGATACTCGACACGGGATTTTGTGTGCTTAATAATTTTAAATCTTGAAAAAATATGGTCTCACGCGAGTGGAAAAAAAGAAAGAATAACCAAAAACAATATCAAAATAGAACAATCCAAATTTCTACTAATAGAAAACTTTACTACACAAAAAATAAAGCTAACATCCTGAAATATAAGAAAAGTTTATTTAAAAGAGATAAAAATGCCACCAAACGCAATAAAGCTCGAGCACGCGTAAGGATTGCTACTAAGATGTCTTGTGATCCAGAATTTAAGAAAATGAAATATGACAGAGCAAAACAGAGGTATCTTACGGATCAGGGGTATCGAGAAGGGAAAATTGAGACAGCGAAACAAAAGAGCAAGGAACGGTATGATAACGATATAGATTACCGAAACAAACATAAGAAAAAAGTTGCTACCAGAATAATGGGTAGATACTGGGGTGACAAAAGCTATAATGAAAAAATTAAATTCTCTGCGAGGTTGTACCGAAGAACGCATAAGGACAAAGGGAAAAATTACATTCAGAAATACAAGAAGATGGCAAAAATGCAGGCTGATCTTTGTAAATTGAGAAACATTTTACGCATGTTTTATCGGGATCACGAAAAGTATTCGAAATTACAGATTAAAATTCTCTTTGAAAGAGCGGATGCTGTTGAAAAGTCGGCTAGAAATGCTTTGGCAAAGCTTCATGGCAATATCCAAAAGAAATGTTGTCAGTTTAACGAAAAGCTTCCAAGGTATGGATTGGCAACTGCGGAACAGTTTATAGATGCAATGGAAAATGTTCGACAACACAGTGAATATACGGAGGCGTACTTCTTAGAAAATTCGTATATTAATTTTGGAAGGAGCAATTGCAGTTTATGTAGCAGCAATAAAAATATATATACAAGCATACCTATCAACAGCGAAGGAAAAGCAATGTTTTTCAATTATGGCGAAAACGAGCCTGTTAGGGTTATTAGTAAATGTGTTTGTAAGACTAATGATTTAGAACAAATTCCTGGAACACCGACTCAAGAAAAAAGCATTTCTAACTGTGTTTTAAACAGTTCGTTTAGTTCTACTGAATATTTGGCAAAAAATTCTCTGTGTAGTAGAACACACTGTCCTGAAAAGTACGAGACAACTATTGAAAAATGCTCTAAAACTAGATCTGACAAGGAAATTATGATGGCTGAAGTCACCTATAACAATCTGAGCAAAAATTCAAAACCAAAAATTGGGCAGCAGGTTACTTGGCAATGTCACCCTGATATCTGCAAGCTCTATCCGACGGATATTGAATTATGTCAAATTCTTTTTGATATCCTTGAAAACAATATAGCATTAAAATTTTCAACTGACAAAGTGGTTAATTTCTACCTTGGCGGCTTGGATTATTGTGAAATCAATTACAGGGACACAAGAAAGCATGGGCATTCGTTATACTGTAGCCCAAATGAGGGATGTCAGAGCTATTTGCGTTCTCTAAGGGCACTAGCTCCACATTTTCCTGTCTTGAACTGTTTCATTAATAGCGTATATAAGGCAGTATCAAAATGTAAGATTATACAACATATTAATCTACTAAAAGTCGAGGGCTCGTACAAGGAACTAAGTCATCACATAGAAGAAGTGGCAAGTAGACTCTGTCGTAATAATAGTCAAGACTTCATTTACGGTGATGGCAATATTAGAGTTTCTGTGGATGAAAATACAATAATAATTAATATAAGAATGACAATTTGGTCATCGCATCTATGGTTCACGCAAGACTTCTTTTTAAATCTTTTTTTTTGTATCCGGGTTGCAGCGGTAGCTAGCAACCTAGTAAGAGACGATCACCTCCAATGTTAATCCGGGTTGCAGCGGTAGTATAATAAAGAACGACCTCTTGCCTATACTAAATTTTATAGGCCACTTAACTATAGTATAGGCTAGTACAGTTATTATATTTAAGGTCAATATATTAAAATTTTCACTAAAAGACGGTCATTGGAATAAAAACCCAATACATACATTTGATTTAGTTAGCTACTTGATTGTTTGAGGCTAGTCTCTTACTATTTCAAAGAAGAAAAAGCCGTAGGCTTTTTCCTGTTTGTAATCAATTATTTACAATAAAGAACGACACTTAGCCCATGTTAACTGAAACATATTTATAGTAAAGAACAACCTCTACCCCATGTTAACTGAAATAATATATCAACAAGCTACATAAAGGATCAATATAGTTATGTTAATTACATAAAGGATTGGTATAGCTAATTGTAAGTGGGGATCGTGTAAGTTTAATTGGTATCATGACTGTAGAGATGCCTGAAGCCTAGTAAAAAACAAACCATTATGCATATTTTGCTTAGTTAGCTCAATGAGACATGAAACATGAGACAACAAATAATGAAACTAAGACAATATCTACAGGCACAACTAAGCCAAGAGCTACAGGTACAACTAATCAGGGTTGCAGCGGTAGCTTGCAAACTAGTAAGAGACGATCAAGTCTTATACGACGAAATACAAAAACCCATAACTCCTAAAACTAGTGTTGGATCAAAAAAGAAGTACACTGTTAGAACCACCTTGTCCAACACCCTTATACAGGAAACTAACTGTCCCTTGGCTTTTTAAGACAGAAGAGGACAAAGATACCTATATAGCTGTAAGCCAAGCAAAAATAGACACATACTTTCAATATTCAATTAACATAATAAATACTCAATGTATGGATAGGCTGACAAAAGAAAGTCAAGAGCCAGAATAAATGTTTATTAACTAAACTAATTAGAACTCTTATGATGTGAAAAAATCTCTAATTCAACACAACTGGGAATGGCTAAGAGGAACAAGAAAGGAAATTAGAAAGAAGAGGGAGTTAAGAAAAGTATTAAACTTTTATAAAATAAATCCAATTTAAGTTTTAGAAGTGAACAAACTTTTGATTTCACTAAATGGAAAGACTAAGCTGAAAACCTAGAGAATATGATGGGTTAGGGAGGAAGGAAAGAACCACCATAAACTTTTATGTTTAAGTTTGTGATGTGAGTAAACTTTTGATCCAATCAAACAGGAAACACCCAAGACAAAAAAAGAAAATGATTTCATGATAAATAGAGTACAAAAAAAAACAATCAATAAATAACCATTTGTTTCTAAATGAGTAAAGTCTTAGTGGGTATTCAAGGGCACACATGGGTCAGTGGTGAGGAGGGTTATGAAATACTAATCAAATATAGGACAAAAATGATTCATGTAAGAAATATGACTCAAGTTGGCTAGTTGATTTATACATTTCAATTAAGTCATACTTATTGAACTATTTGTTTGAAATTTGTACCATTTAAGTTACACCTTGAATGAGTTGTTCACAAAGCTACTTAGCTATTCATATTCCACCCTATCAAAGCCAACAAAGCTCCCTTATCAAATGATCAACTTAAACAAGGATGAAAGCAATTGATTCTTGGTACAGTCTAGCTTAAAGAATCAGTCTAGTTAATCATAAATGGTGATTATATAAGTTTTATTGGTATCATGGCTGTAGAGATGGCTAAAACCTGATAAACAACAAGCCATGGCACATATTGGACTTAATTAGCTGCCTGATTCTCTGAAGATGTATGATAAAGAACAAACTCGAGCTTATAGTTAGCAAAAGATTAAAATAAAATGCAATTTGCAACAGAAGCTGTACCATCATGTGCATAGTGGTATTACTAAAAACAGTGTCACACAAAAATAAGATTTATAGTAAAGAATGACCTCTAGCTCATGTTAACTGAAATAATCTATTGACAAGTTACATAAAGGATCAATATAGTTACATTAATTATATAAAGGGTTGATATAGTTAATTGTGAATGGAGACTGTGTAACTTTCATTGCCAACATGACTGTAGAGATGGCTGAAACCTAGTAAAGAACAAACCATTAGACATATTTTGGTTAGTTAGCTGCATGAAACATGAGACATTGAACATGAGACAACAAATAATGCAACTAAGACAGCATCTACAGGCACAACTAAGCCAACAGCTACAGGTACAACTAATCCAGGTTGCAGCAGTAGCTTGCAACCTAGTAAGAGACAATCAAGTCTTATACTAAGAAATACAAAACCCATAACTCCTAAAACTAGAGTTGGCTCAAAAAAAGAAGTACACTATTAGAACCGCCTAGTCCAATACCCATATATAGGAAACTAACTGTCCCTTGGCAACTAAGCAAAGTAAAAATATACATGTACTTTCAATATTTAATTAACAAAATAAATGCTCAAAGTATGGATAGGCTGACAAGAGAAAGTCAAGAGCCAGAGTAAATTTTTAATAACTAAGCTAATTGGAACTCTTGTGATGTGAATAAACTTCAATTCAACACAACTGGAATTGCTAAAATGAACAAGAAAGGAAATTAGAGAGAAGAGGAAGTTAAGAAAAGTAGTAAACTTTTATAAAAAAATCCAATTTAAATTTGTGAAGTGAACAAACTTTTGATTTCATCAAATGGAAAGGACTAAACTGATAAATTGGGGGAAACGATGGATTAGGGAGGAAGGAAAGAACCATGATAAACTTTTTAAGTTTAAGTTTGTGATGTGAATAAACTTATGATCCAATCAAACAGGAAACACCTAAGGCAAAAATAAAGACAATGATTTCATGATAAATAGAGTACAAAAAAGCAATCAATAAACAACCATTTGTTCCTAAATGAGTAAAGTCTTAGTGGGTATTCAAGGACACACATAGGTCAGTGGTGAGGAAGGTTATGAAATACTGATCAAATATAGGATAAAAATTATTCATTTAAGAAATATTACACAAGTTGGCTAGTTGATGTAAACATTTCCATTGAGTCACACTTATTAAACCATTTGTTTGAAAGTTGCACCATTTAAGTTATACCTTGAATGTATTGTTCACCCAGTTACTTAATAATTACTATTCCAACTTATCAAAGCCAACAAAGCTCCCTTATCAAATGATAAACTTAAACAAGGATGAAACCAATTGATTCCTAGTACATGTTGTGTGTATCCTCAAGGTTAATATTTATTAAATATGTAGCATATCAAGGTTAAGCATAGTAGGAGCAAACAGTAGTGTCTGGGAATAACACCAAGGTACATGTGTAGGGCTATAGTGGAAATCACAAAAACAATAACAAGGGAATGTCTCAATGAATTTGGAATACAATTTTCTTTTGTAAGTCAACATTTCTTAGAATAGCCTACACAATTGGAAATAGGGAAGGAAGAAGGTCATTCCTTGTCATAAAGATTATTGTCATAATGATTTTATATACTTGAGCATTATATTATATTTGTCTATTAGCATTGAAATCTCGTAACCTGTTCATCCTGAAAAAATTACCTTTCTGAACTTATGTATCTTACTTGTTTATGTTGATAAATTTATTTGTTATGTAATATTAGCCTAAACCTCCATTTCTACCTCAAGGCAGCCCACTTAGATCATAGCCTACACTCAAGCTAAATATGGCCCATATTTTTACGCTAACTGTTGGCACATACTTAACATAGGACAAGATGAGACAAACCATAACATGTGGCTGCAGTCACAACTAAACATAACAATAGGTCTAAATAAATAATCAATTTGTCAATGCACTCCATTTTAACAATCAGCCATTTATGTGATTCCTGAGCTTGTTTGCTTACATGTAGTGATAAATTTCAATACATTTGGACTTGTGTTGTTTTTTGCAGAAAGCCAGGAAAAAGTTGGTTTACAATCCAAAAATCTGTGCAATCTTCTGCAAAACTCATTGGCTCATATGAGAGCTAAGAGCATTTTCAAACCCAATTTCATTGCAATTTATAGTTATGCTGGAAAACAAGGACCAAGCTGAATATTTGTAGGAATGTCTATTAAAAGTTCTTATCATTCAAGGACAAACTTTGGATAAATACCTTTTCTGGATCATGTTGATCAATGCAGTTTCTCCTTCTTTTTACCAGGTGATATCCAAGACAAAATTCCATATGGAGTACTTTATTTAGTGGTTACTCTCTCCAGAAGGAAGCACTATAAAATTCTGAAAACTAATTTTAGATATATTCTAAATGCAACTTTATCACTTTCTAAAGCCACAGACAGTGCATCCATTGAAGGAATAATTATCAACAAATTAACTTACACAGACAACTTTGTGAAAATAAACAATCATGAACATTACCTTAAATTGCATTGTCCAGCAAATAAGGAATTATCCTGTAGGTGCTGGTTAGTGAAGATGTTGAGCCAGTATGTTGGCTGCAACCCATTCTCAAAGCCATGGCTTGGATGACCAATCTTTGTCCACAGCTCCCTTGAAGGCCTCCACACTTGGGGCTGAGACTGCTCCTTTGCTTAGGGAGGTCCAGAGCCCCATGATTCTATTCAGGTAAAGGTGGTTCTGTAGTTTGGTGCTGGCTTGTTTTCAGTACTGCTTCATGGTGTGTCCTCTAGTTCTTGTTGACTGGTCAAGATCAAGCATATTTTGTTGCAAAGACTGAGTGTACAGCATTTTATATGTCATGATGACATCCCCATGCTTAAGTTGATAAGAGAGGGTAGGAATCAATAAATTCTCCAGGTGGGATGGGTAGTCCAGGCTTTAAAAACCCTCTATTGATTTAGTTGCTCACCTTAGGACACACTCTAGTTTTTTCTTGTTGCCTATATTTAATGGGGTTGCCATACACATACCAAATTCCAGTTTTGGTTGAACAAGTCCTTAGTATAGCTTAGACATCAGCTTTGGTGACCTATTACAAAAAGTCCTTTTCACAATTCACAATGTCTGAAGTGCTTAGGAGGCAACTGACTGAGAATGTTGGTCAAACTTCTATTGATTATCCACAAGTATACCCAGGTCTCTTTCAGCATGGGGGAGTCAATCATTTGCCTGACATCATCTATTCAACACATGTGATGCTGACTCCTCACATTCTTTCTGCCAAAATGAATTGTCCTGCATTTCTTAATATTGAATTCTAACCTCCATAGTTTTGCTGATTTGGAGTTTGTTGAGGTCAGCCTGTAATAAGGCTTGCTCTTTGGGCTGTTTTTGCAGGGCTGACAATTTGACAATTTGAATCCTCAGCATACAGGATCATTTTATTTTTGACAGACTGTGGGGTATTGCTGATGTAGATTTTAAATCATGTTGGACCAAGGATCATTCCCTGAGGGACTCCACCTTCCACTTCAGTACTATCTGAGTAAAATACCTAAATTTTTCTCTATGCACCTTTACACTCTGCCTTCAATATTTCAGGAATGCCACCACCCACTTAACAATCTCCAGGTTTAACCCAATTGCAATTAATTTTGCCTGCAGTCAACAATTACATACTTTGTCAAAATCTAGGAGAATGAGATCTACTGAGATTTCTCTATCTAGGAGCTCAGTGATGTACATTTCTATCAGATTTGTATCAATAGATTGTCCTCATCTAAATCCAGGCTGACTCTGCATAATAAGATTGTTGGAAGTGAGGTGTCTGATAATGGCAGTATTTACTATTCCTTCCAGAATTTCCCAACAATGGATGTAATGCTAATAGGGTGGTAATTTGCTGGATCTAATTGGCTACCATCCTTATGGATAGGGGCGATTTTAGCATTCCAGCAGTCTTGAGGCAGTCTTTTTGTATCCAGGGACTTTTGGAAAGTGTTGTGACAAGCAAGGCCAATTCTGCATGAGCTTCCTTTAATGTCCAAAGGTGTATTCCATCAGGCCCTATAGATTTGTTCTGATTCAGGTTTTTCAGTCTAGCCTCAACATCATCTTTACTGACAGTAATTGGTAACATTTGTTTATCAACTGTATACTTAGGTTGATTGGGAAATGGATCTCTATCTAGGGTCATGAAGACTTTTTGGAACTGATGGCCTGGTGTCTCAGCTATGTCTTTAGGGTTGGTAATAGATACTCCATCAATAGAAAGCTCAGTTACTGAGTGTCTTCCAGGTAGGGAAGGATACCTCCAGAATTTCTTGGGGTATGATTTGGAAGCATCTGCAATTCCTTCTTTATACTCCTGTGAAAGTTTTTGAGGAAGCTGTTGAGCCTAATTAGAGTTGCTTAAATCTATCATAATTTGCCTGTGTTGGCATATCTTTATATTTATTCTGCTGCTTTATTTTTTGGATTGCCAGTTTAATATCACAGGTGAGAAAAGGAAGAGTTCTTGGCTTACAGATCCACATAATTGTTGTATGCTTGTCACAAGATGATAAAAGAATCTCTTTCACTTTACTCCATGATTCAGGAACATCTGCATTCTCAATGAATGACCAATCTTTTCTTAATAATTCTTGCCTAACTTGGTTGTAATTTGTATACAATGTCTTACATACTGATTTTTCTTAGGAAGCAACCTAAGCCAGCAAGCAATTGTAATAGAATAGAATTTATTGACACAAAAGCCCAAAGGGCCGTGGTCACAAAAACAGAGACCCTTTCATACAAACATAAATTGGCACAATACTATAATCTAGGCTAGTGAAATAACACCCTCACCCCTAATCTTCAAAAAACCTTTCTCTATGCTCTATACCCATCGTCAGGAACCTTCCGAATCTCTTTATACCTCCCATATCCTTCCTTGCTAGTAAATTTATTATCTCATCTCTCTCCAAAGCCTCAACCCCAAAAAATTCTTTTCTGAATATAATAAAGAACGACCTCTTGCCTATACTAAATTTTATACGCCACTTAATTATAGTATAGGTTAGTAATTCAACAGATAGCTTGGCATTCGAACATCGTAGAGAGTTGTTCAATGACTCATTTTAATTACAATAAGGAACAAACTCTAGCCTATAGTAACTAAAATATAAAAATAAATTATTAAATAATTACAAAAATATCTTATTTGTCAATTACAGTAAAGAACGAACTCTAGCCAACAGTAACTGAAACATAAAATAAATGACAACGTGGACAAGTGATGCAACACACATATGTTTTGACAAGATAATATAACACATGTATCTTTTGAATAGTTGCTTCTCTGGGGTATGGTGCCATATTTGACTGATTTCACAGCCTTATTTACTGGGATTTGTCTTTTATCATCCCAACCAAGGAAAAGTGTTAAGATTGTTTTCGGTTTTAATTACATGTGAGAAGATTACTAAAAATCATGGTTGCACCTAAACTAAAACTTCCGTAAAAAATAGACGCTGGTACACTTAAGCATAGATTTAAACATATAATAAAGAACGACCTTTTGCCTATATTAAGTTATATTAAAGTTTTTATATTTAGATAGGAGGCAGCTAAACTGAGTTTCTTTTAAACTTTAATAACTGTAAGAGACAAGAAAAACGCATCAAAACTGAACCTTTTTTTCTTTTCTTGAAGCAAACAAAGAAGAAGAAAAAAAAACGAAAACAAGACAAGAATAAATGAATGAAGGGAAAATAAGAGAAACATTTCCTCATTTACTTTTAGCTATTGTGGAACAAAATAAAACTCAAATAACAAATTACTATTGTGATCTCTCGTCCAGGGCAAAGAATCCGCATTTTTCACTTCAAGCCATACTTCTGTACCATGATGCTCAACTTGTGATTTTACTATTTGACCAAGATCCTTCATGCACCTAGGTTTTGCCAAAAGTTCGTTTTGTATGGAATTCAGTGTGGGCAGCAAATCTGTGCAAATCTGAATGGTTGAACCCTTTAGTTTACTGACACACTGCATGACAAGCTGAGAATTAGCTTCACTACTAATTTGACTAAAACAGGACCTAGCATGATACGGTTGTTACGACTTTGGCGATCTGTAATAAATGAATTGGGCTTTGGTGCCAGGAGCCTGAAACACTTAAGGATAGGAACTGCAGTTTTAATTCCGAGAGAATTCATTAGCAATATCTTAACTGTCTCTTCAGTAGTTATAATAAAGAACGACCTCTTGCCTATACTAAATTTTATACGCCACTTAATTATAGATAAGGTTTTCCGGGTTGTCCGGGTTGCAGCGGTAGCTAGCAACCTAGTAAGAGACGATCACGTCCAATGTTAAGAAATATAAAAACCCCTAACTCCTAAAAAAGGAGTCAGATCAAAACAAAAATTACACCATTAGAACCGCCTTGTCCGAAACCCCTGTATAGTAAAATTTCTGTCCCTTGACTGGAACAGGAAGGGAAATATATTGGCTTGAAAATCAAGAAAAGTGGCAGCTACTACAACATTCTGCCTAAACGGGATATTTTTTTCTCTTTTCTTTGTTTCCAGAGATAGCTTGGCACTGGAACATCGTAGAGGGTTGTTCAATAGCTCATTTTAAAGGAAATTAATTGGGTTAAAAACCTTTTGTAACTAAAATAAATTATTTCTAAAAGAGAATAAATTTTTCCACCAAAAACTGCATTTTGATGTCTTTTCACACTGCAGTCTTTCAAACATAATCGTATACCAGCGGTAAGATTTGAACCCACGCCTCCGAAGAGACTGGTGGCTAACACCAGTGCCTTGGACCACTCGGCCAGGTTGCCTCTCATAAATAACTATATATGTGAATCTGGGTTGCAGCAGTAGCTAGCAATCTAGTAAGAGACGATCAGTCCAATGCTAAGAAATATAACAAAACTCCTAAAAATAGAGTCAAATCAAAACAAAAGTACATCATTAGAATTACCTTGTCTGAAACCCTACTAGATAAATATTGAATGTCGTCATAGTTTTATATTAGAGCTATGACGTGAATAGTAGAGTAAAGAACGATCTCTCTCCCATACTAACTGATATATGGTGGCTCCAGGTGTAGTTACATTTTTATAATCCGGGTTGCAGCGGTAGCTAGCAACCTAGTAAGAGACGATCACGTCCAATGTTAAGAAATGTAAAAACCCATAGTTCCTAAAAAAGGAGTCAGATCAAAACAAAAAGTACACCATTAGAACCGCCTTGTCCGAAACCCCTTGAAAGAAAACTTACCGCCCTTTGGCTTGAATAACAAAGAAAATATATTGGCTTGAAAATCAAGAAAATTGACTTTAACAACGTTATTCTCCACAAACGGGATATTTTTTTCTTTTCCGGGTTGCAGCGGTAGCTAGCAACCTAGTAAGAGACGATCACGTCCAATGTTAAGAAACATAAAAACCCATAGCTCCTAAAAAAGGAGTCAGATCAAAACAAAAAGTACACCATTAGAACCGCCTTGTCCGAAAACCCTGTATAGGAAACTTTCTGTCCCTTGGCTTGAACAGCAATGGAAATATATTGGCTTGAAAATCAAGAAAATTGACTTTAACCACGTTATTCTCGTCAAAAGGGATATTTTTTTCTTTTTTTTTGTATCCAGAGATAGCTTGGCACTGGAACATCGTAGAGGGTTGTTCAATAGCTCATTTTAAAGGAAATTAATTGGGTTAAAAATCTATAGTAACTAAAATAAATTATTTCTAAAAGAGAATAAATTTTTCCAATAAAAACTGCATTTTTGATGCATTGACGTCATAATTACTATATAAGATCATCATAGTTTTATATTAGAGCTATGACGTGAATAGAGTGACGTCATAATTAGTATATAAGGAAAGTCAAAACTGAAAATTCTCTCATTCTTGATTAGAATAATGGTTAGATCAAAGCAGGCTATACGCAAGTTGAAGAAAGAGTACTACACAAACAACAGAGATAGTAACTTGAAAAGAAAAAAGCAAAGGTATTCAACCGACCAGGTGTATCGAGAAGTAATAATTGAGAGAGCAAAAAAAAGGTATTCAACCGACCAGGCGTATCGAGAAGTAATAATTGAGAGAGCAAAAGAACGGTATGGTAATGATGAACATTACAGAGAATCCGGGTTGCAGCGGTAGCTAGCAACCTAGTAAGAGACGATCACCTCCAATGTCAAGAAATATAAAACCCCCCAACTCCTAAAAAAAGAGTCAGATCAAAACAAAAAGTACACCATTAGAACCGCCTTGTCCGAATCCTCTATAAAGGAAACTTACCGCCCTTTGGCTTGAATAACAAAGAAAATATATTGGCTTGAAAATCAAGAAAATTGACTTTTACCACGTTATTCTCCACAAACGAGATACTTTTTTCTTTCCGCTTTTTTTTTCTGCTCAGCTAGCTGGGCACTGGAAAATCATAGAGAGCTGTATAATAGCTCATTTTAAAGGAAATTGCAACATCTAGTCACTTTTGTATTTAAAAATAAAATACTTTTTAAAGTAGAATCAATTTTGTCAAAAAAATTGCATTTTTGATGTATTTTCATACTGCAGTCTTTTCAAAGATATTTGAATTTTGAAGCAATAAAACAGTCCATGTAATGAACTCTATAGTAATAATAGCTACTTGTCTCAATAGTAACCGAAACTCCTGGAACCAAAATTTTCTTTTTTGGCTTAATCGCTAAAATTATTATGTAAACTGCAAAAATATTTATGATACCTAATCAGTAATAGTAATTTTTTAATTTAAACAACAAAAATACATGAAAATTCTAAAATTAGTTTTGCTTTTTGTCTCCTGGAAGAAATTTTTTTTTCATCTCAGTTCAAATTTATTATTGTATCCTGGAACCAAGCTTTTTTTGGTTTGTAACCCGTAAAGTACATATCTCCATATTATTGTCTCATAATTGCAATTATTTTAGTTTTCAGTCCAGAATCACTAAACTTATTATGTAAACTGCAAAAATATTTATGGTGTCTAACCAATAATACTAATTTTGTAATTCAAACAAGATAAATACCTGAAAATTTTAAAATTAGTTTTGTTTTATGCTAGGTTTTAGATACTCGACACGGGATTTTGTGTGCTTAATAATTTTAAACCTTGAAAAAATATGATCTCACGCGAGTGGAAAAAAAGAAAGAATAACCAAAAACAATATCAAAATAGAACAATCCAAATTTCTACTAATAGAAAACTTTACTACACAAAAAATAAAGCTAACATCCTGAAATATCAGAAAAGTTTATTTAAAAGAGATAAAAATGCCACCAAACGCAATAAAGCTCGAGCACGCGTAAGGATTGCTACTAAGATGTCTTGTGATCCAGGATTTAAGAAAATGAAATATGACAGAGCAAAACAGAGGTATCTTACGGATCAGGGGTATCGAGAAGGGAAAATTGAGACAGCGAAACAAAAGAGCAAGGAAAGGTATGATAACGATATAGATTACCGAAACAAACATAAGAAAAAAGTTGCTACCAGAATAATGGGTAGATACTGGGGTGACAAAAGCTATAATGAAAAAATTAAATTCTCTGCGAGGTTGTACCGAAGAACGCATAAGGACAAAGGGAAAAATTACATTCAGAAATACAAGAAGATGGCAAAAATGCAGGCTGATCTTTGTAAATTGAGAAACATTTTACGCATGTTTTATCGGGATCACGAAAAGTATTCGAAATTACAGATTAAAATTCTCTTTGAAAGAGCGGATGCTGTTGAAAAGTCGGCTAGAAATGCTTTGGCAAAGCTTCATAGCAATATCCAAAAGAAATGTTGTCAGTTTAACGAAAAGCTTCCAAGGTATGGATTGGCAACTGCGGAACAGTTTATAGATGCAATGGAAAATGTTCGACAACACAGTGAATATACGGAGGCGTACTTCTTAGAAAATTCGTATATTAATTTTGGAAGGAGCAATTGCAGTTTATGTAGCAGCAATAAAAATATATATACAAGCATACCTATCAACAGCGAAGGAAAAGCAATGTTTTTCAATTATGGCAAAAACGAGCCTGTTAGGGTTATTAGTAAATGTGTTTGTAAGACTAATGATTCAGAACAAATTCCTGGAACACCGACTCAAGAAAAAAGCATTTCTAACTGTGTTTTAAACAGTTCGTTTAGTTCTACTGAATATTTGGCAAAAAATTCTCTGTGTAGTAGAACAAACTGTCCTGAAAAGTACGAGACAACTATTGAAAAATGCTCTAAAACTAGATCTGACAAAAAAATTATGATGGCTGAAGTCACCTATAACAATCTGAGTAAACATTCAAAACCAAAAATTGGGCAGTAGGTTACTTGGCAATGTCACCCTGATATCCGCAAGCTCTATCCGACGGATATTGAATTATGTCAAATTCTTTTTGATATCCTTGAAAACAATATAGCATTAAAATTTTCAACTGACAAAGTGGTTAATTTCTACCTTGGCGGCTTGGATTATTGTGAAATCAATTACAGGGACACAAGAAAGCATGGGCATTCGTTATACTGTAGCCCAAATGAGGGATGTCAGAGCTATTTGCGTTCTCAAAGGGCACTAGCTCCACATTTTCCTGTCTTGAACTGTTTCATTAATAGCGTATATAAGGCAGTATCAAAATGTAAGATTATACAACATATTAATCTACTAAAAGTCGAGGGCTCGTACAAGGAACTAAGTCATTACATAGAAGAAGTGTCAAGTAGACTCTGTCGTAATAATAGTCAAGACTTCATTTACGGTGATAGCAATATTAGAGTTTCTGTGGATGAAAATACAATAATAAAATTATTTGGTGAGAGCCTTGATAAGGTAGCTAACATTAGGGATGTATACCCCACAATGCATTGTGACAGTTGTGAGCAGATAAAGACAAATTACCAATTCAAGAGTCTAAGATCCTTTTCAAATAAGAAAGGTTTTGATGTAATGATGGCCACGATTTTAGAACACCTACAACAGGACATACCCAAAGATGACAGAGAAGAACTAATTCAATGTACAGGTTGGAAAGAGGATGTCATAGATTCATTCTTTGTCTGTGATTACTGTGCTGGGAAAATGTTGAAAAGTCAGGAGAATGTCCGATCAGTATTAAATAACCTTCATATAGACTGTACACCGGAATGTATAAAGTGTTTAAATAATTTTGAAATGGCAATGATTCGATTTGTAATGCCTTGTCTTACGATCGTCAGATTAGGACAAGTAACTGCATTGAAGAGACCTAGAACAGAACTTGTTGACGCTCTTAAGGGGAGAATAGTATATCTACCTGTTGATGTGCAAGCAAATGCAGATATTCAGCCTGAAAAACTTCTTAACATTGATAGTTTTGTAGTCATTGTCAATGGTCAGCCTACTTACAACAAGAATGTTTGGACTGCACTAATAGATCTGAGAAAATACATTGAAGAACGATCTCTGGCCCATAGTAACTGATATATGGTGGTGGCTGGGGTAGCTGCATTAAAGTAAAGAACAAACTTCCAGCCCCTAGTAACTAAAATCAGATTATAATTAATATCAAAGATTGATCAATGATGTCATAATCGTAGGTTGTAGCCGGGTCATCTCTTACTATTCCAATTAAGAAAAAGCCATAGGCTTTTTCGTGTTTGTAATATAGTAAGGTACAATAAAGAACGAATTGTAGCCTATATCCGGGTTGCAGCGGTAGCTAGCAACCTAGTAAGAGACGATCACGTCCAAGGTTACGAAATATAATCCGGGTTGCAGCGGTAGCTAGCAACTTAGTAAGAGACGATCACGTCCAATGTTAAAAAATATAAAAACCCATAGTTCCTAACAAAGGAGTCAGATCAATATAATAAAGATCAAACTCTTCTCTATACTAAATTGCATACGCAACTTCACTAGAGTTAAGATTACAGTATTTATATTTCCGGGTTGCAGCGGTAGCTAGCAACCTAGTAAGAGATGATCACGTCCAATGTTAAGAAATATAAAAACCCATAGTTCCTAACAGAGGAGTCAGATCAAAACAAAAAGTACACCATTAGAACCGCCTTGTCCGAAACCCCTGTATAAGAAACTTTCTGTCCCTTGGCTTGAACAGCAAGGGAAATATATTGGCATGAAAATCAAGAAAATTGACTTTAACCACGTTATTCTCCCCAAACGGGATATTTTTTTCTCTTTTCTTTTTTTTTCTTTTCCACAGATAGCTTGGCACTGGAACATCGTAGAGGGTTGTTCAATAGCTCATTTTAAAGGAAATTAATTGGGTTAAAAAGCTATAGTAACTAAAATAAATTATTTCTAAAAGAGAATAAATTTTTCCACCAAAAACTGCATTTTTGATGTCTTTTCACACAGCAGTCTTTCAAACATAATCGTATACCAGCGGTAAGATTTGAACCCACTCCTCCGAAGAGACTGGTGGCTAACACCAGTGTCTTGGACCACTCGGCCAGGCTGCCTGTCATAAATAAATATATATGTGAATTTGGGTTGCAGCAGTAGCTAGCAACCTAGTAAGAGACGATCAGTCCCATGCTAAGAAATATAACAAAACTCCTAAAAATAGAGTAAGATCAAAACAAAAGTACATCATTAGAACTACCTTGTCTGAAACCCTACTAGATAAATAATGAATGTCGTAGCTTTATATTAGAGCTATGACGTGAATAGAAAAACACGAAATTATATTGTTGTTTCTGATGACGTCATGAAATATATAATAAAGAACGACCTCTTGCCTATACTAAATTTTATACGCCACTTAATTATAGTACAGGTTAGTAATTCAACAGATAGCATGGCACTGGAACATCGTAGAGAGTTGTTCAATGGCTCATTTTAAAGGAAATTAATGGGGTTAAAAACCTTTTGTAATTGAAACAAATTATTTTTATTACATTAAGACATTTTAATTATGTTCCTTAAGAAATCATCATAAGTAAAAAATTTCCCATACATTACATTAAAAGACGATCATTGGAATAGCATACCGCTGCATACATTAGACTTAGTTAGCTACTTGATTGCTTGAGGTTCGTCTCTTACTATTTCAAAGAAGAAAAAGCCGTAGGCTTTTTCTTGTTTGTTTACATTAAAAGACGATCACTGAAATAACAAACCATTCCTTACATTGGACTTAGTTAGCTACTTGATTGTTTGAGTTTCGTCTCTTACTATTTAAAAGAAGAAAAAGCCGTAGGCTTTTTCCTGTTTGTATTTATAGTTAAAAAGCGAACTCAAGTCCAAAGAAACTGAACACTGTGGTTCATTCATATTATCTTCATTATTTTAGCTAGAATGTAAATAAACATGTTTCTTTTTTAAATTTTAAATTGAAAAGATAGTGCTTTTAATTCAACATATTAAAAGTTCTCCCCGACGGGGAATCGAACCCCCTTCTCCCAGGTAACAAGTGGGCATACTTACCATTAGACTATCGAAGACTTATAAAATAAAAGTTACATATAAGATATGATAATAATTTTTTAATCCGGGTTACATAAAGGCTCGATCATCGAATTTTTACATTAAAGAACGAACTTTAGTCCATAGTTTATATTAAAGGACCATCATTAGAAAAGCACACCATTGCATATATTGGACTGAGTTAGTTTTTCAGTTTAGAATCGCTAAAGTTTTACAGTAAGGATCTATCTCATAGTAACTAATGCAACGGGAAAAAGAAATCCGGGTTGCAGCGGTAGCTAGCAACCTAGTAAGAGACGATCACCTCCAATGTTAAGAAATATAAAACCCCCCAACTCCTAAAAAAAGATTCAGATCAAACAAAAAGTACACCATTAGAACCACCTAGTCCGAATCCTCTATAAAGGAAACTTACCGCCCTTTGGCTTGAATAACAAAGAAAATATATTGGCTTGAAAATCAAGAAAATAGACTTTTACCACGTTATTCTCCACAAACGGGATATTTTTTTCTTTCCGCTTGATTTTTCTCCTCTGCTAGCTGGGCACTGGAAAATCATAGAGAGCTGTATAATAGCTCATTTTAAAGGAAATTGCAACATCTAGTCACTTTTGTATTTAAAAATAAAATACTTTTTAAAGTAGAATCAATTTTGTCAAAAAAATTGCATTTTTGATGTATTTTCATACTGCAGTCTTTTCAAAGATATTTGAATTTTGAAGCAATAAAACAGTTCATGGTAATGAACTCTGTAGTAATAATAGCTACTTGTCTCAATAGTAACCGAAACTCCTGGAACCAAAATTTTCTTTTTTGGCTTAATCGCTAAAATTATTATGTAAACTGCAAAAATATTTATGATGCCTAATCAGTAATAGTAATTTTTTAATTTAAACAAAAAAAATACATGAAAATTCTAAAATTAGTTTTGCTTTTTGTCTCCTGGAAGAAATTTTTTTCATCTCAGTTCAAATTTATTATTGTATCCTGGAACCAAACTTTTTTTGGTTCCGGGTTGCAGCGGTAGCTAGCAACCTAGTAAGAGACGATCACGTCCAATGTTAAGAAATATAAAAACCCATAGTTCTTAAAAAAAGAGTCAGAAACAAAAAGTACACCATTAGAACCGCCTTGTCCGAAACCCCTGCATAGTAAAATTTCTGTCCCTTGGCTTGAACAGCAAGGGAAATATATTGGCTTGAAAATCAAGAAAAGTGGCAGCTACTACAACATTCTGCCTAAACGGGATATTTTTTTCTTTTTTTTTTTCTTTTTTTTTTCTTTTTTTGTATCCAGAGATAGCTTGGCACTGGAACATCGTAGAGGGTTGTTCAATAGCTCATTTTAAAGGAAATTAATTGGGTTAAAAATCTATAGTAACTAAAATAAATTATTTCTAAAAGAGAATAAATTTTTCCACCAAAAACTGCATTTTGATGTCTTTTCACACTGCAGTCTTTCAAACATAATCGTATACCAGCGGTAAGAATTGAACCCACGCCTCTGAAGAGACTGGTGGCTAACACCAGTGCCTTGGACCACTCGGCCAGGCTGCCTCTCATAATTATAATAAAGAACGACCTCTTGCCTATACTATCTGGGTTGCAGCAGTAGCTAGCAACCTAGTAAGAGACGATCACGTCTAATGTTAAGAAATGTAAAAACCCATAGTTCCTAACAGAGGAGTCAGATCAAAACAAAAAGTACACCATTAGAACCGCCTTGTCCGAAACCCCTGTATAGGAAACTTTCTGTCCCTTGGCTTGAACAGCAAGGAAAATTACATAAAGGACCGATATATTTCATCATAAATGGTATTTGTCAATTAGGTTTTTTATATAATCCGGGTTTCAGTGGTAGCTAGCAACCTAGTAAGAGACGATCATTTCCAATGTTAAGAAATAATTACAGTAAGGACCGAAGTCTATCTCATAGTAACTGATGCAACAGAGAATAGAAAAAGGGGTATTTGGTATAGTTCAAGTATGAGGTTACATTTGATTTTTTAATAGTAAAGACGGAGAGATCAGAGAAGATGTTAAAAATAGAATAGCCATGGCTCGGTGTGTTTTTTCACAATTTTATTACATAAGGAATTATAATCAAGAACGACCTCTTACCTATACTAAATTTTATACGCCACTTAATTATAGTATAGGTTAGTAATTCAACAGATACCATGGCACTGGAACATTGTAGAGAATTGTTCAATGGCTCATTTTCAAGGAAATTTATGGGGTTAAATTACATTAAAAGACGATTATTTGAAAAGCTACTTGATTGTTTGAGGTTCGTCTCTTACTATTTCAAATAAGAAAAAACCGTAGGCTTTTTCCTTTTTGTAATCAGTTTATTATCCGGGTTGCAGCGGTAGCTAGCAACTTACATAAAATACCGATATAGTTAATCAGAATTATAATAAAGAACAAACTCTTGCCTGTAGTAACTATACAGTTATATAAACGATTGGTATAGTTAATTCTAAAATTAAATTTACAGTAAAGAGCGAACTCTCGCCCATACTAATCCGGGTTGCAGCGGTAGCTAGCAACCTAGTAAGAGACGATCACGTCCAATGTTAAGAAATTACATTAAAGGGCGAACTATAGCCCATAGTAACTGGAATCCAGGTTGCAGCAGTAGCTTGCACCCTATCGGGGTTGCGGCAGTAGCTAGCAACGTAGTATGAGATGATCACACCCCATAGTAAAAATGAAATAGTCAAACAGTTCGTCGTAACAAACTGTTGTAGTAGGAGCGAATCGTCTCAAGAGTAACTGTAACTCTAAAATACATAATTTTAATATCAATTGATGCATCAAAAAACCAGATTTTTTTGCTGATTTTAAATATTTATTATATAGGAGGATCTTGGGGAGCACGAAAATCCGGGTTGCAGCGGTAGCTAGCAACCTAGTAAGAGACGATCACGTCCAATGTTAAGAAATATAAAAACCCTTAACTCCTAAAAACAGAGTCAGATCAAAACAAAAAGTACACCATTAGAACCGCCTTGTCCGAAACCCCTATAAAGGAAACTTACCGCCCTGCGGCTTGAATAACAAAGAAAATATATTGGCTTGATAATCAAGAAAATTGACTTTAACCACGTTATTCTCCACAAACGGGATATTTTTTCTTTCTTTTCCACAGATAGCTTGGCACTGGAACATCGTAGAGAGTTGTTCAATGGCTCATTTTAAAGGAAATCTCTAGATCTAGCGCTATTTGTACTTAATTTTTTTTTTTAATTAATTTTTTTTACGAAAAACTTAATTTTTTATATACAATATTAAACAATGACGTCATAGTCTTTGGATGTATTAGTACATAAAGTCTGGATCATCGAATTAAAGCTGAAACTAAGTAAAGAACAATTATGCCTCCATATATTCACAGTGATCTATAAAATTTCCCATTACATCTATAAACTGTTCCACAGTTGCCGGTTCATACCTTGGAAGCTTTTCACTAATCCGGGTTGCAGCGGTAGCTAGCAACCTAGTAAGAGACGATCACGTCCAATGTTAAGAAATATAAAAACCCCTAACTCCTAAAAACAGAGTCAGATCAAAACAAAAAGTACACCATTAGAACCGCCTTGTCCGAAACCCCTATAAAGGAAACTTACCGCCCTGCGGCTTGAATAACAAAGAAAATATATTGGCTTGATAATCAAGAAAATTGACTTTAACCACGTTATTCTCCACAAACGGGATATTTTTTTCTTTCTTTTCCACAGATAGCTTGGCACTGGAACATCGTAGAGAGTTGTTCAATGGCTCATTTTAAAGGAAATCTCTAGATCTAGCGCTATTTGTACTTAATTTTTTTTTTATATTAATTTTTTTTACGACAAACTTATTTTTTTATATACAATATTAAACAATGACGTCATAGTCTTTGGATGTAGTTAGTACATAATCGAATTAAAGCTGAAACTAAGTAAAGAACAATTATGCCTCCATATATTCACAGTGATCTATAAAATTTCCCATTACATCTATAAACTGTTCCACAGTTGTTTTCTCTCAGAGACGAGCTACTTATCTCTGATCATATTAGTTTTAAATATCCAAATTGAATAACTTGTAACAGCAAAGTGGGTACTGCCGCGTCTAGAAAAATTCGGGACTGAGGTTCGATCCTAGCTGTTGCAAGGATTACAGTAAATAATATCGTTATCGTCATGTTCCTAAGAACTATTGTGATTAGTTTGCTTACCCGCAAACGATCGTGCGGGTCTTCATTCAGCAAACTAATTTCGTGTGGTTGATCTTTTTGAAAATAAGGAATACCACAGTAAGTTTGCCGTAGAGAATATCCGGGTTGCAGCAGTAGCTAGCAACCTAGTAAGAGACGATCACGTCCAATGTTAAGAAATATAAAAACCCCTAACTCTTAAAAAAAGAGTCAGATCAAAACATATAAACGAAACTTACCGCCCTTTGGCTTGAACACAGTTTATAGACAGTAAGCTTATCGCAGATAATTTCTGGTCGTCGGTCTTGGTGCGAACAGAAAGCTCCTCCCACTTGTTTCTGCCTTAGCGGATTAGTCTGTTATCGTCAATCACTGAGAAATGGTTACCAAGTGCATTATTCGTAATTGCGAAAGCAGAAAAAAACTTGGTGAGCCAGCCAAGTGGTTTGCAAGCGTCCCATCTCACAGGTATGAATTAATTTATATACAAATTATGACTTAATCTATTATTTACGTGGACTCAACTGATCGGCCTGTGTAGGATTTTATAAAAAAGGGGGCGGGGGGGTTGATGAAATTTGTGAAAATAAGGAATTTTTTCTTCTTCTAATAACTGGTGGGGTAGGTGTGATGGTTTCAGGGGCGGATCCAGGATTTTTTTAGGGGGGGGCGCAAAATAGGTTGATCCGACAAACTTACGTTAGGAGCAAGTTTAATTAATGCACACTTGCGTTAATTAGGTAAATTACACTACTTTAGACTACTTTACGGGGGTAACCCTCGCCCCCCCTCTGGATCCGCAACTGGATAGTTTATCATTTTTTTTTCACGTCGTGATATTTATTTTCTCAGATTGTAGTTCCTATGATATTTGAAAAATCTAGTTACCTGTTTTGGCGGAGAGCCTAGATAAAAGGAGGCTGCGAGGACTTCCCCTTTGAACAGTTATAAGATTTTTTTGCGCACAAGTGCATATTACGAAGTAAAATTTAAGAATCGAGAAATCGAGAGACGTACCTATCAAGGAAAATAAACTAGCAAGTAATTATTTTAGTTTTAGTAGTTTAAATATTTGATTATCTCTTTTTTTGAACAAAGGGGTAAATTTTTTTAAAATTTATTTAAAATAAAACTTTTAAAACTGAAATATCAATGCGAAGCACCAAACATCATAATCAAATGTCATCGCTTTATGGCATTGTTCAAATAAAACTTATTTTTTACTTGATTATCGTCGTAAATTTATTCCTTGTCTTTCTTTCCATTCTTAAACCAATGTTATATTTACCTTTTGCATTATTACAGCCCACTATATATACATTCATATAAATTTATATGCAGTGTTACCGCCATACCAATTATTCTCCTTTCCTTTTTTATTCTTTAATAATAATTTCTGGTCGTTTTGAGTTTGAATTATTGTAGGCTTCTATTTCTACTGATCTTAAGTTTAATATGGCCTTTACTATTCTTTAAAAAAACTTTCTTTTTCGTAAAGTTTTCGTAGTATATATATATATATATATATATATATATATATATATATATATATATATATATATATATATATATATATATATATATATATATATATATATAAACATATATATAAATATATATATATATATATATATATATATATATATATATATATATATATATATATATATATATATATATATATATATATATATATATATATATATATATATATATATATATATATATATATATATTATATATATATATATATATATATATATATATATATATATATATATATATATATATATATATATATATATATATATATTTATATTTATATCAGCGCGTACAAACAACTCCTCTCATTTGATCTGCCATTAGCGGTCCAATTACCCTGGAACACGTATTTTGGCAGAAACTTTCTCAAAATGCCTTTGAAACCAACTTGAGACTTCGAAACCTATTTTTAATTCCTAAAAACATCTAATAATAACATTACACTACTAACTACCGATTTTCATGTATGTATTGGAATAAATTAATTTAAAATTAGTTTCTTCAAAATTAGTGTTCCAACGTTGAAGCCAAGTTTCGCGTCCAAGAGAAATCTGACTTGTCTACCCGCGAAAAGATCTGATAACGCCTATGTTTCTATCTGCAAAAACGTTCTCCGGAGCACTCGCACCCCTGTCCGGGTTTTTATAATGGGAGAGATAGAGAATGATCATACTGCTAATTCTATAAACTGCGGGCTTGAATAACAAAGAAAATATATTGGCTTGAAAATCAAGAAAATTGACTTTAACCACGCTATTCTCCACAAACGGGATATTTTTTTCTTTCCGCTTTTTTTTCTCCTCAGCTAGCTGGGCACTGGATAATCATAGAGAGTTGTATAATAGCTCATTTTAAACGAAATTACTACATCTAGTCGCTTTTTTAATTAAAAATAAAATACTTTTTAAAGTAGAATCAATTTTGTCAAAAAAATTGAATTTGTGATGTATTTTCAAACTGCAGTCTTTTCAAACTGCAGTCTTTTCAAAGATATTTTAATTTTGAAGTTATAAAGAACGATCTCTTGCCTATACTAATCCGGGTTGCAGCGGTAGCTAGCAACCTAGTAAGAGACGATCACGTCCAATGTTAAGAAATATAAAAACCCATAGCTCCTAAAAAAAGGAATCAGATCAAAACAAAAAGTACACCATTAGAACCGCCTTATCCGAAATCCCTGTATAGTGAACTTTCTGTCCCTTTGCTTGAACAGCAAGGGAAATATATTGGCTTGAAAATCAAGAAAATTGACTTTAACCACGTTATTCTCCACAAACGGCATATTTTTTTCTTTCTCTTTTTTTATTGTTTTCCAGAGATAGCTTGGCACTGGAACATCGTAGAAAGTTGTTCAATAGCTCATTTAAAAGGAAATTAATTGGGTTACAAATCTATAGTGCCTAAAATAAATTATTTCTAAGAGAGAATAAATTTTACACCAAAAACTGCTTTTTTGATGTCTTTTCATACTGCAGTCTTTCAAACATAATCGTATACCAGCGGTAAGATTTGAACCCACGCCTCCGAAGAGACTGGTGGCTAACACCAGCGCCTTCGACCACTAGGCCAATCTGCCTCTCATAACTATATATATATATGTGAATTTGGGTTGCAGCAGTAGCTTGCAACCTAGTAAGAGACGATCAGTCCAATGCTAAGAAATATAAAAACCCAAAAACTCCTAAAAATAGAGTCAGATCAAAACAAAAGTACATCATTAGAACCACCTTGTCTGAAACCCTACTAGATAAATAATGAATGTCATCATAGTTTTATATTAGAGCTATGACGTGAATAGAAAAACACGAAATTATATTGTTGTTTCTGAAGACGTCATGAAATAATACCATTGCGCCATGACATCATGAAATAAAATCATTACGCCGTGACGTCATAATTACTATATAAGAAACGTCAAAACTGTAAATGGTCTCATTCATGAATACATAATGGTTAGATCAAAGCAAGCTACACGCAAGTTAAAAAAACAGTACTACAAAAAAAACAGAGATAGTATCTTGAAAAGAAAAAAGCAAAGGTATTCAACCGACCAGGCGTATCCAGAAGTAATAATTGATAGCGAAAAACAGCGTTATTATAATGATGTAGTTTATAGACATGCGAAAATTGAGACAGCCAAACAAAAGTATGGTAATGATGAAGATTACAGAGCATCAACAATTGAGCAGGCTAGACAAAATTTCAAGGAGCGTTATCACAATGATGAAGATTACCGAATCAAATGTAAGAAAAAAAAGCAAAGGTATTCAACTGACCAGGTGTATCGAGAAGTAAAAATTCAGAAAGCCAAAAAAAAAGAGCAAGGAACAGTATGATAATGATAAAGATTATCGAAACAAACATAAGAAAAAAATTGCTGCTAGAATAATGGGTAGATACTGGGGTGACAAAAGCTATAATGAAAAAATTAAATTCTCCGCGAGGTTGTACCGAAGAACGCATAAGGACAAAGGGAAAAATTACATTCAGAAACACAAGAAGATGGCAAAAATGCAGGCTGATCTTCGTAAATTGAGAAACATTTTACGCATGTTTAACCAGGATCACGAAAAGTATTCAAAATTACAGATTAAAATTCTCTTTGAAAGAGCGGATGCTGTTGAAAAGTCGGCTAGAAATGCTTTGGCAAAGCTTCATAGTAATATCCAAAAGAAATGTTGTCAGTTTAATGAAAAGCTTCCAAGGTATGGATTGGCAACTGCGGAACAGTTTATAGATGCAATGGAAAATGTTTGGCAACACAGTGAATATACGGAGGCGTACTTCTTAGAAAATTCGTATATTAATTTTGGAAGGAGCAATTGCAGTTTATGTAGCAGCAATAAAAATATATATACAAGCATACCTATCAACAGCGAAGGAAAAGCAATGTTTTTCAATTACGGCGAAAACGAGCCTGTTAGGGTTATTAGTATATGTCTTTGTAAGACTAATGATTTAGAACAAATTCCTGGAACACCGCCTCAAGATTACATAAAGGATCGATATATTTTGAAGTAATTATATTAAAAGACTGTCGTTAGAAGAACAAACCATTGCATATATTGGACTTAGTTTACTGCCTGATTCTTTGTTGTTCGTCTCTTACTACTCCAAAGAAGAAAAAGCCGTAGGCTTTTTCCTGTTTGTAATCAGGGTTTACATAATTCGGGTTTACATTAAAAGACGATCATTGGAATAACAAATTACATAATCCGGGTTGCAGCGGTAGCTAGCAACCTAGTAAGAGACGATCACGTCCAATGTTAAGAAATATAATTACTATAAGGGTGTGCACGGGGTGCATGATTCAATAATTCAAAGCAACGATTCGTATCCCAACATTAAAGGAAATTGCTTTGACAAACTTAATTTCAAACATAGACGCGCCAAAAATTGGTAAAAGAGAAAAGGATAGACCCATGCCTATTCTTGTTCAATTTTGAGTTTTGTAATTACATAAAGGACCGATATAGTTCATCATAAATTGTATTTGTCAGTTAGGTTTTTTTATATAATTATCCATTATTATGTAAAATGCATTAATTTTTGGGGTTATAATAAAGAACAACCTCTTGCATATACTAAATTACATTAAGGGTCCATACTCTAAATGGGAATTTCGTAAGTAGGATCAGTATCATGGTTTTATTGATAGCTGAATTACAAACTAAAAGAAATCGAACCCGGGTTGCCTTGAACCACCAACCTTTCGGTTAACGACCGATCGTGCTAGCCACAAGGACCATGACGTCATTATCTGGATTGTAGCAGGAGCTAGCAACCTAGTAAGAGACGATGACGTCCTAGTAAGAGAAGAGGGTTAAAAATCTTTTGTAACTAAAATAAATTATTTCTAAGAGAGAATAAAGTTTTCAACTAAAAACTGCATTTTTGATGTTATAATAAAGAACGACCTCTTGCCTATACTAAATTTTATAGGCCACTTGACTAGAGTATAGGTTAGTAAATCCGGGTTGCAGCGGTATCTAGTTATAATAAAGAACAAACCTTAGCTCATAGTTTACATAAAGGACTGATATAGTTCATCATAAATAGTATTTGTCAATTAGTTGTTTTTTTATAATTATCCATTATTGTGTAAAATCTGGGTTGCAGCACTAGCTAGCAACCTAGTAAGAGATTATGATAAAGAACGACCTCTTGCCTATACTAAATTTTATAGGCCACTTAACTATAGTATAAGCTACTAAAGTTTACATAAAGGACCGATAGAGTTCATCATAATCCGGGTTGCAGTGGTAGCTAGCAACCTAGTAAGAGACGATCTCGTCCAATGTTAAGAAATATGAAAACCCATAACTCATAAAAAAAAGAGTCAGATCAAGACAAAAAGTAAACCATTAGAACCACCTTCTCCAAAAGCCCTATGCATGAAACTTCCTGTCTCTTGGCTTGAACAGCAAGGGAAATATATTTGCTTGAAAAAAATGGCAGCTATTACAGATATATCCGTATCATACCAATATGATACTGATATAATTTTTTTTGTAACCCCCCCCCTGTCCATAACTCAAGCTGAAATCCCGATCGGTCCGAACGGTTCTCCATCCTGTGGGTGAGGTATGCTACAAGGGAATTTGGTCAGTGTCTACTCGTTTCGGAGGGGGGTTTCTTAAGGATTCAAAATTTAAACAAAATTAGAAAATTCATAACTTAAAATTTATTATCTAACTTCTTAATTTACTGATTAGAGAAGAGAGATGTTTGGAGAAAAAAAAACTAAAAATATTCTTCTTTATATTGTATGTGAAACTTCAAAATCACAACAAATAATCTGATCAAACTCCTTCCTCGTGGATTTGAAGAGAAATAGTTCTCTCAAAGAAAAGATGAGAAAAATTATCCGGGTGTCAGTGGTAGCTAGACACCTAGTAAGAGACCAGTAAGTCGGACTTGCTGTAATAATCAAATATTTCTGAATAGATTCAGTATGAAAAGAGATTAAATTGCCTAAGGAACAAAGAACTGTGAATTGCAAAAATATTTCTATATATTCTAACCAGGGATTACAACATTTCCAATTATAATGAACCACATCGATTCCTTATGTATTGGAAATTGAGAAACATTTTACGAATGTTTACCGGGACTAAGAAAAATATTCAAAATTACACATTAAAATTCTCTCTGAAAGAGCGGATGTTGTTGAAAAGTCGGCTAGAAATGCTTTGGGAAAACTTCATGGTAATTTCCAAAAGAAATGTTGTATTTTTAATGAAAAGCTTCCAACTTATGGACTGGCAAATGTGGAACAGTCGACAGACATAATGGAAAATATCAAATCCCACTTTGAATATACGGAGGCATAATTGTCCTTTACTTGGTTTCATTTTTATTCGATGATTGAGCCTTTGTGTACTAAAACCTACGATTATGACGTGATTGATCAATATTGTACATGAAAAATGAAGTTTTTCGTAAAAAATTGATTTTATTAAACAAAAAATTAATTTCAAATGGCACTAGATCTAGAAATTTCTTTTAAAATGAGCCATTGAACAACTCTCTACGATCTTCCAGTGCCAAGCTATCTGTGGAAAAGAAAAAAAAAAGAAAAAAAAATACAGTTTAGGCAGCATGCTTTAGTAGCTGCCACTTTTCCTGATTTTCAAGCCAATATGTTTTCCTTGCTGTTCAAGGCAAGGTACAGAAAGTTTCCTATATAAGGATTTCAGATATGGCACTTCTAGTGGTGAACTTTTTGTTTTGATCTGATTCTACTATTGGGATTTATGGGTTATTATATTTTTTAACGTTGGACGTGATCGTCTCTTACTAGGTTGCTAGTTACCGCTACGACCCGGATTTATATAAAGTATTTAAGTTGCTGTGAGCTAGAGTTCCTTCTTTATTATAACAAACAAATAAAGACGCATCCCGGATCTATTACTTCATATATGGTTATGATTGCTGAAAAAATCAAATATCTTTGGAAAGACTGCAGTATGAAAGGACATCAAAAATGCAGTTTTTTTGTAAAATTTAATTGAGACCAAGCAAAGAGTGAGCCACGATTGGTAATTTTATTCGTTGAGCTCACCTGGCAATTAGTCAGACCCAAGGATAATTAGCCTAAATATGTGATCTAAACATAATCTTTGCTTGAAGCCTTGTGTGAGAAAAAAGTTAAACAGTTGAAATTTGTTTTTAAAAAAGCAACCCCTCTCTATAGTTTCTCCCTTTTTGTTGTTAATAGTGTCTATTTTTTCAAGGAGAGTGTCGTAACTTATCTTCCTTTTATCACGCGCCTTCGGTTCAATTGTCTGCCGGCTTTATAATGTTGATCTGTTTTTACTTTCTCTGATATTGGCTCTTTTTCCTGTCCCTCTCATTGGATACTGTCTGCACTAAATTCTTACTCCATGACTAGTAAGATTAAAAAATATTTATACTTTACTCTGGTGTTATCAAGACGAATTTCTGTTACTGCATGGTTAAAAAAAAGCAACAACAACCTGGCTAAAGTACGATTTTCTCTTGTTCATAGGGTGAAGATTAAAACCTCTAGTTTTGAATTTTTGAACTTGGTGATTCGGAGGGTGCCGTCTTATCTCGATCTAATGCTGTTTTTGAAGGGTTTCAAGCTTCTATTTTTAACTTACCACTTTGTTTACAGTGAGCAGATATGTGTGACGCATACAAAAATGATAACAAAGTGCCATTTTTCATTCCATAGAGCACTTAACTCTGGTGCCGTTTAGCTTTCAATAAACCCTGAATATATCTATCTACAACTGTCTGGTGGCCTGCTATCGCAGGACAGAGAAAAATAAAAATCAAGATTCGTCAGTGCCAATTTGGCTAGAGTAAATTTTTTTCCGTATTTTCAAAAGGGTGAAGGGAAGGCGGTGGAGGGTGAAACCCACAGTTCAAGGGTTTTAAACCATGGTTATTCAAAGGATTTAGTTTTTATTTCCATCTGCTGTTGTTTTCGACGGGTTCTTATAATAAAGAACGAACTTTAGCCTATACTAACTGAAATGTTTATGATAAATTTTATCCGATTGGCAGCGGTAGCTAGCAACCTAGTAAGCGACGATCACGTTCAACGTTAAGATTCCGGGTTGCAGCGGGAGCTAGCAACCTATTAAGAGACGATCACGCCCCACAGTAAAAACTAAATTAACGCGATAGGTTTAAATTAAAGAACGAATAGTAAAGCCTATAATAACTTAATATTACTAGGAGACTAAAAGTTTGCAATAATTCACATAAAGGTTCGATTATAAAATGGGACTTTCTAATTGATTATCAAACAGTTCGTGGTAACGAAGTGTATAGTAAGAGCGACTCGTGTCAATAGTATTTTAAATAAAGAACGACCTCTTGCCTATACTAAATAATATAGGCCACTTAACTATAGTATTGGTTAGTAAATTTTACATAAAGGACTGATATTGTTCATTATTGTAAAGAACGAATTCTAGGCCATAGTAACTAATTTGGTTTGAAAATCCGGGTCGCAGCGGTAGCTAGCAATCTAGTAAGAGACGATCACGTCCAATGTTAAGAAATATAAAAACCCGTAGCTCCTAAAAAAGGAATGGCATCAAAACAAAAAATACACCATTAGAACCGCCTTGTCCGAAACCCCTATATAGGAAACTTTCTGTCATTTGGCTTGAACAGCAAGGGAAATATATTCGCTTGAAAATCAAAAAAATTGACTTTAACCACGTAATTTTCAACAAACGGCATATTTTTTTCTTTCTTTTTTTTCTTTTCCCCAGATAGCTTGGCACTGGAACATCGTAGAGAGATGTTCAATGGCTCACTTTAAAGGAAATTAATTGCGTTAAAAATCTTTTGTAACTAAAATAAATTATTTCTAAGAGAGAATAAATTTTTCCACTAAAAACTGCATTTTTGATGTCTTTTCATGCTGCAGTCTTTTCAAAGATATTTGATTTTTGTAAATAAATCATAATCGTATACTAGCGGTAATATTTGAACCCACGCCTCCAAAGAGATTACATTATCCGAGTTGCAGCGGTAGCTAGCAACCTAGTAAGAGACGATCACGTCCAATGTTAAGAAATATAAAAACCCATAGCTCCAAAAAAAGGAGTCAGATCAAAACAAAAAGTACACCATTAGAACCGCCTTGCCCGAAACCCCTGTATAGTAAACTTTCTGTTATTTGGCTTGAACAGCAAGGGAAATATATTGGCTTGAAAATCAAGAAAAGTGGCAGCTACTACAACATTCTGCCTAAACGGCATATTTTTTTCTTTTTTTTCTATCTTCTTTTCCCCAGATAGCTTGGCACTGGAACATCGTAGAGAGTTGTTCAATGGCTCATTTTAAAGGAAATTAATTTGGTTTAAAATCTTTTGTTACTAAAATAAATTATTTTTAAGAGAGAATAAATTTTTCAATTAAAAACTACATTTTTGATGTCTTTTCATACTGCAGTCTTTTCAAAGATATTTGATTTTTGTACATCCGGGTTGCAGCGGTAGCTAGCAACCTAGTAAGAGACGATAACGTCCAATGTTAAGAAATATAAAAACCCATAGCCCCTAACAAAGGAGTCAGATCAAAACAAAAAGTACACCATTAGAACCGCCTTGTCCGAAACCCCTGTATAGTAAACTTTCTGTCCCTTGGCTTGAACAGCAAGGGAAATATATTGGCTTGAAAATCAAGAAAAGTGGCAGCTACTACAACATTCTGCCTAAACGGGATATTTTTTTTTCTCTTTTTTTTTCTTTTGTATCCAGAGATAGCTTGGCACTGGAACATCGTAGATAGTTGTTCAATGGCTCATTTTAAAGAAAATTAATTGGGTTAAAAATCTATAGTAACTAAAATAAATTATTTCTAAATTTATAATAAAGAACGACCTCTTGCCTATACTAAATTTTATAGGCCACTTAACTATAGAGTATAGGCTAGTACAGTTATATTTCAGGTCAATATATTAAAATTTTCCATTAAAAGGCGATCTTTGGAATAAAAACCCATTACATACATTTGATTTAGTTACCTACTTGATTGTTTGAGGCTAGTCTCTTGCTATTTCAAAGAAGAAAAAGCCGTAGGCTTTTTCCTGTTTGTAATCAATTAGAAATCCGGGTTGCAGCGGTAGCTAGTTTGCATAAAGGATCGATGTCAGTCAAGAGGATCTAATGTAGTACTAATTAATAGAAGTTTTATTTAGACTTTAAATAGATAAATGTGTAAAAATTGCCTCTGGCAGGATTTGAACCTGTAGCCTTCGGAGTAGAATTCCAACACGCTATCCACTGCACCAGGCAGGCTTTCAAGGTCCCAATCTTTGAATGATTTATCTTTTACTTAATTTTATGGTAAAGATTGATCAATTACGTTATAATCGTTGGTTGTAGCCAGGTCGTCTCTTACTATTCCACCTAAGAAAAGCCATAGGTTTTTTCCTGTTTGTAATATCAAAGTATCTGGGTTGCAGCGCTAGCTAGTTATGAACTGTAACCTATATCAAATATCAAACAGTTCGTGGTATTACAGCGGTCACGTCCAATGTTAAGAAATATAAAAACCCCTAACTCCTAAAAAAGAGTCAGATCAAATTAAAAAGTACACCATTAGAACCGCCTTGTCCGAAAACCCCTATAGAGGAAACTTACCGCCCTTTGGCTTGAATAACAAAGAAAATATATTGGCTTGAAAATCAAGAAAATTGACTTCAACCAAGTTATTCTCCACAAACGGCATATTTTTTTCTTTTTCTTCCACCGGTAGCTTGGCACTGGAACATCGTAGAGAATTGTTCAATGGCTCATTTTAAAGGAAATCCCTAGATCTAGTGCCATTTGTACTTTATTTTTTTTTAATAGGATCAATTTTTTACGAAAAACTTGATTTTTTATGTACAATATTGATCAATGACGTCATAGTCGTTGGATGTAGTTAGTACATAATAACTACCCGACGTGAGATTTAATATGTATTTCCAGACTGAAAAATTCAATTTTTGTATATATCTTATTTTTCAGTTTAGAATCGCTAAAGTTGTTTTATGTAAACTGCAAAAATATTAATGATATCTGAGCAAAAATTTTAATCTTTTCATTCATCCGGGTTGCAGCGGTAGCTAGCAACCTAGTAAGAGACGATCATATCCAATGTTAAGAAATATAAAACCCCTTAGCTCCTAAAAAAAGAGTCAGATCAAAACAAAAAATTTGGCTTTAATAACAAAGAAAATGTATTGGCTTGAAAATCAAGAAAATTGACGTTAACCCTCCATATCACTATCAATGCAAATAATCAAAATATCTATTAGACTCAATGAGAATAACCACGTTATTCTCCACAAACGGCATATTTTTTTCTTTTTTCTTCTTTCTTTTCCACAAATAGCTTGGCACTGGAACATCGTAGAGAATAGTTCAATGGCTTATTTTAAAGGAAATTAATTGGGTTAAAAATCTTTTGTAACTAAAATAAATTATTTCTAAAACAGAATAAATTTTTCCACTAAAAACTGCATTTTTGATGTCTTTTCATACTGCAGTCTTTTCAAAGATATTTGATTGTTGTACATAAATCATAATTGTATACCAGTGGTAAGATTTGAACCCACACCTCCAAAGAGACTGGTGTCTAACACCAGCGCCTTGGACCACTCGGCCACGCTGCCTCTCATAGCTATATATGTGAATCCGGGTTGCAGTAGTATATACGTAAAGGACTAATAGTTCAACATGGGTTCATTTTATATAATTATCCATTAATATGTAAAATGCAGTAATGTTTGGGAGATTTTAACAACAAATTTATTTGTTAACTGAAACTAGAATAATTCCTGAAAATTTTAATCCAGGTTGCAGCGGTAGTTAAATAAAGGATCGATACTGTAATTGGGTGTTTTGTAAGTATCATCAGTTTCTTGGTTTTATTGATATTACATAAAGGAATGATGTCAGTAAAAAAAATCTAATCTAGTACTAATTTATAGAAGTTTCGTTTTGACTTCAAATAAATAAATGTGTATAATTGCCTCTGGCAGGATTTGAATCTGCAGCCTTAGGATTAGAAACCCAGCATGCTATCGTCTGCACCATTCAGGCTTTCAAGGCCCCAATTTTTAAATAATACACTAAAAGACGATCATTGGAATAACAAACCATTGCATAAATTGGACTTAGTTAGCTGCTTCATTGTTTGAGGTTCGTCTCTTACTATTTCAAAGAAGAAAAAGCCTTAGGCTTTTTCCTATTTGTAATCATTTTTTTTGTTAATTATAGTAAATCCTTTATAGGATTTTCGGACAAGGTGGTTCCAATAGTGTACTGTTTGCTTTGATCTAGCTATTTTTGGCAAATAAGAAATTATAGTAAATATACAGTAAAAACCGATCTCTCGCCCATAGACTATCAAATTACTTAGCGAGAATTGCGAGAATTTATTTAAACTTATTATTGCACCCTGAGCGACTCGTCTCAATAGTAACCGAAACTCTAAAAAATTAAAATTTTACATTTTATGATGATTTTAAATATTTAATAACCATATATGACGTAATCAGTGATTATGTTAAGATTAAAAAATTCATTTTTATCTTATTTTAGTTTTAGTGCAGAATCGATAAAGTTATAAACTGCAAAACTATTTATGGTATTTGAGCAATAATTTTAATCTTGTAATTTAAACTGAAAAAATTTACAATAAGGAACGAGCTGTAACCAATAGTAACTGATGTATTAAATCAAACAGTTTCTAGTCATAATAAAGAGCTGTGTAATGGCTTATTTTAAAGGAAATTGCTGTATATAGAGACCTTTTGTAATTAAAAAAAATAATTATTATTATAAAATAAATTGTTGCTATTTGGTAAGGAACTAACTCTAGGCCATAGTAACTAATTTAATTTTGAAAAGAAAAATTACGGCAGAGCTGGGTTGCAGCGGTAGCTAGCAACCCAGTAAGAGACGATCAAGTCCATTGTTAAGTAATATAAAAACCCATAACTCCTAAAAAAAAGAGTCAGATCAGAACAAAAAGTACACCATTAGAACCGCCTTGTCCGAAATACCTGTATAGGAAACTTTCTGTCGCTTGGCTTGAAAAGCAAGGGAAATATATTGGCTTGAAAATAAAAAAAAGTGGCAGCTACTACAGCATTCTGCCTAAACGGCATCTTTTTTTTCTTTTCCACAGATAGTTTGGCACTGGAACATCGTAGAGAGTTGTTCAATGGCTCATTTTTAAGGAAATTAATGGGGCTAAAATCCTTTTGTAACTTAATACATTAAAGGACGAACTATAGCCCATAGTAACTGGAATCGGGGTTGCAGCGGTAGCTAGCAACCTAGTAAGAGACGATTACGCCCCATAGTAAACAATGAAATAGTCACAATAAAGGAATAAAAACCATTGCATACATTTATCCGGGTTGCAGCGGTAGCTAGCAGTTTCCGGGTTGCAGCGGTAGCTAGCAACCTAGTAAGAGACGATCACGTCCAATATTAAGAAATATAAAAACTCATAGCTCCTAAAAAAGAGTCAGATCAAAACAAAAAGTACACCATTGGAACCGCCTTGTCCGGAATCCCTACATAGGAAATTTTCTGTCCCTTGGCTTGAAAAGCAAGGGAAATATATTGGCTTGAAATTACATTAAAGAATCAACTTTAGTCAATAGTAACTGAATTTATATTAAAAGACGATCATTAGGAGATCATACGTAAGGGATCGAAAGTGTAAATTGGAATTTTGTAAGTATTGTCGGTATCATGGTTTTATTGATGGCTTTGATGTCTTTTCATACTGCAGTCTTTTCAAATATAATAAAGACCGACCTCTTTCCTATACTAAATTAGTAAAGTTTACATAAAGGACTGATTATAATAAAGGAGAAACGCTTGCTCATAGTAACTGAAATATTAATTAAAAGTAATAGCTCTAGCTTTAGTGGCAGTATTATCATCGATAAACTTTTTTAGAGTATGGTGCATTATTTGACTTACTTACATGCTTTATTCTCTGAAATTCGTCTCTTACTACTCAAACTAAGAAAAGGCCGTAGGCTTTTTCCTGTTTGTAATTTCAATCCAGGTTGCAAAGGTAGCTATCAAACTCGTAAGAGCAGATCACGTCCCATAGTAAAAAATAAAATAGCCCATAACTCCTAAAACTAGAATCAGAGAAATAAAAAACAATCCGGGTTGCAGCGCTAGCTAGCAACCTAGTAAGAGACGATCACGTCCAATGTTAAGAAATATAATAACCCATAACTCCTAAAAAAAAAGTCAGATCAAAACAAGAAGTACACCATTAGAACCACCATGTCTGAAACCCTTGCATAGGAATCTTTCTGTCCCTTGGCTTGAACAGCAAGGGAAATATATTGGCTTGAAAATCAAGAAAAGAGCAGCTACTACAGTATTCTGCCTAAACAGTATCTTTTTTTGTCGGGGTTGCAGCGGTAGCTAGCAACCTAGTAAGAGACGATCACGTCCAATGTTAAGAAATATAAAAACCCATAGTTACATAAAGGATCGACATAGTTCATCATAAAATGTGTCAGTCAAGAGGATCTCATGTAGTAGTAATTAATATAAGTTTTGTTTAGAGTTTTTAACGTAAAGAGCGAGGTTTTCAGGATGAATCAACCCCTTTTATATATGTAATAATTTTTTATAGTAAATCCGGGTTGCAGCGCTAGCTAGCAACCTAGTAAGAGACGATCACGTCCAATGTTAAGAAATATAATAACCCATAACTCCTATAAAAAAAGTAAGATCAAAACAAAAAGTACACCATTAGAACCGCCATGTCTGAAACCCCTGTATAGGAAACTTTCTTTCATTTGGCTTGAACAGCAAGGGAGATATATTGGCTTGAAAATCAAGAAAATTGACTTTAACCACATTATTCTCCACAAACGGCATCTTTTTTTCTTTCTTCTTTTCCACAGATAGCTTGGCACTGGAACATCATAGAGAGTTGTTCAATGGCTTATTTCAAAGGAAATCTCTAGATCTAGTGCCATTTGTACTTAAGTTTTTTTAAAAATAGAATCAATTTTTTACGATAAACTAAATTTTTTATGTACAATATTGATCAATGACGTCATAGTCGTTGGATGTAGTTAGTACAAAATAACTACCCGACGTGGGATTTAATATGTATTTCCACACCAAAATATTCAATTTTTTTGTATATCTTATTTTTCAGTTTAGCTATTATGTAATTATGTAATCGCTAAAGTTATTATGTAAACTGCAAAAATATTTATGATATATGAGCAATAATTTTAATCTTTTCATTCAAACTAACAAAATATTTGAAAATTTAAAAATTAGTTTCATTTTTTGTTAGGTTATGGGTACTTGATACGAGACTTAACAAATTATAATGGGATAATTAAAATAGTAATAAGATGCCTTCTAAGCAAGTTATACGTAATTTAAAAAAGCAGTACTGCACAAAAAACAGAGATAGTATATTGAAAAGAAAAAAAGCAAAGGTATTCAACCGACCAGGTGTATCGAGATGCAAAAATTGATAGTGACAAACAGTGTTATTATAATGATGAAGTTTATAGACATGCAACAATTTAGTCAGCCAAAAAAAAAGAGCAAGGAACGGTATGATAATGATAAAGATTACCGAAACAAACATAAAAAAAAGTTGCTACTAGAATAATAGGTAGATACTGGGGTGAAAAAAGCTATAATGAAAAATTAAAACCTCTGCGAGCCTTTAACAAAGAACGAATAAGGACAAAGTGAAAAATTACATTCAGAAGTCCAAGAAGATGGCAAAAATGCATGCTGATTTTCGTAAATTGAGAAACATTTTACGAATTTTTTACCAGGATTACGAAAAGTGTTCAAAATTATCCGGGTTGCAGGGTTAGCGAGCAACCTCCTGGTTGCATCGGTAGCTAGCAACCTAGTAAGAGACGATCACGTCCAATGTTAAAAAATATAACAACCTATAGCTCCTAATAAAGGAGTCAGATCAAAACAAACTGCAGTCTTTTCAAAGATATTTGATTTTTTGTACATAAATCATAATCGTATACCAGCAGTAAGATTTGAACCCACGCCTCCGAAGAGACTGGTGGCTAACACCAGCGCCTTGGACCACTCGGCCACGCTGCTTCTCATAACTATATATGTGAATCCGGGTTGCAGCAGTAGCTAGCAACCTAGTAAGAGACGATCAGTCCAATGCTAAGAAATATAAAAACCCAGAACTCCTAAAAATAGAGTGTAGATCAAAACAAAAGTACATCATTAGAACCACCTTGTCTGAAACCCTACTAGATAAATAAAGAATTTCGTCATAGTTTATATTAGAGCTATGACGTGAATAGAAAAACACGACATTATGTTGTTGTTTCTGAAGAAGTCATGAAATAATATCATGACGCCATGACGTCATGAAATAAAATCATTTACCATGACGTCATAATTACTATATAAAAAACTACAAAAATGTAAGAGATCTCATTCATCATTAAATAATGGTTAGATCGAAGCAAGCTACACGCAAGTTAAAAAAAACAGTACTACAAAAAAACAGAGATAACATCTTGAAAAGAAAAAAGCAAAGGTATTCAACCGACCAGGCGTATCGAGAAGTAATAATTGATAGTGACAAACAGCGCTATTATAATGATGTAACTTATATTATAATCAGGATTCACTTGTTACTGTTGAGCGACTCGAACTTCTAACTTCGTTGTCAGGAAGAGAGCTCACTAGCCAATGCGCTACAGCAACTGATAGTAAAAAAGTAATTATAGGGTTGATGATGTGTCTAGACATTCCTCACGCAGTCAGATCGGCAGGTTTCCTAAATTTAGTACAAAAAATATTAATTATTTGTTGGGGATGAAAAGTACATAGAAGTATATTGTTCAACTTCTGAGGTGAACCATAATCAATATTAACCAAAATCTGAAATACGCGCTTTTAAAAAACTTCTTGCATCAATGAATACAATTAGCTTAAATTGGGGGATGGGGTATTTGTACAGTAATCCGGGTTGCAGCGGTAGGTAGCAACCTAGTAAGAGACGATCATTTTCAATGTTAAGAAATATAAAACACATAACTCCTAAAACAGTAGAGTCGGATATAAGTATTTCTTATGACATCATATAAGCAATTTCTTATATAATATCATGCATAGCATAAATAAGACTATTGAGTTTCCAATGCATCAGTCATTTATATGATCTAATGTCTGTTGGACGGGCAAAAAAACGAAAATTTGCTGTTGCAGTTACTATAAATGACGATTCTTTGGAACCAAAACCTAAAATATCAAACGTCATAAGATGTAAAAAATCGACAATCTGGACCATCAATTGCGACAACACCAATACGGGCAACCAAAGCAAAGGTAATTGCTAAATTGTCTGAATTATAATAAAGATCGAACTCTTCCCTATACTAACTTGCATAGGCAACTTCACTGTAGTTAAGATTACAGTATTTATATTTTTTTTCAAATTTTGGTTACTATCGAGTGTGGTTTGCCTTTTAATAGATTGCACCAACTGCGGTAACCATGATTTTTCAAAACGCAGCGTGGTCTTCGTCGCTATTTAATATGAGATAGACTTCGGTCCTTACTGTAATTTAAAAAAGAAACTGGGTTATTTACATCCTAGCTAAAATAATGGAGACAATATAAATGAACCACAGGGTTCAGTTTCTTTGGGCTTGATTTCATTTTCTTACTGTAAATAAAAACAGGAAAAAGCCTACGGCTTTTTCTTCTTTTAAATAGTAAGAGACAAAACTCAAACAATCAAGTAGCTAACTAAGTCCAATGTATGGAATGGTTTGTTATTTCAGTGATCGTCTTTTAATGTAATGATGTAATCTCTTTGGAGGCGTGGGTTCAAATCTTACCCCTGGTGTACGATTATGATTTATGTACAAAAATCAAATATCTTTGAAAAGACTGCAGTATGAAAAGACATCAAAAATGCAGTTTTTAGTGGAAAAATTTATTCTCTCTTAGAAATAATTTATTTTCGTTACAAAAGATTTTTAACCAAATTAAATTCCTTCAAAATGAGCCATTGAACAACTCTCTACGATGTTCCAGTGTCAAGCTATCTGTAGAAAAAAAAATATGCCGTTTGTGGAGGATAACGTGGTTAAAATCCATTTTCTTGATTTTCAAGCCAATATATTTCCCTTGCTGTTCAAGCCAAATGACAGAAAGTTTCCTATACAGGGGTTTTGGACAAGGCGGTTCTAATGGTGTACTTTTTGTTTTGATCTGACTCCTTTTTTAGGAGCTATGGGTTTTTATATTCCTTAACATTGGACCTGATCGTCTCTTACTAGGTTGCTAGCTACCGCTGCAACCCAGATGTGTTACAACCATAAATGACTTTATAGTAAAACTTTATGATTACATCAGTTGAAATGGCTGTTCGTTTTATAATATATGATTACAAACTTGTTCGTCTCTTACTTTAAAAAAGTAAGAGACGAACCTCAAACAATTAAGTAGCTAACTAAGTTAGATGTATGCAATGTTTTGTTATTCCAATGATCATCTTTTAATGTATTAGTTAATGGCGTCATAGTGCAAGCGTCTAGCACGATCGGCCGTTAATTGAAAGGTTGGTGGTTCAACGTCACCCGGGGTCGATTTCTTTTAGTTTGTAATTCAGCTATAAATAAAACCATGATAACGATGATCCTTAGAACATTCAAATTTACAGTATCGATCCTTTATGTAATTTATTTACAAAAATCAAATATCTTTGAAAAGACTGCAGTATGAAAAGACATAAAAAATGCAGTTTTTAGTGGAAAAATTTATTCTCTCTTAGAAGTAATTGATTTTAGTTACAAAAGATTTTTAGCCCAATTAATTTCCTTTAAAATGAGCCGATGAACAACTCTCTATATGTAACCATTAGTTGAATGTTTAAGTCACGTATCACGTATCAAGAACCTAACCAAAAATTAAACTAATTTTTAAATTTTCAGGTATTTTTCTAGTCTAAATTAAAAGATTAAAACTATATTTCAGACACCATAAATATTTTTGCAGTTTATAACTTTAGCGATTCTGAACTAAAACGAAAATAAAATAAAAATTAATTTTTTCAATTTTTACGTCACGTCGCTCAATAAGTCATATATGGTTATTAGTACACAATAGGTTTTAGATATTACGTCATGTCACTTATTACGTCATATATGGTTATTAGTAGATAATCGGTAAAATATTCGTTCTTTATTATAAAAACTTCAAAAACGCATTAAAAAGTTGTTCATATTCATTTTTGTATATTTTTTTATATTCAATTTTGTTTTATTCATTTTATATTCGTTATTATGAATCTGAAAAACATTTTGGGGGAGGGGGTTCAAACCCACTAAACCCTTTGGATACGTCCTTGAATGTTATAACCCAATTAATTTCCTTTAAAATGAGCTAGTGAACAACCCTCTACGATGTTCCAGTGCCAAGCTATCTCTGGATACAAAAGAAAAAAAGAAAAAAAAATATCCCGTTTAGGCAGAATGTTGTAGTAGCTGCCACTTTTCTTGATTTTCAAGCCAATATATTTCCCTTGCTGTTCAAGCCAAGGGACAGAAAGTTTCCTATACAGGGGTTTCGGACAAGGCGGTTCTAATGGTGTACTTTTTGTTTTGATCTGACTCCTTTTTTAGGAACTATGGGTTTTTATATTTCTTAACATTGGACGTGATCGTCTCTTGCTAGGTTGCTAGCTACCGCTGCAACCCGGATAACTTTATGTAAATTTTATGCTACATCATTACAAACAGGAAAAAGCCTACGGCTTTTTCTTCTTTGAAATAGTAAAAGACGAACCTCAAGTAACTACCCCTGGAACCACCATTTATCAGTTACTATGGATGAGAGATCGTTCTTTACTGTAATTTATGATCGATCCTTATGTCCCACTATACAAGTTTGTATAGGCAAGAGTTCGTTCTTTATTGCAATTAATTTTCAGGAGAACAAGTTGCTTTATTCAACAAATGGCTTCAATCTTAAAGGCAAAGTCGGTATGATAACATTGTACCCTCTTTATAGAGTGAATTTTAATAACTAATACATGAGATCCTCTTGACTAACACCATTTATGATCGATCCTTATGTCCCACTATACAAGTTTGTATAGGCAAGAGTTCGTTCTTTATTGTAATGTCAAGCTATCTGTTGAATTTTAGTATAGGTTTATTGTAATTAGTACTGATTTTTTAACTTGCGTGTAGCTTGCTTTGATCTAACCATTATGTATTCATGAATGAGACCATTTACAGTTTTGACGTTTCTTATATAATAATTATGACGTCACTGCATCAAAAATGCAGTTTTTGGTGGAAAAATTTATTCTCTTTTAGAAATAATTTATTTTAGTTACTATAGATTTTTAACCCAATTAATTTCCTTTAAAATGCGCTATTGAACAACCCTTTACGATGTTCCAGTGCCAAGCTATCTGTGGAAAAGAAAAAAGAAAAAAAAGAAAAAAATATCCCGTTTGGGGAGAATAACGTGGTAAAAGTCTATTTTCTTGATTTTCAAGCCAATATTTTCTTTGTCATTCAAGCCAAAGGGCGGTAAGTTTCCTTTATGGAGGATTTGGACAAGGCGGTTCTAATGGTGTACTTTTTGTTTTGATCTGACTCCTTTGTTAGGAACTATGGGTTTTTATATTTCTTAACATTGGACGTGATCGTCTCTTACTAGGTTGCTAGCTACCGCTGCAACCCGGATTACTATGGACTGTGGTTTGCCTTTTAATAGATTGCACCATTACTGTAATAATTTATTTACATCCTAACTGAAATATTGGAGATAATATGAATGAACCACTGGGTTCAGTTTCTTTGGGCTTGAGTTCATTATTTTACTGTAAATACAAACAGGAAAAAGCCTATTGCTTTTTCTTCTTTTAAATAGTAAAACAAAAAGAAACTCAAACAATCAAGTAGCTAACTAAGTCCATTGTATGGAATGGTTTGTTATTTCAGCGATTGTCTTTTAATGTAATCAGTTTCTATGGCCTAGATTTCGTTTTTTAATTATAGTTTTCAAAACCTTTTTTTTCAAATTTTGGTTACTATGGACTGTGGTTTGCCTTTTAACAGATTGCACCAACTGCGGTAACCATGATTTTCAAAACGCAGCGTGGTCTTCGTCGCTATTTACTATGAGATAGACTTCGGTCCTTACTGTAATCAGCATAAAAGTCTGATTTTTTTATGTATCTCTTTAGCTATGATACCGCTGAAGCCAACAACATCGCCATTTATAATTAACCATGCCGATTCCTCATATAATTTTTGGTGTATTAACACAATCATTGTCATGTCTTATATGTAACATACATTTACTAAGTCTTCGACAGTCTAATTTTAAGCGCACGCACTAGTTACGCAGGAGAACTGGGTTCGATTCCCCGACGGGGAGAACTTTTAATATGTTGAAGTAAAATCTTTTGATTTAAAATTTAAATAGGCTAGAAGTCCAATATGTGCCATGGTTTTTCCTTATTAGGTTACTGCCATTTCTACAACCGTGATACCGATGAAGTTTACATAATCTCAATTTATTATTGATGATCCTTTATATAAAACACCTTGGAGAAACAACTTTCAAAAGCTATTTGCTTCAAGTTATCTTGTGAATAGATTATTTCAATTAACATGGGCTAGAGGTCGTTCTTTACTATAATTTTTTAGGAACTATGGGTTTTTATATTTCTTAACATTGGACGTGATCGTCTCTTACTAGGTTGCTAGCTACCGCTGCAACCCGGATTATCTGCTCACAACTGTCACAATGCATTGTGGGGTATACATCCCTGATGTTAGCTACCTTATCAAGGCTCTCACCAAATAATTTTATTGTTGTATTTTCATCCACAGAAACTCTAATATTGCTATCACCGTAAATGAAGTCTTGACTATTAAATCATTACAAACAGGAAAAAGCCTACGGATTTTTCTTCTTTGAAATAGTAAGAGACGAACCTCAAGCAATCAAGTAGCCAACTAAGTCCAATGTGTGCAGTGGTATGTTATTCCAATGATCGTCTTTTAATGAAATATGTACTAACTACATCCAAAGACTATGACGTCATTGTTTAATATTGTATATAAAAAATTAAGTTTTTCGTAAAAAATAATTAATTGAAAAAAAAAATTAAGTGCAAAAGTTGCTAGATCTAGAGATTTCCTTTAAAATGAGCCATTGAACAATTCTCTACGATGTTCCAGTGCCAAGCTATCTGTGGAAAAGAAAGAAAAAAATATCCCGTTTGTGGAGAATAACGTGGTTAAAGTCAATTTTCTTGATTATCAAGCCAATATATTTTCTTTGTTATTCAAGCCGCAGGGCGGTAAGTTTCCTTTATAGGGGTTTCGGACAAGGCGGTTCTAATGGTGTACTTTTTGTTTTGATCTGACTCTGTTTTTCGGAGTTAGGGGTTTTTATATTTCTTAACATTGGACGTGATCGTCTCTTACTAGGTTGCTAGCTACCGCTGCAACCCGGATAACATTGGACGTGATCGTCTCTTACTAGGTTGCTAGCTACCGCTGCAACCCAGACTAGGTTGCTAGCTACCGCTGCAACCCAGATAATTGACAAACACCATTTATGATGAGCTATAATCGTCCTTTATGTAACTACACCTGGAACCACCATACATCAGTTAGTATGGGAGAGAGATCGTTCTTTACTGTAAGTATCGGTCCTTTATGTATTTAATGTAATAACCAATGATCGTCTTTTATTGTAAATCTTAATGTAATAAAAATAATTTATTTTAATTACAAGAAGTTAAGTGGAGTATAAAATTTAGTATAGGCAAGAGGTCGTTCTTTATTATAAGCATGTTTCTATAACTATTATGGATCTTAATAAAGATTAGTCATATTAAAAATACGCTATTTTGGTAGTCTGGTTCTTAACTGTGATTTATGATGAATCATATCGATCCTTTATGTAATATTACGTCACATATGGTTATCTTTTAATGTATTATTACAAACAGGAAAAAGCCTACGGCTTTTTCTTCTTTGGAATAGTAAGAGACGAACCTCAAAGAATCAGGCAGCTAACTAAGTTCAATATAAGCAATGGTTTGTTCTTCTAATGTTCATCTTTTAATTTGGCGTTTCTTACTAGGTTGCTAGCTACCACTGCAACCTAGATATTCTTATTTCTGCTACTATGGGCTAAGGCTTGTTCTTTACTGTATCTTTTAAGAAGAATAGTAGGCGTCTTTATTATCTTCTTTGCGTAAGCATTTATCTAGTATAGGCAAAAGGTCGTTGTGTTTTCATCTCTACTATTTCATTTTTCAAGATGTTGTCTCTGTTTTTTGTACTAACTCGCTTCTTATGACTCGTCATAATACTTTATTTAAACTCATAACACTTCTTATGATTCGTATCAAATATCCATAACCTAACAAAAAGTAAAACTAATTTTTAAATTTTCAGGTATTTTGTTAGTTTGAATGAAAAGATTAAAATTATTGCTCAGATATCATAAATATTTTTGCAGTTTACATAATAACTTTAGCGATTCTAAACTGAAAAATAAGATATATTAAAAAATGGAATTTTTTGGTCTGAAACTACATAGTCAAACCCACATCGGGTAGTTAGAACCTAACCAAAAATAAAACTAATTTTAACATTTTAAGGTATTTTTCTAGCTTGTATTGAAATATTCAAACTACTGCTCAGATACCATGGATATTTTTGCAGTTTACACAAGCTAATAAGAATATTAATTTATATAATTTATAAAGAATATAAATTAATATAGGTAAGAGGTCGTTCTTTATTATATTTTCTTATGTTTTTTTCGGTAATCTTCATCATTATCATACCGTTCCCTGCTCTTTTGTCTAGCCTGCTCAATTCTTGCTTCTCTGTAATGTTCATCATTACCATACCGTTCTTTTGCTCTCTCAATTATTACTTCTCGATACGCCTGGTCGGTTGAATACCTTTTTTTGCTCTCTCAATTATTACTTCTCGATACACCTGGTCGGTTGAATACCTTTGCTTTTTTCTTTTCAAGTTACTATCTCTGTTGTTTGTGTAGTACTCTTTCTTCAACTTGCGTATAGCCTGCTTTGATCTAACCATTATTCTAATCAAGAATGAGAGAATTTTCAGTTTTGACTTTCCTTATATACTAATTATGACGTCACTCTATTCACGTCATAGCTCTAATATAAAACTATGATGATCTTATATAGTAATTATGACGTCACTGCATCAAAAATACAGTTTTTATTGGAAAAATTTATTCTCTTTTAGAAATAATTTATTTTAGTTACTATAGATTTTTAACCCAATTCCTTTAAAATGAGCTATTGAACAACCCTCTACGATGTTCCAGTGCCAAGCTATCTCTGGATACGAAAAAAAAAGAAAAAATATCCCTTTTGACGAGAATAACGTGGTTAATGTCAATTTTCTTGATTTTCAAGCCAATATATTTCCATTGCTGTTCAAGCCAAGGGACAGAAAGTTTCCTATACAGGGTTTTCGGACAAGGCGGTTCTAATGGTGTACTTTTTGTTTTGATCTGACTCCTTTTTTAGGAGCTATGGGTTTTTATATTTCTTAACATTGGACGTGATCGTCTCTTACTAGGTTGCTAGCTACCGCTGCAACCCGGATTACTGTTCAAGCCAAGGGACAGAAAGTTTACTATACAGGGGTTTCGGACAAGGCGGTTCTAATGGTGTACTTTTGAATTTGATCTGACTCCTTTTTTAGGAACTATGGGTTTTTATATTTCTTCACATTGGACGTGATCGTCTCTTACTAGGTTGCTAGCTACCGCTGCCACCCGGAAAAGAAAGAAAAAAATACCCCGTTTGTGGAGAATAACGTGGTTAAAGTCAATTTTCTTGATTTTCAAGCCAATATATTTCCCTTGCTGTTCAAGCCAAGGGACAGAAAGTTTCCTATACAGGGGTTTCGGACAAGGCGGTTCTAATGGTGTACTTTTTGTTTTGATCTGACTCCTTTGTTAGGAACTATTGGTTTTTATATTTCTTAACATTGGACGTGATCGTCTCTTACTAGGTTGCTAGCTACCGCTGCAACCCGGATAGGTTGCTAGCTACCACTTAAACCTGGATTATGTAATAGGTTGCTAGCTACCGCTGCAACCTAGATATTCTTATTTCTGCTACTATGGGCTAAGGTTCGTTCTTTCATGTAAAACTAGCAAATAAATTTTTAAGCCTGATGAAGATTTAACTAATGTGTCAAAAGTAAGGTTGCAAGTCGACGATTTTGTTTTGGCCTTACTATAATTGGTATGGTGAAATAATAATATGCATATGGCTCTTAAATCATACTTCTTTATGGTTCCATATGGTCTAGTGGCTAGGATAGTTAACTTTCACTTAATAGGCTCGGGTTCGATTCCCGGTGTGGGAAAATTTTTAACTCTATAATCTTCGAACATTTGAACCTTTTATAATTTATTATGATGTATAATATAAATACTGTAATCTTAACTATAGTGAAGTTGCGTATGCAAGTTAGTATAGGGAAGAGTTCGATCTTTATTATATTTAGTATAGGCAAGAGGTCGTTCTTTATTATAAGACCAAGCTATCTGTGGAAAAGAAAAAAAGAAAAAAAGAAGAAAATATCTCGTTTAGGCAGAATGTTGTAGTAGCTGCCACTTTTCTTGATTTTCAAGCCATTATATTTCCCTTGCTGTTCAAGCCAAGGGACAGAAAGTTTCCTATACAGGGGTTTCGGACAAGGCGGTTCTAATGGCGTACTTTTTGTTTTGATCTGACTCCTCTGTTAGGAACTATGGGGTTTTATATTTCTTAACATTGGACGTGATCGTCTCTTACTAGGTTGCTAGCTACCGCTGCAACCCGGATTAAATATAATAACTGTACTAGCCTATACTATAGTTAAGTGGCCTATAAAATTTAGTATAGGCAAGAAGTCGTTCTTTATTATATTTTCAAGCCAATATATTTCCATTGCTGTTCTAGCCAAGGGACAGAAAGTTTCCTATACAGGGGTTTCGGACAAGGCGGTTCTAATGGTGTACTTTTTGTTTTGATCTGACTCCTTTTTTAGGAGCTATGGGTTTTTATATTTCTTAACATTGGACGTGATCGTCTCTTACTAGGTTGCTAGCTACCGCTGCAACCCGGAAAATACAAACAGGAAAAAGCCTACGACTTTTTCTTCTTTCAAATAGTAAGAGACGAAACTCAAACAATCAAGTAGCTAACTAAGTCCAATGTATGGAATGGTTTTTTATTTCAGTGATCGTCTTTTAATGTAAAAAAAAATATATACTGTAATCTTAACTATAGTAAAGTTGCGTATGCAAGTTAGTATAGGGAAGAGTTTGATCTTTATTATACTGGAAACAAAGAAAAGAGAAAAAAATATCCCGTTAAGGCGGAATGTTGTAGTAGCTGCCACTTTTCTTGATTTTTTAGTACTGATTTTTTAACTTGCGTGTAGCTTGCTTTGATCTAACCATTATGTATTCATGAATGAGACCATTTACAGTTTTGACGTTTCTTATATAATAATTATGACGTCACTGCATCAAAATTTAGTTTTTGGTGGAAAAATTTATTCTCTTTTAGAAATAATTTATTTTAGTTACTATAGATTTTTAACACAATTAATTTCCTTTAAAATGCGCTATTGAACAACCCTTTACGATGTTCCAGTGCCAAGCTATCTGTGGAAAAGAAAAAAGAAAAAAAAAAGAAAAAAATATCCCGTTTGGGGAGAATAACGTGGTAAAAGTCTATTTTCTTGATTTTCAAGCCAATATATTTTCTTTGTTATTCAAGCCAAAGGGCGGTAAGTTTCCTTTATGGAGGATTTGGACAAGGCGGTTCTAATGGTGTACTTTTTGTTTTGATCTGACTCTTTTTTTAGGAGCTACGGGTTTTTATATTTCTTAACATTGGAGGTGATCGTCTCTTACTAGGTTGCTAGCTACCGCTGCAACCCGGATACAAAAAAAAGATTTAAAAAGAAGTCTTGCGTGAACCATAGATGCGATGACCAAATTGTCATTCTTATATTAATAATTGAGAATTAACTGAACCATCAAACCCCTTTAATTTTCAAGTTTATTGTTTTTTTTTAGTTTTTGTAGTCTAATTAAACTGCCCTTGTACTTCAGGAGTCATTTTTAAATAATTGGAACAAAAAGTCAAACTTTAGCGTAATGAACAAGGTATTGAGCTTATTTACAATCGAATGATCCTCCTCCGCAGGTTATACGATCACACTTTCTATAAAACCTTATATGCCCTCATAGCACATTTTACAATACTTGCCCGGATTCTGGGGGACTGTTTTATCACTGGAGTTTTTGTTATATTATCTTACGTATATTAAACAAAATGGCAACATAAAAATTCGATTGGACGCAATTGGGGAAAATAAGGTTGGGAAGCTGATGTTAAGGATTGGGGCTATTGGATTGAGGTCTATTTGCACTTCAAATTCCTTTTGCAATTCTTATTGATGTTATTTTTAGTTTTTTGATTATCATTTATTTGAATTGCATTTTGTTATTTGATTAGGAATAATACCTAATCACAGGTTCAAACCGCCATTGGGGCCATTGGATTGAGGTTCATTTGCGCTTTGAATTCCTGTTGCAATTCAAATTAGGATTAGAATTAAACCGCCAAATTAGGATCGGGGAGGAGACAAGCACTAGGTAGGCATCTGGCCAGCTTGCACACCAACTGGGCAGAATTCCAAGTTACGACAGTACGTTACCTTACAGTGATTTGAACCTAGATCTTTTGAATTTGAATGGAAGTCTTTAAGCCACCATACTACCGGTGACTGATAGTCAAGATGAAGTATTCTCTTTGTGATTATAAAGGAGCTATAGAAAAATAGGAGAAAGATGAAACGCTGGATTATTTCTGTTGCAAATAAAACAGGCCTCATTTTGAAGGAAATTACTGCATCTATATATATATATATATATAGATTTTTAACCCAATTAATTTCCTTTAAAATGAGCCATTGAACAACTCTCTACGATGTTCCAGTGCCAAGCTATCTGTGGAAAAGAAAGAAAAGAGAAAAAAAATCCCGTTTAGGCAGAATGTTGTAGTAGCTGCCACTTTTCTTGATTTTCAAGCCAATATATTTTTCTTGCTGTTCAAGCCAAGGGACTGAAAGTTTCCTATACAGGGGTTTCGGACAAGGCGGTTCTAATGGTGTACTTTTGAATTTGATCTGACTCCTTTTTTAGGAACTATGGGTTTTTATATTTCTTAACATTGGACGTGATCGTCTCTTACTAGGTTGCTAGCTACCGCTGCAACCCGGATAAAATATTGGACGTGCTCGTCTCTTACTAGGTTGCTAGCTACCACTGCAACCCGGATTTTATTATTGGGCGTGACCATCTCTTACTAGGTTGCTAGCTACCTAGTAACAAACAGGAAAAAGCTTACGGCTTTTTCTTCTTTGAAATAGTAAGAGACGAACCTCAAACAATCAAAGGGCTAACTAATTCCAATATGTGCAATTGTTTTTTATCCCAATGATCGTCTTTTAATTTACCTTCAAAATTCAAACATCTTTGAAAAAATGCAGTATGAAAATACATCAAAAAATGTAGTTTTTTGACAAAATTGATTCTACTTTAAAAACTATTTTATTTTTAATTACAAAAAGCACTAAATGTAGCAATTTCCTTTAAAATGAGCTATTATACAGCTCTCTATGATTTTCCAGTGCCCAGCTAGCTGAGGAGAAAGAAAAAGCTTTCAGTTAACATGGGCTAGGTGTCGTTCTTTATTGTAATTTCCCTTGCTGTTCAAGCCAAGGGACAGAAAGTTTCCTATTAAGGGGTTTCGGACAAGGCGGTTCTAATGGTTACTTTTTGTTTTGACCTGACTCCTTTTTTAGGAGTTAGGGGTTTTTATATTTCTTAACATTTGACGTAATCGTCTCTTACTAGAATGCTAGCTACCACTGCAACCCGGATCATAGCTCTAATAAAACTATAACGTCATTCATTATTTATCTAGTAGAGTTTCAGACAAGGTGGTTCTAATGTTGTAGTTTTGTTTTGATCTGACTCTATTTTTAGGAGTTCCGGGTTTTATATTTCTTAGCATTGGACCCGCTTAGCAACCCGGATTAAGTGACCTGTAAAGTTTAGTATAGGCAACAGGTCGTTCTTTATTATAAAAATTTACTAACCTATACTATAGTTAAGTGGCCTATATAATTTAGTATAGGCAAGAGGTCGTTCTTTATTATAATTCAGGTGTACAAGTTTCTTAGACGAATCAGGCAGCTAAATAAGTCTAATTATTAAGTATAGTTAAGTTGCCTATACATGTTAATATAGGCAAGAGTTCGTTCTTTATTATAAAATCCCCTCAAAAATTACTGCGTTTTATATAATAATAATTTCTTAAGCCTGACGAAGATTTAACTAATGTGTCAAAAGTAAGGATGCATGTCGACTATTTTGTTTTGGCCTTATTATAATTGGTATGGTGAAATAAAAATATGCATATGGCTCTTAAATCATACTTCTTTATGGTTCCATATGGTCTAGTGGCTAGGATATTTAACTTTCACTTAACAGGCTCGGGTTCGATTCCCGGTGTTGGAAAATTTTTAACTCTATAATTTTCGAACATTTGAACCTTTTATAATTTATAATGATGTATAATATAAATACTGTAATCTTAACTATAGTGAAGTTGCGTATACAAGGTAGTATAGGGAAGAGTTCGATCTTTATTATAATCCGCTCTTTCAAAGAGAATTTTAATCTGTAATTTTGAATACTTTTCGTGATCCCGATAAAACATGCGTAAAATGTTTCTCAATTTACAAAGATCAGCCTGCATTTTTGCCATCTTCCTGTATTTCTGAATGTAATTTTTCCCTCTGTCCTTATGCGTTCTTCGGTACAACCTCGCAGAGAATTTAATTTTTTCATTATAGATTTTGTCACCTCAGTAACGCTCCTTGATCTTTTATTTGGCTGTCTCAATTTTTACTTCTCGATACACCTGGACGGTTGAATACCTTTGCTTTTGGTTTTTCTTATATTTGATGCGGTAATCTTCATCATTGTGATAACTCTCCTTGAACTTTTGTTTGGCTGTCTCAGTTTTTACTTCTTGATACACCTGGACGGTTGAATACCTTTGCTTTTGGTTTTTATTATATTTGATGCGGTAATCTTCATCATTGTGATAACTCTCCTTGAACTTTTGTTTGGCTGTCTCAATTTTTGCATGTCTATAATCTTCATCATTGTGATAATACATCTTGCTGTTTTGTTTGATTACTTCTCAATACGCCTGGTCGGTTGAATACCTTTGCTTTTTTCTTTTCAAGATACTATCTCTGTTGTTTGTGTAGTACTGTTTATTTAATTTGCGTGCAGCTTGCTTGATTGAAACCATTATGTAATTATGAATGTGAACATTTACAGTTCTGACGTTTCTTATATAGTAATTATGACGTCACGGCGTAATGATTTTATTGACGTCATAGCGCAATGATATTATTTCATGACGTCTTCAGAAACAATAATATAATTTCGTGTTTTTCTATTCACGTCATAGCTCTAATATAAAACTATGACGACATTCAATATTTATCTAGTAGGGTTTCAGACAAGGTAATTCTAATGATGTACTTTTGTTTTGATTTGAATCTATTTTTAGGAGTTTTGTAATATTTCTTAGCATTGGACTGATCGTCTCTTACTAGATTACTCAATAGGACAGGTGCCTCCCAACTTCCTTGTTCAATGTGCGCACAAACTGACAAATCCTCCTAATTTGCCGTCTTCAATACTCTTATAACCTCCATCACTGAAGATTATATCTAAGTCCACCAATTCATTCAAATAATAACCCAACTTTCACCGTTTTCTTATCTGTCCTTAAACCCTGTAATACTTTTCAATACAAAAATCTCCCCACTGTAAACACAAACTCAATTAATTTCACGTTATTCTTCTTTATTTTTATCTCACAAGGCAGAGCCCATTATAGACCTTCATATTTCTATTAATTGATTTCGAATTTTTTCTCCTTATAATTACAAATGGTGCTAGATCTAGAGATTTCCTTTAAAATGAACCATTGAACAACTCTCTACGATGTTCCAGTGCCAAGCTATCTGTGAAAGAAAAAAAAGATACCGTTTTGGAAGAATGCTGTAGTAGCTGTCACTTTTCTTGATTTTCAAGCCAATATATTCCCTTGCTGTTAAAGTCCAATGCCAGAAAGTCTCCTATATAGGGGTTTTGTACAAGGCAGTTCTAATGGTATACTTTTTGTTTTGATCTGATCTTTTTCTTAGGAGTTATGGGTTTTTATGTTTCTTAACATTGGACTTGATCGTCTCTTACTAGGTTGCAAGCTACCGCTGCAACCCGGATTAGTATAGGCAAAAGTTCGTTCTTTATTATAATTAACATTGGACGTGATCGTCTCTTACTAGGTTGCTAGCTACCGCTGCAACCCGGATTGGACTTGAGTTCGTTTTTTAACTATAAATACAAACAGGAAAAAGCCTACGGCTTTTTCTTCTTTTAAATAGTAAGAGACGAAACTCAAACAATCAAGTAGCTAACTAAGTCCAATGTATGGAATGGTTTGTTATTTCAGTGATCGTCTTTTAATGCAAACTTGATCTGAATCTTTTTCAGGAGTTATGGGTTTCTTTAGCATTTACTATAGGGCATGATCGTCTCCTACTAGGTTGCTAGCTACCGCTGCAACCCGGATGATTACAAACAGGAAAAAGCCTACGGCTATTTCTTCTTTCAAATAGTAAGAGACTATCCTCAAATAATCAAGTAGCGAACTAAATCCAATTTATGTGATTGATTTTTATTCCAATGATCGTCTTTTAATGGAAAATTTTAATATATTGACCTTAAATATAACTCTACTAGACTATACTATACGTAAGAGGCCTTTAAAAATTTAGTATAGGCAAGAGGTCGTTCTTTACTGTATTGGAGGTGATCGTCTCTTACTAGGTTGCTAGCTACCGCTGCAACCCGGATAATTGACAAACACCATTTATAATGAGCTATATCGGTCCTTTGTGTAAATTACAAAAGATTTTTAACCCCTTTAATTTCATTTAAAATGAGCCATTGAAAAACTCTCTACGATGTTTCAGTGCCATTCTATCTGTTGAATTACTAACCTATGCTATAATTAAGTGGCGTATAAAATTTAGTATAGGCAAGAGGTCGTTCTTTTTTATAAAATCTTGTTTCTGTTACTATGGGCTAAGGTTCGTTCTTTACTGTAAAATAACTATAGTGAAGTTGCGTATGCAAGTTAGTATAGGGAAGAGTTCGAACTTTATTATAATTTCTAGCTACCACTGCAACCCGGATAATAAACTGATTACAAACAGGAAAAACCTACGGCTTTTTCTTCTTTGAAATAGTAAGAGACGAACCTCAAACAATCAAGTTGCTAACTAATTCCAATGTGTGCAATTGTTTGTTATTCCAATGATCGTCTTTTAATGTAAACGTAAAAAATGGAGTCTATTTAATTTTTTTTTAATTACAAAACCTTTTTAACCCCATTGATTTCCTTTAAAATGAGCCATTGAACAACTGTCTTGATGTTCCAGTGCCAAGCTATCTGTGGAATTACTAATCTATGCTATAATTAAGTGGCGTATAAAATTTACTATAGGCAAGAGGTCGTTCTTTATTATAATTATACTGAACTGTATCGGTCCTTTATGTATTTAATGTAATAACCAATGATCGTCTTTTATTGTAAATCTTAATGTAATAAAAATAATTTATTTTAATTACAAGAAGTTTTTAACCCCATTAATTTTGCTTTAAAATGAGCCATTGAACAACTCTCTACGATGTCCCGGTGCCAAATTATCTGTTGAATTACTAACCTATACTATATTTAAGTGGCGTATAAAATTTAGTATAGGCAAGAGGTCGTTCTTTATTATAAATAGAGTTAGTTCTTTACCACATCGTAATAATTTGTTTTATACTAATAATTAATTTTGTTAATTACAAAAGGTTCCTATATACAGCAGTTTCCTTTAAAATGAGCCATTACACAGCTCTTTACTATGACAACGAATCGTTTGATTTAATACTTAAGTTACTATGGGTTAAAGTTCGTTCCTTATTGTAAAATTACAAAAAGTTTTTAACCCCCTTTAATTTGCTTTAAAATGAGCCATTGAACAACTCTCTACGATGTTCCAGTGCCATGCTATCTGTTGAATTACTAACCTATACTATAATTAAGTGGCGTATAAAATTTAGTATAGGTAAGAGGTCGTTCTTTATTATATTTTTTGACAAAATTGATTCTACTTTAAAAAGTATTTTATTTTTAAATACAAAAGTGACTAGATGTTGCAATTTCCTTTAAAATGAGCTATTATACAGCTCTCTATGATTTTCCAGTGCCCAGCTAGCTGAGCAGAAAGAAAAAGCGGAAAGAAAAAAATATCCCGTTTGTGGAGAATAACGTGGTAAAAGTCAATTTTCTTGATTTTCAAGCCAATATATTTTCTTTGTTATTCAAGCCAAAGGGAGGTAAGTTTCCTTTATAGAGGATTCGGACAAGGCGGTTCTAATGGTGTACTTTTTGTTTTGATCTGACTCTTTTTTTAGGAGTTGGGGGGTTTTATATTTCTTGACATTGGAGGTGATCGTCTCTTACTAGGTTGCTAGCTACCGCTGCAACCCGGATGTTAAAACCCCCCAAAAATTACTGCATTTTACATAATAATGGATAGTTATGTAAGGAAAACCTTATTGACAAATACCATTTATGATGAACTATATCGGTCCTTTATGTAATATAAGTTTCAAAATGTTAAACCTACTTAAACACCATTTATAAGGAACTATATACTGTTTTTGTATATAAATCCTAATTACAAACAGGAAAAAGCTTCCAGATTTTTCTTCTTTCGAATAGTAAGAGACGAACCTCAAAGAATCAGGCAGCTAACTCAATCAAATATATGCAATGGTTTGTTCTTCTAATGATCGTCTTTTAATATAAATCTTTAACATAAACTTCATTAATCAGATATTTGATATATTTTATATGGTCTAGTGGTTAGGGTAGCTGGCTCTCACCTAGTTTGCCTGATTTCGATTCCCGGTATGGGAAATTTTTACTTATGATGATTTCTTAAGGAAAATTTCTCATCTACATGATGATTCCTTATAATACTTCATTTACTATGGACTAAAGTTCATTCTTATATGTATAGCTTGCTTCGATCTAACCATTATTCTAATCAAGAATTTACATCTGTGTCGTTCTTAAGTAGTAATTATGACGTCACGGCGTAATGATTTTATTGACGTCAAGGCGCAATGATATTATTTCATGACGTCATCAGAAACAACAATATAATTTCGTGTTTTTCTATTCACTTCATAGCTCTAATATAAAGCTACGACATTCATTATTTATCTAGTAGGGTTTCAGACAAGGTAGTTCTAATGATATACTTTTGTTTTGATCTTACTCTATTTTTAGGACTTTTGTTATATTTCTTAGCATGGGACTGATCGTCTCTTACTAGGTTGCTAGCTACTGCTGCAACCCAAATTCACATATATATTTATTTATGAGAGGCAGCATGGCCGAGTGGTCCAAGACACTGGTGTTAGCCACCAGTCTCTTCGGAGGCGTGGGTTCAAATCTTACCGCTGGTATACGATTATGTTTGAAAGACTGCAGTGTGAAAAGACATCGAAAATGCAGTTTTTGGTGGAAAAATTTATTCTCTTTTAGAAATAATTTATTTTAGTTACTATAGATTTTTAACCCAATTAATTTCCTTTAAAATGAGCTATTGAACAACCCTCTACGATGTTCCAGTGCCAAGCTATCTGTGGAAAAGAAAAAGAAAAAAAAGAAAAAAATATCCCGTTTGGGGAGAATAACGTGGTTAAAGTCAATTTTCTTGATTTTCAAGCCAATATATTTCCCTTGCTGTTCAAGCCAAATGACAGAAAGTTTCCTATACAGGGGTTTCGGACAAGGCGGTTCTAATGGTGCAGTTTTTGTTTTGATCTGACTCATTTGTTAGGAACTATGGGTTTTTATATTTCTTAACATTGGACGTGATCGTCTCTTACTAGGTTGCTAGCTACCGCTGCAACCCGGATTAAAATGAGCCATTGAACAACTCTCTACGATGTTTCAGTGCCAAGCTATCTGTTGAATTACTGTAATCACATATATATTTACGAGAGGCAACCTGGCCGAGTGTTGCAAGGCACTGGTGTTAGCCACCAGTCTCTTCGGAGGCGTGGGTTCAAATCTTACCGCTGGTATATGACTATTATGTTTGAAAGACTGCAGTGTGAAGACATAAGAAATGCAGTTTTTGGTGGAAAAATTTATTCTGTTTTAGATATAATTTATTTTAGTTACTATAGATTTGTAACCCAATTAATTTCCTTTAAAATGAGCTGTTGAACAACTCTCTATGATGTTCCAGTGCCAAGCTATCTCTGGATACAAAAGAAAAATAAATATCCCGTTTAGGTAGAATGTTGTAGTAGGTGCAACTTTTCTTGATTTTCAATGCAATATTTTTCCCTTGTTGTTCAAGCCAAGGGACAGAAAGTTTACTATACAGGGTTTTCGGATAAGGCGGTTCTAATGGTGTACTTTTTGTTTTGATCTGGTTCCTTTTTTAGGAGGTATGGGTTTTTATATTTCTTAACATTGGACGTAATCGTCTCTTACTAGGTTGCTAGCTACCGCTGCAACCCGGATACCGCTGTAAACCTGATAAGAAACAGGAAAATATTACAAACAGGAAAAAGCCTACGGCTTTTTCTTCTTTGAAATAGTAAGAGACGAACCTCAAACGATCAAGTAGCTAACTAAGTCCAACACATGCAATAACTTTTTATTCCAATGATCGTCTTTCAATGTAACACATCAGTTACTATGGGAGAGAGATCGTTCTTTAGTGTAATTCTAATCAAGACTGAGAGAATTTACATCTTTGTCGTTCTTAAGTAGTAATTATGACGTCACGGCGTAATGATTTTATTGACGTCATGGCGCAATGATATTATTTCATGACGTCATCAGAAACAACAATATAATTTCGTGTTTTTCTATTCACGTAATAGCTCTAATATAAAGCTATGACGACATTCATTATTTATCTAGTAGGGTTTCAGACAAGGTAGTTCTAATGATGTACTTTCGTTTTGATCTTACTCTATTTTTAGGAGTTTTGTTATATTTCTTAGCATGGGACTGATCGTCTCTTACTTGGTTGCTAGCTGCTGCTGCAACCCAAATTCACATATATATTTATTTATGAGACGCAGCCTGGCCGAGTGGTCCAAGACACTGGTGTTAGCCACCAGTCTCTTCGGAGGCGTGGGTTCAAATCTTACCGCTGGTATACGATTATGTTTGAAAGACTGCAGTGTGAAAAGACATCAAAAATGCAGTTTTTGGTGGAAAAATTTATTCTCTTTTAGAAATAATTTATTTTAGTTACTATAGATTTTTAACCCAATTAATTTCCTTTAAAATGAGCTATTGAACAACCCTCTACGATGTTCCAGTGCCAAGCTATCTGTGGAAAAGAAAAAAAAAGAAAAGAGAAAAAAATATCCCGTTTGGGGAGAATAACGTGGTTAAAGTCAATTTTCTTGATTTTCAAGCCAATATATTTCCCTTGCTGTTCAAGCCAAGGGACAGAAAGTTTCCTATACAGGGGTTTCGGACAAGGCGGTTCTAATGGTGTACTTTTTGTTTTGATCTGACTCCTTTGTTAGGAACTATAGGTTTTTATATTTCTTAACATTGGACGTGATCGTCTCTTACTAGGTTGCTAGCTACCGCTGCAACCCGGATATGATTTATGTACAAAAATCAAATATCTTTGAAAAGACTGCAGTATGAAAAGGCATCAAAAATGCAGTTTTTAATTGAAAAATTTATTCTGTCTTGGAAATAATTTATTTTAGTTACAAAAGATTTTTAACCCAATTAATTTCCTTTGGGAGAGAGATCGTTCTTTTCTGTAACTTTATTATAAAAAAAAAGAAAGAAAAAAATATCCCGTTTGGGGAAAATAACGTGGTTAAAGTCAATTTTCTTGATTTTAGAGCCAATATATTTCCCTTGCTGTTCAAGCCAAGGGACAGAAAGTTTCCTATACAGGGGTTTCGGACAAAGCGGTTCTAACTGTGTACTTTTTGTTTTGATCTGACTCCTTTTTTAGGAACTATGGTTTTTTTTTATTTCTTAACATTGAACGTGATCGTCTCTTACTAGGTTGCTAGCTACTGCTGCAACCCGGATGTAACTACACCTGGAACCACCATATATCAGTTAGTATGGGAGAGAGATCGTTCTTTACTCTAAAAAATCCCATTAATTTCCTTTAAAATGAGCCATTGAACAACTCTCTACGATATTCCAGTGCCAAGCTATCTGTTGAATTACTAATCTATACTATAATTAAGTGGCGTATAAAATTTAGTATAGGCAAGAGGTCGTTCTATATTATAAAACCCGGATTATATAATAGGTTGCTAGCTACCGCTGCAACCTAGATATTCTTATTTCTGCTACTATGGGCTAAGGTTCGTTCTTTCATGTAAAACTAGCAAAACATTTTTTAAGCCTGATGAAAATTTAACTAATGTGTCAAAAGTAAGGTGGCATGTCGACTATTTTGTTTTGGCCTTATTATAAAATGGCGTATAAAATTTAGTATAGGCAAGAGGTCGTTCTTTATTATAATTTCTTTTTTGAAATAGTAAGAGACGAACCACAAGTAATTACCCCTGGAACCACCATATATCAGTTACTATGCATGAGAGATCGTTCTTTACTGTAAATACGGGCTACAGATCGGTCTTTACTGTAAACAGGAAAATGTGGAGCTAGTGCCCTTAGAGAACGCAAATAGCTCTGACATCCCTCATTTGGGCTACAGTATAACGAATGCCCATGCTTTCTTGTGTCCCTGTAATTGATTTCACAATAATCAAAGCCGCCAAGGTAGAAATTAACCACTTTGTCAGTTGAAAATTTTAATGCTATATTATTTTCAAGGATATCAAAAAGAATTTGACATAATTCAATATCCGTCGGATAGAGCTTGCAGATATCAGGGTGACATTGCCAAGTAACCTGCTGCCCAATTTTTGGTTCTGAATGTTTACTCAGATTGTTATAGGTGACTTCAGCCATCATAATTTCCTTGTCAGATCTAGTTCTAGAGGATTTTTCAATAGTTGTCTCGTACTTTTCAGGACAGTTTGTTCTACTACACAGAGAATTTTTTGCCAAATATTCAGTAGAACTAAACGAACTGTTTAAAACACAGTTAGAAATGCTTTTTCTTGAGTCGGTGTTCCAGGAATTTGTTCTAAATCATTAGTCTTACAAACACATTTACTAATAACCCTAACAGGCTCGTTTTCGCCATAATTGAAAAACATTGCGTTTCCTTCGCTGTTGATAGGTATGCTTGTATATATATTTTTATTGCTGCTACATAAACTGCAATTGCTCCTTCCAAAATTAATATACGAATTTTCTAAGAAGTACGCCTCCGTATATTCACTGTGTTGTCGAACATTTTCCATTGCATCTATAAACTGTTCCGCAGTTGCCAATCCATACCTTGGAAGCTTTTCGTTAAACTGACAACATTTCTTTTGGATATTACTATGAAGCTTTGCCAAAGAATTTCTAGCCGACTTTTCAACAGCATCCGCTCTTTCAAAGAGAATTTTAATCTGTAATTTTGAATACTTTTCGTGATCCCGATAAAACATGCGTAAAATGTTTCTCAATTTACAAAGATCAGCCTGCATTTTTGCCATCTTCTTGTATTTCTGAATGTAATTTTTCCCTTTGTCCTTATGCGTTCTTCGGTACAACCTTGCAGAGAATTTAATTTTTTCATTATAGCTTTTGTCACCCCAGTATCTACCCATTATTCTGGTAGCAACTTTTTTCTTATGTTTGTTTCGGTAATCTTCATCATTATCATACCGTTCCTTGCTCTTTTGTCTAGCCTTCTCAATTGTTGCTTCTCTATAAAGTTTATCATTATGATAACGCTCCTTGATCTTTTGTCTAGCCTGCTCAATTCTTGCTTCTCTGTAATATTCATCATTATCATACCGTTCCTTGCTCTTTTGTCTAGCCTGCTCAATTGTTGCTTCTCTGTAATCTTCATCATTAGCATACCGTTCCTTGATCTTTTGTTTGGCTGTCTCAATTTTTGCATGTCTATAATCTTCATCATTGTGATAACACATCTTGCTGTTTTGTTTGATTACTTCTCGATACGCCTGGTCGGTTGAATACCTTTGCTTTTTTCTTTTCAAGATACTATCTCTGTTGTTTGTGTAGTACCGTTTTTTCAATTTGCGTGCAGCTTGCTTGATTGAAACCATTATGTAATTATGAATGTGAACATTTACAGTTCTGACGCTTCTTATATAGTAATTGTGACGTCACAGCGTAATGATTTTATTGACGTCATAGCGCAATGATATTATTTCATGACGTCTTCAGAAACAACAATATAATTTCGTGTTTTTTCTATTCACGTCATAGCTCTAATATAAAACTATGCCGACATTCAATATTTATCTAGTAGGGTTTCAGACAAGGTAATTCTAATGATGTGCTTTTGTTTTGATCTGACTCTATTTTTAGGAGTTTTGTTATATTTCTTAGCATTGGACTGATCGTCTCTTACTAGATTGCTAGCTACTGCTGCAACCCGGATTCACATATATATTATTTATGAGAGGCAACCTAGCCGAGTGGTCCAAGGCACTGGTGTTAGCCACCAGTCTCTTCGGAGGCGTGGGTTCAAATCTTACCGCTGGTATACGATTATGTTTGAAAGACTGCAGTGTGAAAAGACATCGAAAATGCAGTTTTTGGTGGAAAAATTTATTCTCTTTTAGAAATAATTTATTTTAGTTACAAAAGGTTTTTAACCCAATTAATTTCCTTTAAAATGAGCTATTGAACAACCCTCTACGATGTTCCAGTGCCAAGCTATCTCTGGAAACAAAGAAAAAAAGAAAAAAAATATCCCGTTTAGGAAGAATGTTGTAGTAGCTGCCACTTTTCTTGATTTTCAAGCCAATATATTTCCCTTTCTGTTCAAGCCAAGGGACAGAAAGTTTCCTATACAGGGGTTTCGGACAAGGCGGTTCTAATGGTGTTCTTTTTGTTTTGAGCTGACTCCTTTTTTAGGAACTATGGGTTTTTATATTTCTTAACATTGGACGTGATCGTCTCTTACTAGGTTTCTAGCTACCGCTGCAACCCGGATAATTAAAAAAGGTTTTTAACCCCATTAATTTCCTTTAAAATGAGCCATTGAACAACTCTCTACGATGTTCCAGTGCAAAGCTATCTGTTGAATTACTAACCTATACTATAATTAAGTGGCGTATAAAATTTAGTATAGGCAAGAAGTCGTTCTTTATTATAAAATTTACTGTAATTTTGATCTGACTCTATTTTTAGGAGTTTTGTTATGTTTCTTTTCTGACTCTATTTTTGACTCTATTTTTAGGAGTTTTATATATTTCTATATTGATAGCTACTGCTGCAACCCAAATTCACATATATATTTATTTATGAGAGGCAGCCTGGCCGAGTGGTCCAAGACACTGGTGTTAGCCACCAGTCTCTTCGGAGGCGTGGGTTCAAATCTTACCGCTGGTATACGAATATGTTTGAAAGACTGCAGTGTGAAAAGACATCAAAAATGCAGTTTTTGGTGGAAAAATTTATTCTCTTTTAGAAATAATTTATTTTAGTTACTTTAGATTTTTAACCCAATTAATTTCCTTTAAAATGAGCTATTGAACAACCCTCTACGATGTTCCAGTGCCAAGCTATCTGTGGAAAAGAAAAAAAAAGAAAAAAAGAAAAAAATATCCCGTTTGGGGAGAATAACGTGGTTAAAGTCAATTTTCTTGATTTTCAAGCCAATATATTTCCCTTTCTGTTCAAGCCAAGGGAGAGAAAGTTTCCTAAACAGGGGTTTCGGACAAGGTGGTTCTAATGGTGTAATTTTTGTTTTGATCTGACTCCTCTGTTAGGAACTATGGGTTTTATATTTCTTAACATTGGACGTGATCGTCTCTTACTAGGTTGCTAGCTACCGCTGCAACCCAGATAATTCCAATGACCGTCTTTTATTGGAAAATTTTAATACATTGACCTTAAATATATTAAATGTTCTAGCCTATACTATAGTTAAGTGGCCTATAAAATTTAGTATAGGCAAGAGGTCGTTCTTTATTATAATGTCTTTTAATGTAACTACCATTGCAACCCGGAATATATTAAAGATTTGAGTTAGTATTGGCGAGAGTTCGTTCTTTATTATAAAATTTTTACTTATGATGATTTCTTAAGGAACATAATTAAAATTTCTTAATATAATAAAAATAATTTGTTTTAATTACAAAAGGTTTTTAACCCCATTAATTTCCTTTAAAATGAGCCATTGAACAACTCTCTACGATGTTTCAGTACCATGCTATCTGTTGAATTACTAACCTATACTACAATTAAGTGGCGTATAAAATTTAGTATAGGCAAGAGGTCGTTCTTTATTATAATGCTCATTAAGTCATAACCCTATTGTGTACTATTATTAGTACACAATAGGTTCTAGATATTACGTCATGTCACTTATTACGTCATATATGGTTATTAGTGGATAATCGGTAAAATATTCGTTCTATATGGTTATTAGTGGATAATCGGAAAATTATTCGTTCTTTATTATAATTATACTGGAAACAAAGAAAGAGAAAAAAAATATCCCGTTTAGGCAGAATGTTGCAGTAGCTGCCACTTTTCTTGATTTTTTAGTACTGATTTTTTAACTTGCGTGCAGCTTGCTTTGATCTAACCATTATGTATTCATGAATGAGACCTTTTGCAGTTTTGACGTTTCTTATATAGTAATTATGACGTCACTGCATCAAAAATACAGTTTTTATTGAAAAAATTTATTCTCTTTTAAAAATAATTTATTTTAGTTACTATAGATTTTTAACCCAATTAATTTCCTTTAAAATGAGCTATTGAACAACCCTCTACGATGTTCCAGTGCCAAGCTATCTCTGGATACAAAAGAAAAAAAAAAGAAAAAAAGAAAAAAATATCCCGTTTGGGGAGAATAACGTGGTAAAAGTCTATTTTCTTGATTTTCAAGCCAATATATTTTCTTTGTTATTCAAGCCAAAGGGCGGTAAGTTTCCTTTATGGAGGATTTGTACAAGGCGGTTCTAATGGTGTACTTTTTGTTTTGATCCGACCCTTTTTTTAGGAGCTACGGGTTTTTATATTTCTTAACATTGGAGGTGATCGTCTCTTACTAGGTTGCTAGCTACCGCTGCAACCCGGATAGTCTAATGGTAAGTATGTCCACTTGTTACCTGGGAGAAGGGGGTTCGATTCCCCGTCGGGGAGAACTTTTAATATGTTGAATTAAAAGCATTATCTTTTCAATTTAAAATTTAAAAAAGAAACTTGTTTATTTACATTCTAGCTAAAATAATGAAGATAATATTAATGAACCACAGTGTTCAGTTTCTTTGGACTTGAGTTCGTTTTTTAACTATAAATACAAACAGGAAAAAGCCTATGGCTTTTTCTTCTTTTAAATAGTAAGAGACGAAACTCAAACAATCAAGTAGCTAACTAAGTCCAATGTATGGAATGGTTTGTTATTTCAGTGATCGTCTTTTAATGTGAAAAAATATAAATACTGTAATCTTAACTATAGTGAAGTTGCGTATAAAAGTTAGTATAGGGAAGAGTTCGATCTTTATTATAATTCTTTGGAATAGTAAGAGACGAACCTCAAAGAATCAGGCAGCTAACTAAGTCCAATATAAGCAATTGTTTGTTCTTCTAATGATCATCTTTTAATTTGGCGTTTCTTACTAGGTTGCTAGCTATCACTTAAACCCGGATTATGTAATAGGTTGCTAGCTACCGCTGCAACCTAGATATTCTTATTTCTGCTACTATGGGCTAAGGTTCGTTCTTTCATGTAAAACTAGCAAAAAATTTTTGAAGCCTGATGAAGATTTAACTAATGTGTCAAAAGTAAGGTTGCAAGTCGACGATTTTGTTTTGGCCTTATTATAATTGGTATGGTGAAATAATAATATGCATATGGCTCTTAAATCATACTTCTTTATGGTTCCATATGGTCTAGTGGCTAGGATAGTTAACTTTCACTTAACAGGCTCGGGTTCGATTCCCGGTGTGGTAAAATTTTTAACTCTATAATCTTCGAACATTTGAACCTTTTATAATCTATAATGATGTATAATATAAATACTGTAATCTTAACTATAGTGAAGTTGCGTATGCAAGTTAGTATAGGGCAGTGTTCGATCTTTATTATAATTATATTTCTTAACATTGGACGTGATCGTCTCTTACTTTGTTGCTAGCTACCGCTGCAACCCGATATTTCTTAAATTGGACGTGATCGTCTCTTACTAGGTTGCTAGCTACCTCTGCAACCTGGATAAAACCATGAAATTGGTAATAAAAAATATTTTTGGTATTTAATAATGATAATATTGTATCAAGTTGTTTAAATATTAAGATAAAATAAGATTCATTTAAATATTTTTAGGAATGTATATAGTTTCTTTTCATTAAGTGAAATTATTACTCAAACATTCTAAATATTTTTGCAGTTTAAAGAGTTTTTCACTTTTTTCTCATACCTTTTGCATTGTCATAAGATAAAAACTGTAATCTTAACTATAGTGAAGTTGCCTTTGCAAGTTAGTATAGGGAAGAGTTCGTTCTTTATTATAACATTACAAACTATTTAAAAATAATTTGTTTTATAACTACAAAAAGTTTTTAACCCCATTAATTTGCTTTAAAATGAGCCATTAAAAAACTCTCTACGATTTTCCAGTGCCAAGCTATCTGTGGAATTACTAACCTATACTATACTTAAGTGGCGTATAAAATTTAGTATAGGCAAGAGGTCGTTCTTTATTATAAAATCACTATACAAAACATACCAAGGCACAAAATTATGTCAGAAATCAATCCAGAAAGCTATTTGAACAGCATAAGGAGGCTATAGCAGCAAGTCAAATCCAAAATGCTCTTGGAATTATTCATCAGTCTGTAAACCTGGTAGACATTCTGCTACACAGCTTAAAGGGAAATACATGTAGTAGTTGACCCAACTACAAATGCTGTAAACAGGCAGTTTACATTTGTATATACTCCACCCAATAATACTCCTCTTCTAGACCCTCCCCCCGCCTATACCATCATAGCCTGTGACGGATGAAACACTTAAAAAGTAGTATTTCCAAATATGTGACTAAGCATATATTTTATAACATTGGACGTGATCGTCTCTTACTAGGTTGCTAGCTACCGCTGCAACACGGACTAAATCGATCCTTTATGTAATCATATATATTATTATCAAACCTGATTACAAACAGGAAAAAGCCTACGGCTGTTTCTTCTTTGAAATAGTAAGAGACGAACCTCAAACATTCAAGTAGCTAATTAAGTCTAATGTATGCAATGGTTTGTTATTTCAATGATCGTCCTTTAATGTAACAGCAACCCGGATCAATTAACTTGGGTTAGAGGTCGTTCTTTATTATAACACAAGTAAATACCCCTGGAACCACCATATATCAGTTACTATACATGAGAGATCGTTCTTTACTGTATATGTGGAACAGTTTACAGATGTAACGGGAAATCTTATACATCACTGTGAATAGATGGAGGCATAATTGTCCTTTACTTAGTTTCAGCTTATATTCGATGATCGAGCCTTTATGTAATACTAACTACATCCAACGACTATGACGTCATTGATCAATATTGTATATAAAAATTAAGTTTTTCGTAAAAAATAATTAATTTTAAAAAAATTCAGTACAAATGGCACTAAATCTAGAGATTTCCTTTAAAATGAGTCATTGAACAACTCTCTACGATATTCCAGTGCCAAGCTATCTGTGGAAGAGAAGAAGAAGAAGACGAAAGAAAAAAATATCCCGTTTGCGGAGAATAACGTGGTTAAAGTCAATTTTCTTGATTTTCAAGCCAATATATTTTCTTTTTTATTCAACCCAAAGGGCGGTAAGATTCCTTTGTAGGGGTTTGGGACAAGGCGGTTCTAATAATGTACTTTTTATTTTGATCTGACTCTTTTTTAGGAGTTAGGGGTTTTTATATTTCTTAACATTGGACGTGATCATCTCTTACTAGGTTGCTAGCTACCGCTGAAACCCGGATGTTCTTTACTAGGTTTCAGCCATCTCTACAGTCCTGATACCAAGGCATATTACATAATCCCTTTTTACGTTTCAATTAACATGGGCTAGATGTCGTTGTTTACTATATCAAATATGAAATATGCAGTTTTTCATAGAAAAGTTAATTCTATTTTAAAAATTATTTGTTTTAATTGAAAAAAGTTTTTAACCCCAATAATTTCCTTTCAAATGAGCCATTGAACAACTCTTTACGATGTTCCTGTGCCAAGCTATCTGTGGGAAAAAAAGATGCTGTTCAGGCAGAGTGCTGTAGTAGCTGCCACTTTTCTTGATTTTCAGGCAAATATATTTCCCTTGCTTTTCAACCCAAGGGACAGAAAGTTTCCTATAAAGGGGTTTCGGACAAGGCGGTCCTAATGGTGTCCTTTTTGTTTTGATCTGACTCATTTTTTTAAGGAGTTATGGGTTTTATATTTCTTATCGTTCTTTACTGTAAAACAACCCGAATACTGCTGCAATCTGGATATCTTGCAGCTATCCCTGGAACCACCATATATCAGTTACTATGGGCGAGAGATCGTTCTTTACTGTAACTAAAACTCCGAGATGATTTAGTTTTCAATTCAGAATCTTTAAAGTTATTATGTAAACTGCATAAATATCTATGGTGTCTAAGTAGCAATTTAATGTTTTGAATTGAATGTAGAAAAATTACAATTTTTTTTTAATAAGTATTTTTTATAAATGCTGGTATTCCTGGATGTCAAATAAGTCCGACAGTGCCATCTTTGTCCGAAGATCATGGAGGAGATAACTTATCGGAATGGATGTCTTATTGTCCTTATGTACCTCTGTTGTATATTTTATTTATTATTGCGTGAGCCATGACTCAATTTTTATTTAAAAAAAAACCAATAGTTCTAAATTCATCGGGTAAGGAAATAGCAAGTGGAGAACTTGTATGCACCATTTCCGCATGCATGTACATTTTACTCACAGTCTGTCCATGGCTATTATGCCAAAATTAAAAGAAATGTCGTTGTGTGGTATTTTCTACTTGGGGCGTATGGGAATCCCTTATGTTTTTTTTCTCATTACCAATTTCTCCATTGTCTGGGGTCCGGTCCAATAGTTCTAAATTCATCGGGTAAGGAAATAGCAAGTGGAGAACTTGTATGCACCATTTCCGCATGCATGTACATTTTACTCACAGTCTGTCCATGGCTATTATGCCAAAATTAAAAGAAATGTCGTTATGTGGTATTTTCTACTTGGGGCGTATGGGAATCCCTTATGTTTTTTTCTCATTACCAATTTCTCCATTGTCTGGGGTCCGGTCATTTCTTGGAATCTGCCTTCCTGAGGAATTCCGCAGGAAAAGAAAAAGAAGATGTACAAGCTTATTTTTATATGTCTTCATGTATGTACATCATAGCGCATGGAATTACACTGGCAGTAAAACCAAAGTTCAAATTCAATACTATGTACTGCGTTATCTTTGGGTTTGTGATCGCAATTGTTACTGTGTAGTGACTCGAACATCTATCTTCCTTATCAGAAGGAGAACTCACTTGCCACTGTGCTACAGCAACTGGTGATACTTAAGTAATTATAGGTTTGATGATGTATCTGGACATTCCTCACGCAGTCACATCGGCAGGTTTTCTAAATCTAGTACAAAAAATTTATTTTTTCATTTCAATGACGTCATAAATAATTGGAATAGTTTCGGTAAAAAATAAATTTTGGTAAAGATGAGTGTCTTTAAAAAGCACAGTTTTATAAAGCTCATTACAATCGAATTTGATTATCGATAACACAGAATCATTTTTCGGCATAAATATGCCAAAAAGATTTTCCGAATAAAATAAAATTTATTCCATTTTATTCCATTATTTTGTTTTATTTTAATCGGTTCACTAATACTTGATTCCAAAAATAAAGTATTATAGAATGTAATAACATAGCCATATCGTTTGGACTAAGTATCGTGGTTAGGGGGATTCCTGTTCGTTTTGAGTTTGAACATAGCTCTTTGTGAACTTTTATTTTTTAATCAAAAAAACCTCTCAAAGTATTTTCTTTCAAAACCATCATAGTTTTCTTTTCTTTATAAACTTTTATTTTTCAGATTACAAGAAGCTGCTACAGATAACAATTATATATACCAAATAAAGTCCTTTTTTCTTCCTTGGCGCTTTAGTGTCTATGGACCTTCGGATGCATCCTGGATACTGCTGCAATCTGGATAGCTTGCAGCTACCTCTGGAACCACCATATATCTGTTACTATGGGTGAGAGGTCGTTCTTTACTGTAATGTGGAAAGAAAAAAAGAAAAAAAAATATCCCGTTTAGGCAGAATGTTGTAGTAGCTGCCACTTTTCTTGATTTTCAAACCAATATATTTTCCTTGCTGTTCAAGCCAAGGGACTGAAAGTTTCCTATACAGGGGTTTTGGACAAGGTGGTTCTAATGGCGTACTTTTGAATTTGATCTGACTTCTTTTTTAGGAACTATGGTTTTTTATATTTCTTAACATTGGACGTGATCGTCTCTTACTAGGTTGCTAGGTACCGCTGCAAACCGGACTACCACTGCAACCCGGATTACAAGGCGGTTCTAATGGTGTACTTTTGTTTTGATCTGACTCCTTTGTTAGGAACTATGGGTTTTTATATTTCTTAACATTGGACGTGATCGTCTTTTACTAGGTTGCTAGCTACCGCTGCAACCCGGATTTAAAATGATCCATTGAACAACTCTCTACGATGTTCCAGTGCTAAGCTATCTATGGAATATAAAGTTTAAAATATAAGCTTACCACGAATATAAATACTGTAATCTTAACTATAGTGAAGTTGCCTATGCAAGTTAGTATAGGGAAGAGTTCGATCTTTATTATAATTTGTTAGGAACTATGGGTTTTTATATTTCTTAACATTGGACGTGATCGTCTCTTACTAGGTTGCTAGCTACCGCTGCAACCCGGATTTTCTTACTAAGTTGCTAGCTACCACCGCAACCCAGATAACAAACAGGAAAAAGCTTATGGCTTTTTCTTATTTCAAATAGTAAGAGACGAACTCTAGAGGGTCAGACAGCTAACTTAGTCTAATATGGTTTGTTCTTTATTAGGTTTCAGCTATCTCTACAGCCATGAAACATATGAAAATTACATATGAATATTTTTATTTCTGCTACTATGGGCTAAGGTTCGTTCTTTCATGTAAAACTTGCAAAACATTTTTTAACTCTGATGAAGATTTAACTAAAGGCTGCAAGTCGACGATTTTGTTTTGGCCTTATTATAATTGGTATGGTGAAATAATAATATGCATATGGCTCTTAAATCATACTTCTGTATGGTCCCATATGGTTTACTGGCTAGGATAGTTAACTTTCACTTAACAGGCCCGGGTTCGATTCCCGGTGTGGGAAAATTTTTAGCTCTATAATCTTCGAACATTTGAACCTTTTATAATTTATAATGATGTATAATATACATACTGTAATCTTAACTATAGTGAAGTTTCCTATGCAAGTTAGTATAGGGAAGAGTTCGATCTTTATTATAATATAAAAAAACCTAATTGAGAAATACCATTTATGATGAACTATATCGGTCCTTTATGTAAGTTGCTAGCTACCGCTGCAACACGGATAATAAACTGATTACAAACAGGAAAAATCCTACGGCTTTTTCTTCTTTTAAATAGTAAGAGACGAACCTCAAACAATCAAGTAGCTAACTAATTCCAATGTATGCAATTGTTTGTTATTTCAATGATCGTCTTTTAATGTAAAATTACATAATCCATATTTATGTTTCAGTTAACATGGGCTAGGTGTCCTTCTTTATTGTAATTATTTTTAATTACAAAAGGCACTAGATGTTGCAATGTCCTTTAAAATGAGCTATTATACAGCTCTCTATGATTTTCCAGTGCCCAGGTAGCTGAGGAGGAAAATCAAGCGGAAAGAAAAAAATATCCCGTTTGTGGAGAATAACGTGGTAAAAGTCAATTTTCTTGATTTTCAAGCCAATATATTTTCTTTGTTATTCAAGCCAAAGGGCAGTAAGTTTCCTTTATAGAGGATTCGGACAAGGCGGTTCTAATGGTGTACTTTTTGTTTTGATCTGACTCTTTTTTTAGGAGTTGGGGGGTTTTATATTTCTTAACATTGGACGTGATCGTCTCTTACTAGGTTGCTAGCTACCGCTGCAACCCGGATGCTAGCTACCGCTGCAACCCGGATCTTAGTGTAATAAAAATAATTTATTTAAATTACAAGAAGTTTTTAACCCAATAATTTTGCTTTAAAATGAGCCATTGAACAACTCTCTACGATGTCCCAGTGCCAAACTATCTGTTGAATTACTAACCTATACTATAATTAAGTGGCGTATAAAATTTAGTATAGGCAAAAGGTCGTTCTTTATTATAATTTAAAACCCTTATATAGGAAAATTTCTGTGCCTTGGCTTGAACTAGATGTAGCTTGGCAAAAGACACTAGATTTAGACGTTTCCTTTAAAATGAGCCGTTATACAGCTCTGTGATTTTCCAGTGTCCAGCTAGCTGAGGACGAAAATCAAAAGGAAAGAAAAAAAGATGCCGTATATGGAGAATATCCTGGTTACAGCTAATTTTCTCGATTTTCAAGCCAATATATTTTCCTTGTTATTCAATCCAAGAGGCGATAAGTTTGCTATACAGAGGTTTTGGACAAGGCGGCTCTAATAGTTTACTTCTTGTTTTGATCTGAATCTTTTTTCAGGAGTTTTGGATTACTTTAGTTTTTACTATGGAGCGTAATTTTCTCTTACTACGTTGCTAGCTACCGCGCAACCCGGATGAACAAAACTGCATCTTTATGCACAAAATGATTGCCCAGATTTGTTAAAACCCCCTAAAATTACTGCCTTTTACATAATAATGGATAATTATATAAGAAAACCTGATTGAAAAACACAATTTATGATGAACTATATCGGTCCTTTATTTAAAATTCTTTCTGATATGAACAGTGGTTAGCACTTAGGACTTTGAATCCTGCGATCTGAGGTCAAATCTCGGTGGAAGGTTTTTACGAAATGTACATTACTTATACTACCATTTAGGCTTCTGCCGTAGTTCTTTCTTTTCAAAATTAAATTAGTTACTATGGCTTAGAGTTAGTTCTTTGCCATATCATAACAATTTATTTTATAATAATAATTATTCTTGTTAATTAGAAAAGATTTCTATATACAGCAGTTTCCTTTAAAATGAGCCATTAGACAGCTCTTTATTATGACCACTAATTTTTGATTTAATACTTCAGTTACTATGGGTTACAGTTCGTTTCTTATTGAAACTCTTATAAATAATTTATTTTTGTTACAAAAGATTTTTAACCGAATTAATTTCCTTTAAAATGAGCCATTGAACAACTCTCTGATATTCCTGTGCCAAGCTATCTGTGGAAAAGAAAAAAAAAAGAAAAAAAAGAAAACAAAATATCCCGTTTAGGCAGAATGTTGTAGTAGCTGTCACTTTTCTTGATTTTCAAGCCAAGGATTTTTTAGGAGCTATGGGTTTTTATATTTCTTAACATTGGACGTGATCGTCTCTTACTAGGTTGCTAGCTACCACTGCAACCCGGAAAAAATAAAATTTAGTATAGGCAGGAGGTCTTTCTTTAGTGTAACCAAATGACGGTAAGTTTTCTATATACAAGTTTTGGACACGGCGATTCTAATAGAGTGCTTCCTATTTTGATCTGAATCTTTTTTCAGGAGTTAGGGGTTACTTTAGTTTTTACTATGGGGCTTGATCGTCTCTTACTAGGTTGCTAGCTACCGCTGCAACCCGGATTGCTAGCTACCGCTGCAACCCGGATTACAAAATTCTGCTTTACAGTATCGATCCCTTATCTAAAATTACAAACAGGAAAAAGCCTATTGCTTTTTCTTAATTGGAATAGCAAGAGACGACCTGTCTACAACCTACAATTATGACATCATTGATCAATCATTAAAATGGAGTTATATTCCTATCTTACATACTATGGGTTGAAAGTTTGTTCTTTCCTGTCAGTGCTTGGATGAAACCATTGTAATGATAGTATTTCATGACGTCTTCAGAAATAACAACATAATGTCGTGTTTTTCTATTCACGTCATAGTTCTAATAAAATTATGACGAAGTTCATTATTTTATCTTGTAGGGTTTCAGACAAGGTGGTTCTAATAATCTACTTTTGTTTTGATCTGACTCTATTTTTAGGAGTTACAGCTTGACCAAGTGGCCGAAGGCACTGGTGTTAGCCAGCAGTCTTTTGGAAGGCACGGGTTCAAATCTTACCGCTGGTATAAGATTATGACGTCATTGATCAATCTTTAACATGAAATATGCAGTTTCTCGTAAAAAATGATTCTATTTTAAAATTAATTGTTTTAATTACAGAAGGTTTTTAACCCCATTAATTTCTTTTAAAATGTGCCATTGAACAACTCTACGATGTTCTAGTGCCATGCTATCTATGGTATATAAAATTTTAACATGAATTTACCACGAACTGTTTGATTGCTTCAAATTTCAAATATCTTTGAAAAGACTGCAGTATGAAAAGACATCAAAAATGCAGTTTTTAGTGAAAAAATTTATTCTGTTTTAAGAATAATTTGTTTTAGTTACAAAAGGTTTTTTTACCCAGTTATTTTTTTTTAAATGAGCCATTGAACAACTCTCTACGATGTACCAGGGCCAAGCTATCTGTGGAAAAGAAGAGAAAAAAAGAAAAAAAAGATTCCGTTGAGGCAGAACGCTGTAGTAGCTGACACTTTTCTTGATTTTCAAGCCAATATATTTCCCTTGCTGTTCAAACTAAGGGACAAAAAGTTTCCTATACAGGGGCTTCAGACATAGCGGTTCTAATGGGGTACTTTTTGTTTTGATCTGACTCTTTTTTAGGAGTTATGGGTCTATACATTTTTTAACATTGGATGTGGTAATCTCTTGCTGGACTGTTAGCTACCGCTGCGACCCGGATAACCTATAAAATTTACTATAGGCAAGAGGTTGTTCTTTATCACTATCTCTTACTAGGTTGCTACCTACCGCAGCAGCCCAGATAATAAACTTGATGAAACTCAAATATTTAAAATCAGCATAAAAATTCATTTCTATTGAGGAATATATGGATATTAAACTCCGTTTTTTAGAGTGTTGGTTACTATTGAGACGATTTGCTCCTACTACTATGCTACTATACAGTTCGTCACCACTAACTGTTTGATTCAGTCCTTGAAATCCTTCGTGGCGCAGTGGATAGCGTTTTCAAGTTCTACTCCCAAGTCTGCAGGTTCAAATCCTGTCAGAGACAATTTTTGCACATTTATCTATTTAAAGTCTAAATAAAACTTCTATTAATTACTTCTACATTAAATCCTCTTGATTGACATCGATCTTTTATATATCTCTACGATGTTCCAGTGCCAAGCTATCTGTGGAAAAGAAGAAGAAAGAAAAAAATATCTCCTTTGTGGAGAATAACGTGGTAAAAGTCAATTTTCTTGATTTTCAAGCCAATATATATTCTTTGCTATTCAAGCCAAAGGGCGGTAAGTTTCCCTTATAGGAATTTTGGACAAGGCGATACTAATGGTGTACTTTTTGTTTTGATCTGACTCTTTTTTTAGGAGTTATGGGTTTTTATATTTCTTAACATTGGACGTGATCGTCTCTTACTAGGTTGCTAGCTACCGCTGCAACCCGGATTATAAAGAACCTAACAAAAAATTAAACTAAATTTTAAATTTTTAGGTATTTTTTAGTCTAAATTAAAAGATTAAAACTATTGTTCAGACACCATAAATATTTTTGCAGTTTATAACTTTAGCGATTCTGAACAAAAAACGAAAATTAAAAAAATTAATTTTTTCAATTTTTACGTCACGTCACTCATTAAGTCATATATGGTTATTAGTAAAAAATAGGTTTTAGATATTACATCATTTCACTTATTACGTCATATATGGTTATTAGTAGATAATCGGTAAAATATTCGTTCTTTATTATAATTCTTTATTATAATCTCTTACTAGGTTGCTAGCTACCGCTGCAACCCGGATTAGATATTACGTCATGTCACTTATTACGTCATATATGGTTATTAGTAGATAATCGGTAAAATATTCGTTCTTTATTATAACCGGATATAGTAATTATGACGTCACTGCATCAAAAATACAGTTTTTATTGGAAAAATTTATTCTCTTTTAGAAATAATTTATTTTAGTTACAAAAGGTTTTTAACCCAATTAATTTCCTTTAAAATGAGCTATTGAACAACCCTCTACGATGTTCCAGTGCCAAGCTATCTCTGGATACAAAGAAAAAAAAAAAGAAAAAAATATCTCGTTTGGGGAGAATAACGTGGTAAAAGTCAATTTGCTTGATTTTCAAGCCAATATATTTCCCTTGCTGTTCAAGCCAAGGGACAGAAAGTTTCCTATACAGGGGTTTCGGACAAGGCGATTCTAATGGTGTACTTTTTGTTTTGATCTGACTCCTGCTTTAGGAGCTATGGGTTTTTATATTTCTTAACATTGGACGTGATCGTCTCTTACTAGGTTGCTAGCTACCGCTGCAACCCGGATTTAACCCAATTAATTTCCTTTAAAATGAGCTATTGAACAACCCTCTACGATGTTCCAGTGCCAAGCTATCTTTGGAAAAGAAAAAAGAAAAAAAAAAGAAAAAAATATCCCGTTTAGGCAGAATGTTGTAGTAGCTGCCACTTTTCTTGATTTTCAAGCCAATATATTTCCCTTGCTGTTCAAGCCAAGGGACAGAAAGTTTCCTATACAGGGGTTTTGGACAAGGCGGTTCTAATGGTGTACTTTTTGTTTTGATCTGACTCCTCTGTTAGGAACTATGGGTTTTTATATTTCTTAACATTGGACATGATCGTCTCTTACTAGGTTGCTAGCTACCGCTGCAACTCGGATCAAGATTGAATGAATTATTATTAATTCAGTAGAGTTGGTTCTTTACTATAAAATACTGTGAACTACACCTGGAACCACCATATATCAGTTAGTATGGGAGAGAGATCGTTCTTTACTGTAAAAATACAAACAGGAAAAAGCCTACGACTTTTTCTTCTTTTAAATAGTAAGAGACGAAACTCAAACAATCAAGTAGCTAACTAAGTCCAATGTATGGAATGGTTTGTTATTTCAGTGATCGTCTTTTAATGTAAAAAAAAATATATATACTGTAATCTTAACTATAGTAAAGTTGCGTATGCAAGTTAGTATAGGGAAGAGTTTGATCTTTATTATACTGGAAACAAAGAAAAGAGAAAAAAATATCCCGTTAAGGCGGAATGTTGTAGTAGCTGCCACTTTTCTTGATTTTTTAGTACTGATTTTTTAACTTGCGTGTAGCTTGCTTTGATCTAACCATTATGTATTCATGAATGAGACCATTTACAGTTTTGACGTTTCTTATATAGTAATTATGACGTCACTGCATCAAAAATACAGTTTTTATTGGAAAAATTTATTCTCTTTTAGAAATAATTTATTTTAGTTACAAAAGGTTTTTAACCCAATTAATTTCCTTTAAAATGAGCTATTGAACAACCCTCTACGATGTTCCAGTGCCAAGCTATCTCTGGATACAAAAGAAAAAAGAAAAAAATATCCCGTTTGGGGAGAATAACGTGGTAAAAGTCTATTTTCTTGATTTTCAAGCCAATATATTTTCTTTGTTATTCAAGCCAAAGGGCGGTAAGTTTCCTTTATGGAGGATTTGGACAAGGCGGTTCTAATGGTGTACTTTTTGTTTTGATCTGACTCCTCTGTTAGGAACTACGGGTTTTTATATTTCTTAACATTGGACGTGATCGTCTCTTACTAGGTTGCTAGCTACCGCTGCAACCCGGATCATATATGGTAATTAGTAGATAATCGGTAAAATATTCGTTCTTTATTATAAAACTGTAATTACTCCTTCCAAAATTAATATACGAATTTTCTAAGAAGTACGCCTCTGTATATTCACTGTGTTGTCGAACCTTTTCCATTGCATCTATAAACTGTTCCGCAGTTGCCAATCCACACCTTGGAAGCTTTTCATTAAACTGGCAACATTTCTTTTGGATATTACTATGAAGCTTTGCCAAAGCATTTCTAGCCGACTTTTCAACAGCATCCGCTCTTTCAAAGAGAGTTTTAATCTGTAATTTTGAATACTTTTCGTGATCCTGGTAAAACATACGCAAAATGTTTCTCAATTTACGAAGATCAGCATGCATTTTTGCCATCTTCTTGTATTTCTGAATGTAATTTTTCCCTTTGTCCTTATGTGTTCTTCGGTACAACCTCGCAGAGAATTTACTTTTTTCATTATAGCTTTTGTCACCCCAGTATCTACCCACTATTCTGGTAGCAACTTTTTTCTTATGTTTGTTTCGGTAATCTATATCGTTATCATACAGTTCCTTGCTCTTTTTTTTGGCTTTCTCAATTGTTGCATGTCTATAAACTTCATCATTATAATAACGCTGTTTGTCACTATCAATTTTCGCATGTCTATAAACTACATTATTATAATAACGCTATTTGTCACTATCAATTTTCGAATCTCGATACGCCTGGTCGGTTGAATACCTTTGCTTTTCTCTTTTCAAGATGCTATTTCTGTTTTTTTGGTAGTACTGTTTTTTTAACTTGCGTGTAGCTTGCTTGATTGAAACCATTATGTAACCATTAGTTGAATGTTTATGTCACGTATCAAGTATCAAGAACCTAACAAAAAATTAAACTAAATTTTAAATTTTCAGGTATTTTTTCTAGTCTAAATTAAAAGATTAAAACTATTGATCAGACACCATAAATATTTTTGCAGTTTATAACTTTAGCGATTCTGAACTAAAAACGAAAATAAAATAAAAATTATTTTTTTCAATTTTTACATCACGTCGCTCATTAATTCATATATGGTTATTAGTAAACAATAGGTTTTAGATATTACATCATGTCACTTATTACGTCATATATGGTTATTAGTAGATAATCGGTAAAATATTCGTCCTTTATTATAATAGAGTTCGTTCTTTATTATAACAAAAAAAGAAAAAAAAAAGAAAAAAAGAAAAAATATCCCGTTTAGGCAGAATGTTGTAGTAGCTGCCACTTTTCTTGATTTTCAAGCCAATATATTTCCCTTGCTGTTCAAGCCAAGGGACAGAAATTTTACTATGCAGGGGTTTCGGACAAGGCGGTTCTAATGGTGTACTTTTTGTTTTGATCTGACTCTTTTTTTTAAGAACTATGGGTTTTTATATTTCTTAACATTGGACGTGATCGTCTCTTACTAGGTTGCTAGCTACCGCTGCAACCCGGATACTTTATTATGAAATAAATTACAAACAGGAAAAAGCCTACGGCTTTTTCTTCTTTGGAATAGTAAGAGACGATCCTCAAATAATCAGGCAGCTAACTAGGATTATAATTTGTTCTTTAACATAAACTTCATTAATCGGATATTTTAATATATCCTATATGGTCTAGAGGTTGGGATAGCTCTCACCCAGTAGGCTTGAGTTCAAATGCTGTTTGGGAAATTTTTATTTATGATGATTTCTTAAGGAACATAATTAAAATTTCTTAATGTAATAAAAATAATTTGTTTTAATTACAAAAGGTTTTTAACCCCATTAATTTCCTTTAAAATGAGCCATTGAACAACTCTCTACGATGTTCCAGTGCCATGCTATCTGTTGAAGTACTAACCTATACTATAATTAAGTGGCGTATAAAATTTAGTATAGGCAAGAGGTCGTTCTTTATTATAATATCATAAAACAATTAATTAGCTTTTTACACATATCTCATATGGTCTAGTGGTTTAGGATAGTTGGCTTTCAACCAATTGGCTTGGGTTCGAATCCCGGTGTGGGAATTATTTTTAAAACAAAATCAGGTGAAATTAATTAGCTAATTTGACAAGACATAGGTAACTAAGGGCAAGAGTTCGTTCTTTACTATAAAACAGGCTCGGGTTCGATTCCCGGTGTGGGAAAATTTTTAACTCTATAATCTTCGAATATTTGAACCTTTTATAATTTATAATGATGTATAATATAAATACTGTAATCTTAACTATATTAACTATAGTGAAGTTGCGTATGCAAGCTAGTATAGGGAAGAGTTCGATCTTTATTATAATTATGTATTCATGAATGAGACCATTTACAGTTTTGACGTTTCTTATATAGTAATTATGACGTCACTGCATCAAAAATACAGTTTTTATTGGAAAAATTTATTCTCTTTTAGAAATAATTTATTTTAGTTACTATAGATTTTTAACCCAATTAATTTCCTTTAAAATGAGCTATTGAACAACCCTCTACGATGTTCCAGTGCCAAGCTATCTCTGGATACAAAAAAAAAAAAAAGAAAAAAATATCCCGTTTGGGGAGAATAACGTGGTTAAAGTCAATTTTCTTGATTTTCAAGCCAATATATTTCCCTTGCTGTTCAAGCCAAGGGACAGAAAGTTTCCTATACAGGGGTTTCGGACAAGGCGGTTCTAATGGTGTACTTTTTGTTTTGATCTGACTCCTTTTTTAGGAGCTATGGGTTTTTATATTTCTTAACATTGGACGTGATCGTCTCTTACTAGGTTGCTAGCTACCGCTGCAACCCGGAAAGAGAAAAAAATATCCCGTTAAGGCGGAATGTTGTAGTAGCTGCCACTTTTCTTGATTTTTTAGTATTGATTTTTTAACTTGCGTGTAGCTTGCTTTGATCTAACCATTATGTATTCATGAATGAGACCATTTACAGTTTTGACGTTTCTTATATAATAATTATGACGTCACTGCATCAAAAATGCAGTTTTTGGTGGAAAAATTTATTCTCTTTTAGAAATAATTTATTTTAGTTACTATAGATTTTTAACCCAATTAATTTCCTTTAAAATGCGCTATTGAACAACCCTTTACGATGTTCCAGTGTCAAGCTATCTGTGGAAAAGAAAAAAGAAAAAAAAAAGAAAAAAATATCCCGTTTAGGCAGAATAACGTGGTAAAAGTCTATTTTCTTGATTTTCAAGCCAATATATTTTCTTTGTTATTCAAGCCAAAGGGCGGTAAGTTTCCTTTATGGAGGATTTGGACAAGGCGGTTCTAATGGTGTACTTTTTGTTTTGATCTGACTCTTTTTTTAGGAGCTACGGGTTTTTATATTTCTTAACATTGGAGGTGATCGTCTCTTACTAGGTTGCTAGCTACCGCTGCAACCCGGAAAACTGTTCCGCAGTTGCCAATCCATACCTTGGAAGCTTTTTATTAAACTGACAACATTTCTTTTGGATATTACTATGAAGCTCTGCCAAAGCATTTCTAGCCAACTTTTCAACAGCATCCGCTCTTTCAAAGAGAATTTTAATCTGTAATTTTGAATACTTTTCGTGATCCTAGTAAACATGCGTAAAATGTTTCTCAATTTACGAAGATCAGCGTGCATTTTTGCCATCTTCTTGTATTTCTGAATGTAATTTTTCCCTTTGTCCTTATGTGTTCTTCGTACAACCTCGCAGAGAATTTAATTTTTTCATTATAGCTTTCGTCAGCCCAGTATCTACCCATTATTCTGGTAGCAACTTTTTTCTTATATATTTTTCGGTAATCTTCATCATTGTGATAACGCTCCTTGATCTTTTGTTTGGCTTTCTCAATTTTTACTTTTCGATACACCTGGTCAGTTGAATACCTTTGCTTTTCTTTTTTCTTATATTTGATTCGGTAATCTTCATCATTGTGATAACGCTCCTTGAAATTTTGTCCAGCCTGCTCAATTGTTGATTCTCTGTAATCTTCATCATTGTGATAACGCTCCTTGATCTTTTGTTTGGCTGTCTCAATTTTCGCATGTCTATAATCTTCATCATTGTGATAACACATCTTGCTGTTTTGTTAGATTACTTCTCGATACGCCTGGTCGGTTGAATACCTTTGCTTTTTTCTTTTCGAGATACTATCTCTGTTTTTTTTTGTAGTACTGTTTTTTTAACTTGCGTGTAGCTTGCTTTGATCTAACCATTATGTTTTCATGAATGAGACCATTTACAGTTTTGAAGTTTCTTATATAGTAATTATGACGTCACGGCGTAATGATTTTTTTTTCATGACGTGATGGCGTTATGATATTATTTCATGACGTCTTCAGAAATAACAACTTCATGTCGTGTATTTCTATTCAAGTCATACCTCTAATATAAAACTATGACGACATTCATTATTTATCTAGTAGGGTTTCAGGCAAGGTATTTCTAATGATGTACTTTTGTTTTGATCTGACTCTATTTTTAGGAGTTATGGGTTTTTATATTTCTTAGTATTGGACTGATCGTCTCTTACTAGGTTGCTAGCTACTGCTAAAACCCGGATTCACATATATATATTCATGAGAGGCAGCCTGGCCGAGTGGTCCAAGGCACTGGTGTTAGCCACCAGTCTCTTCGGAGGCGTGGGTTCAATTCTTACCGCTGGTATTATGTTTGAAAGACTGCAGTGTGAAAAGACATCAAAAATGCAGTTTTTGGTTGAAAAATTTATTCTCTTTTAGAAATAACTTATTTTAGTTACTATAGACTTTTAACCCAATTAATTTCCTTTAAAATGAGCCATTGAACAACTATCTACGATGTACCAGTGCCAAGCTATCTCTGGAAACAAAGAAAAAAAAAGAGAAACAAAATATGCCATTTGTGGAGAATCCTGTAGTAGCTGCCACTTTTCTTGATTTTCAAGCCAATATATTTCCCTTGCTGTCCAAGCCAATGGACAGATATTTTACTATACAGGGGTTTCGGGAAAGGCGGTTCAAATGGTGTACTTTTTGTTTTGATCTGACTCCCTTTTTTGGAGCTATGGGTTTTTATATTTCTTAACTTTGGACGTGATCGTCTCTTACTAGGTTGCTAGCTACCGCTGCAACCCGGACATATCAGTTACTATGGGAGAGAGATAGTTCTTTACTGTAATAAGCATACCCACTTGTCTCGTGAGAGAACGGGTTCTTTACTATAATCCAAAAAGAAAATTCGAAATCACAAGCTATTTCAAAACCAAAATGAATTTAGGAAAACGCTTCTGAGCTGCTCCGCTGCGAATATCGTTAGCGCGAGTTGAAGGTTCTCAAATGCACTTTGCAATTTGGGCAAGAATGAACAATACTCATGCAAGATGGGATACAACACGGAATTAAACAGCAGCCAAATCAACATCCGATTAAAGCAAGAATTCCTCCACTTATTCAGGCAAGAAGACTTGGTCCTGATATAACTTACTAGGTTGCTAGCTACCGCTGCAACCTGGATTGCTAGCCACCGCTGCAACCTGGATAATAACTACTACATGGGATCTTCTTGACTGACACCTTTTATGATGAACTATGTCGATCCTTTATACTTTAGTTACTATGGGCTACACTTCGTTCTTTAATGTAATTTGTAGTTCAATTACTATAGGCTATTGTTCGTTCTTTAATATAATTTTACACTATATGATTACAAACAGGAAAAAGCCTACGGCTTTTTCTTCTTAGAAATAGTAAGAGACGAGCCACAAATAATTAACTAGCTAATTAAGTCTGATGTATGCAATGTTTTTTTATTACAATGATCGTCTTTTAATGTGTTAATTAATGGCGTCATAGTGCAAGTGTCTAGCATGATCGGCCGTTAATCGAAAGGCTGGTGATTCAAGGCCACCCGGAGTCGATTTCTTTTAGTTTGTAATTCAGCTATAAATAAAACCATAATAACGATGATGCTTACAAAATTCCAATTTACAGTATCGATCTTTTATGTAATTGCGGCTACCCCTGGAACCACCATATATCCGTTACTATGGCCGAGAGATCGTTCTTTACTGTAATAATACATTCTATATGGTCTAGAGGTTGGGATAGCTCTCACCCAGTTGGCTTGAGTTCAATTATGATGATTTCTTAAGGAACATAATTAAAATTTCTTAATGTAATAAAAATAATTTGTTTTAATTACAAATGGTTTTTAACCCCATTAATTTTCTTTAAAATGAGCCATTGAACAACTCTCTACGATGTTCCAGTGCCAAGCTATCTGTTGAATTACTAACCTATACTATAATTAAGTGGCGTATAAAATTTAGTATAGGCAAGAGGTCGTTCTTTATTATAACTACCGCTGCAACCCGGATTAATACTTCAGTTACTAGGGGTTACAGTTCGTTCCTTATTGTAATTTTTGCTTTTGATCTGACTTTTTTTAGGAGTTATGGGTTTTTATATTTCTTAACATTGGACGTGATCGTCTCTTACTAGGTTGATAGCTACCACTGCAACCCGGACTAGGTTGCTAGCTGCCGCTGCAACCCGAATTACAAACAGGAAAAAGCCTACGGCTTTTTCTTCTTTGAAATAGTAAGAGACGAACCTTAAACAATCAAGTAGCTAACTAAGTCCAATGTATGCAATGGTTTGTTATTGTAATGATCATCTTTTAATGTAATTTCGTAAGAAAAATGATTCTATTTTAAAAATAATTTATTTTATAATTACAAAATTTTTTTAACCCCATTAATTTGCTTTAAAATGAGCCATTAAACAACTCTCTACGATGCTCCAGTGCCAAGCTATCTGTGGAATTACTAACCTATACTATAATTGAGTGGCGTATAAAATTTAGTATAGGCAAGAGGTCGTTCTTTATTATAATTATATATTATTTCTTCGTATTCCGCGTTTTTTGTTGAACGTCATGCGAAGCCGTTGTGGTCCTAGAACGCATTCAACTTCATACCTTTAATACTTTAATACGTTCCTTAGAATAATTCAGCTTAAATTCGATGATCGAGCCTTTATGTAAACAGGATAATATTACAAACAGGAAAAAGCCTACGGCTTTTTCTTCTTTGAAATAGTAAGAGACGAACCTCAAACAATCAAGTAGCTAACTAAGTCCAATGCATGCAATAACTTTTTAATCCAATGATCGTCTTTTAATGTAACACATCAGTTACTATGGGAGAAAGATCGTTCTTTAGTGTAACCAAAGGTATTCAATTTTTGTTATTCCAATGATCGTTTTTTATTGTAACTAGGTTTCAGCCATCTCTACAGCCATGATACTATTGGAAATTACATAATCCCTATTTATGTTTTAGTTAACATGGGCAAGGTGTCGTTCTTTATTGTATATGGAAATTACATAATCCCTATTTATGTTTTAGTTAACATGGGTAAGGTGTCGTTCTTTATTGTATCGTCTCTTACTAGGTTGCTAGCTACCGCTGCAACCCGGATATGGACTAAGGTTCGTTCTTTCATGTAAAACTAGCAAAACATTTTTTAAGCCTGATGAAGATTTAACTAATGTGTCAAAAGTAAGGTTGCAAGTCGACGATTTTGTTTTGGCCTTATTATAATTGGTATGGTGAAATAATAATACGCATATGGCTCTTAAATCATACTTCTTTATGGTTCAATATGGTCTAGTGGCTAGGATAGTTAACTTTCACTTAACAGGCTCGGGTTTGATTCCCGGGGTGGGAAAATTTTTAACTCTATAATCTTCGAATATTTGAACCTTTTATAATTTATAATGATGCATAATATAAATATTGTAATCTTAACTATAGTGAAGTTGCGTATGCAAGTTAGTATAGGGAAGAGTTCGATCTTTATTATAATATGGGAGAGAGATCGTTCTTTACTGTAACGTCTCTTACTAGGTTGCTAGCTACCGCTGCAACCCGGATTGCTAGGCTGCTTACTAGGTAGTTAGTATGGGAGAGAGATCGTTCTTTACTGTAATTCTCACTTATAAGTTTTCAAAGCGACTCAAAGACCTACGTAACTCATTTTAAAGGTAGAACTCTTTCTAATTGATTACAAACAGGAAAAAGCCTACGGCTTTTTCGTTTTTGAAATAGTAAGAGACTTGCCTCAAACAATCAATTAGCTAACTAAATCAAATGTATAAACTCTGTTTTTACTCCAATGATCGACTTTTAATGGAAAGTTTTAATATATTGACCTTAAGTATAACTGTAATAGCCTAAGCTATAGTTAATTGGCCTATAAAATTTAGTAAAGGCAAGAGGTCGTTTTTTATTATAATTAGTTTTTACTATGGGGCGTGATCGTCTCTTACTAGGTTGCTAGCTACCGCTGCAACCCGGATGGTATCCAAATGATCGACTTTTACTATAATTTGCTGATCAAGCCAAATGACAGAAAGTGTCCTATACAGGGGTTTCGGACAAGGCGGTTCTAATGGTCTACTTTTTGTTTTGATCTGACTTTTTTTTAGGAGTTATGGGTTTTTTATATTTCTTAACATTGGACTTGATCGTCTCCTACTAGGTTGCTAGCTACCGCTGCAACCCGGACATTCCCTTGCTGATCAAGCCAAATGACAGAAAGTGTCCTTTACAGGGGTTTCGGACAAGGCAGTTCTAATGGTGTACTTTTTGTTTTGATCTGACTGTTTTTTAGGAGTTATGGGTTTTTATATTTCTTAACATTAGACGTGATCGTCTCTTACTAGGTTGCTAGCTACCGCTGCAACCCGGACATAGGACGTGATCGTCTCTTACTAAGTCACTAGCTACCGCTGCAACCCGGTTAAACTACATTATATCCTCTTGACTGACGTCGAACTCTTATGTATTGTTCTTTACTAGGCTTCAGCCATCTCTACAGCCATCATATTGATGGAAATTATGTAATCCCTATTTATGTTTCAGTTAACATGGGCTAGGTATCGTTCTTTATTGTAAACCTTAATAAAAATAGTGGCTTATTTAGTATAGGAAAGAGTTCGTTCTTTATTATATATTCATGAATGAGACCATTTACAGTTTTGACGTTTCTTATATAGTAATTATGACGTCACTGCATCAAAAATACAGTTTTTATTGGAAAAATTTATTCTCTTTTAGAAATAATTTATTTTAGTTACAAAAGGTTTTTAACCCAATTAATTTCCTTTAAAATGAGCTATTGAACAACCCTCTACGATGTTCCAGTGCCAAGCTATCTCTGGATACAAAAAAAGAAAAAAAAAATATCCCGTTTGGGGAGAATAACGTGGTTAAAGTCAATTTTCTTGATTTTCAAGCCAATATATTTCCCTTTCTGTTCAAGCCAAGGGACAGAAAGTTTCCTATACAGTGGTTTCGGACAAGGCGGTTCTAATGGTGTACTTTTTGTTTTGATCTGACTCCTTTTTTAGGAACTATGGGTTTTTATATTTCTTAACATTGGACGTGATCGTCTCTTACTAGGTTGCTAGCTACCGCTGCAACCCGGATTTCCTTTATAGGGGTTTCGGACAACGCAGTTCTAATGGTGTACTTTTTGTTTTGATCCGACTCTTTTTTCAGGAGTTATGGGTTACTTTAGTATTTACTATGGGGCGTGATCGTCTCTTACTAGGTTGCTAGCTACCGCTATAACCCCGATCAAACAATCAAGTAAATAACTAAATTGAATGTATACAATGATTTGTTATTCATTATCATACCGTTCCTTGATCTTTTGTTTGGCTGTCTCAATTTTTGCATGTCTATAATCTTCATCATTGTGATAACACATCTTGCTGTTTTGTTTTGCTCTCTCAATTTTTACTTCTCGATACGCCTGGTCGGTTGAATACCTTTGCTTTTCTCTTTTCAAGATACTATCTCTGTTGTTTGTGTAGTACTGTTTTTTTAACTTGCGTATAGCTTGCTTTGATCTAACCATTATCTAATTATGAATGAGACCATTTACAGCTCTGACGCTTCTTAAGTAGTAATTATGACGTCACGGCGTAATGATTTTATTTCATGACGCCATGGCGCAATGATATTATTTCATGACGTCTTCAGAAACCACAACATAATATCGTGTTTTTCTATTCACGTCATAGCTCTAATATAAAACTATGACGACATTCATTATTTATCTAGTAAGGTTTCAGACAAGGTAGTTCTATTGATGTACTTTTGTTTTGATCTGACTCTATTTTTAGGAGTTTTGGGTTTTTATATTTCTTAGCATTGGACTGATCGTCTCTTGCTAGGTTGCTAGCTACTGCTGCAACCCAGATTCACATATATATTATTTATAAGAGGCAGCCTGGCCGAGTGGCCCAAGGCACTGGTGTTAGCCACCAGTCTCTTCGGAGGCGTGGGTTCAAATCTTACCGCTGGTATAATGTTTGAAATACTGCAGTGTGAAAAGACATCAAAAATGCAGTTTTTGGTGGAAAAATTTATTCTCTTTTAGAAATAATTTATTTTAGTTACTATAGATTTTTAACCCAATTAATTTCCTTTAAAATGAGCCATTGAACAACTCTCTACGATGTTCCAGTGCCAAGCTATCTGTGGAAACAAAAGAAGAAAGAAAAAAAAATATCCCGTTTAGGCAGAATGTTGTAGTAGCTGCCACTTTTCTTGATTTTCAAGCCAATATATTTCCCTTGCTGTTCAAGCCAAGGGACTGAAAGTTTCCTATACAGGGGTTTCCGACAAGGCGGTTCTAATGGTGTACTTTTTGTTTTGATCTGACTCCTTTTTTAGGAACTATGGTTTTTTATATTTCTTAACATTGGACGTGATCGTCTCTTACTAGGTTGCGAGCTACCGCTGCAACCCGGATTAATTTACTTTAAAATGATCCATAGAACAACTCTCTACGATGTTCCAGTGCTAAACTATCTATGGGATATAAAGTTTAAAATACAGCCTTACCACGAACTGTTTGATTGCTTCAAAAATCAGATGTCTTTGAAAAGACAGTAGTATGGAAAGACATCAAAAATACAGTTTTTAGTGGAAAAATTTATCCTGTTTTAAAATAATTTGTTTTAGTTACAAAAGATTTTTAACCCAATTAATTTCCTTTAAAATGAGCCATTAAACAACTTTCTATGATGCTCCTGTGCAAAGCTATCTCTGGATAACAAGAAAGGAAAAAAATATCCCGTTTAGGCAGAATGTTGTAGTAGCTGTCACTTTTTTTGATTTTCAAACCAATATATTTCCCTTGCTGTTCAAGCCAAGGGACAGAAAGTTTTCTATACAGGGGTTTTGGACAAGGCGGTTCTAATGGTGTACTTTTTGTTTTAATCTGACTCCTTTTTAGGAACTATGGGTTTTTATATTTCTTAACATTGGACGTGATCGTCTCTTACTAGGTTGCTAGCTACCGCTGCAACCCGGATTATGTAATACTATACCGCATTTCAAACAGGAAAAATCCTACGGCTTTTTCTTCTTTGGAGTAGTAAGAGACGAACCTCAAAGGATCAGGCAGAAAAATAAGTCCAATGTATTCAATGTTTTGTTCTTCTAATGCACGTATTTTAATATAATACTAAAAAACAGTTTTTCGTAAAAATTTTATTTATATTAATTTGTTTTGTTAATTAAACAGCTCTCTATTATGATGATTAAATACCTACAATTATGACGTCATTCATCGATCTTGAACATACAAATGTAGTTTTTCGTAAAGAATGATTTTATATTACAAATAACTTTTTTAACTACAAAATATTTTAAACCCCATCAGTTTCCTTTAAAATGAGCCATTAAACTGCTCTCTACGATGTTCCAGTGCCCCGCTACCTGAGGAATAGAAGAAGAAGAAAAAAAGATGTCGTATTTGCAGAATATCCTGGTTGCAGCCACTTTTCTTTATTTTCAAGCCAGTATGTTTCCCTTGTTGTTCAAGCGAAGGGACTACAAGTTTCCTATATTGGGGTTACGGATTAATCGGTTCTAGTAGTGTACTTGTTTTTTGATCTGATTCTAGTCTTAGGAGTTATGACGTTTTTCATTTCTTACTATGGGGTTGACTGTCTCTTACTAGGCTGCTAGCTACCGCTACAACCTGGATTGACGAATTTATTATAATGTCTTATATATAACCTATTTTTCGTAAGTCTCCGAGGGTATAATCGTAAGCATACTAGTGGCTAGGATAGCCGGCATTTATCAAGATTGGTAATACAAATTTAAATAAAAAAGTTTTAACTTAATTAAATTTTGTTTTTTAATTATAAAAGGCACTAGAACTATTAGTTTCCGTTCGAATGAGCCCTTTCGCGACATTCTAGCCCTCTCGCGCCACGCAACCGCTGGGTCAATACGATCACCCCTGGGAAAAAGAAAAACGAACATTTAAACAAACATCCGTGATCTTTCTTGTGGCAAAAAATACAAAATTCCACATTTTTGCAGATAGGAGCTTGAAACCTCTACAGTAAGGTTATCTGATACGCTGAGTCAGACGATGTGATTTTCATTAAGATTCTATGACGTTTAGGGGTTGTTTCCTCCTTTTTTCGAAAATAAGGTAAACTTTCTTAGGTTCGTAAATTTTGATGGGTGAGACTAAACTTGACGAAACTTACATATTAAAAATCAGCATTAAAATCTTACTGTTATAAAATTATACAACATTTTACTATTATGCCGTATAGCTGCATCTTCCAGATCCTCGGCAATTTTATCCATGGCCTCCACTTCACACCTCCTTAGTTCATATTTTAATGTTTTCTCCACTTTCTTTACATTCCTTTTGTTTTCATATGATCTATCGCTCAGATAATTCTTGTACAAACCCCTTCCGCTCTTTATTAAACATAAAAAACCACATGCCAATGTTAACTCAAATAATCTATTGACAATATAACTTCAAACACATATTTTTTGAAAGTTGCTTCTATAAGGTATGTTATATAAAATCCGGGTTGCAGCGGTAGCTAGCAACCTAGTTGACGATCACGCCACATAGTAAAAACTAAAGTAACCCATAATTCCTGAAAATAGATTCAGATCAAAAAAAGAAGTACACTGTTAGAACCGCCTTGTCCAAAACAGCCATACAGCAAACTTACAGACCCTTGGCTTGAATGGGGAGAAAAAACGGAAAAAAACCTGCTTTCGATGCGGAATACCTTGGTTGCAGCCACTTTTCTTGATTTTTGAACTGATATATTTTCCTTGTTTTTCAAGCCAAGGGGCAGTTAGTTTCCTACATAGAGGTATTGGAGAATAAGATTCTAATAATGTACTTAGTTTTTGATGTGATTGTAGTTTTAGGAATTATAGGCTATTTATTCTTTTACTATGGGGCGTGGTCGTCTCTTACTAGGTTGCTAGTTACCTGCTGACACCCGGATATTTTGAAAAAAAGTGGAAAGCAAGAAAAATCGGTCATTCCTAGCTGATTAATGAATAGTACCCACTACCCAAGTCAGTCTTAATCCATTGTCTAAGCAAGTTTAACCATAAAATGACGATGGTCATCTTTCAACAGAATAAATTTAACAAAAATCACATTTTTTGGCATGTTTACTATTGGGCATGAGCAAGTTAAAAGCATTTTCTGTGAACAATGGATGGTCCAGACTCATCGTATTCCTCCTTAGAAATCCACATCTGTTGAAATGATGAGAGGGAAGCTAAGATAGATCCACCGATCCATACGGTGTATTTACGCTCAGGAGGGGCAATAACTTTAATCTTCATGGTGGATGGTGCAAGGGTAGTAATTTCCTTTTGCATTCTTTCAGCAATCCTAGGAAACATGGTAGAACCACCAGACAAGACGATGCTGCCATAGAGATCCTTTCTTATGTCCACGTCGCATTTCTTGATAGTATTGTACGTTGTTAGGTGAATCCCGTCAGACTCCATACCGAGAAAAGATGGCTGGAATAAGACTTCTGGGCATCTGAATCTCTCATCACCTATAGTGATGACCTGACCATCAGGCAGCTCATAGTTCTGTTCAAAAGATGCTGAGCTGGCGGAAGCTTCTATCTCCTGTTCGAAGTCCAAAGCAACATAGCAAAGTTTTTCTTTGATATCACGAACAATTTCTCTTTCGGCAGTGGTGGTAAAGGAATATCCTCGCTCAGTTAAAATTTTCATCAAATAATCGGTCAAATCTCGACCAGCAAGGTCCAATCTCGAAATTGCATGTGTAATGGCATAACCTTCGTAGATGGGTACAGTATGTGAGACACCATCGCCAGAGTCAAGAACAATACCAGTGGTTCTTCCAGATGCGTAGAGGGAAAGGACGGCTTGGATGGCAACATACATGGCAGGGGTGTTAAAAGTTTCGAACATGATTTGAGTCATTTTTTCTCTGTTGGCTTTTGGGTTAAGAGGAGCCTCTGTGAGCAAAACCGGGTGGTCTTCTGGGGCAACGCGAAGTTCATTGTAGAAGGTATGATGCCAGATCTTTTCCATATCGTCCCAATCTGTGACAATCCCATGCTCTACAGGATACTTAAGTCTCAAAATTCCCCTTTTTGCTTGAGCGTCATCGCCTACATAAGCATCCTGGCTGCCTGAATTAATCATCACTCCCGTATGTTTTGGACGTCCAATCACAGCAGGAAACAAAGATTTTGGGGTATCATCTCCTGAAAATCCTGCTTTACAAATACCTGATCCATTATCAATAACAATTGCAACTAAATCTTCTGTCATATTTTTTTCAAATGTCTTAGTAATTTTTACTATAACATGACGTGATAAGCTTAAGTACCGTATCAAGTTGCAAATTCCTAACAAAAAATTAAACTAATTTCAAAATTTTCAGATATTTTTCTAGTTTGAAATAAAAAATAAAAATTATTGCTCAGACACCATAAATATTTTTTCAGTTTACAAAATAACCTTAGCGATTCTGCACTGAAAACTATAATAAAAAATTGAATTTCTTTTCTACGGAAATATAGTACAAAAGATACGCACTTTAGAAGTTGAGCCCAAAAAAAGTTTGATTCCACGAGACAATTTTAACTTTAAAGTAAGAGATCGAATAAAACTTTTGTTGATGAAATTGAACCAACAACAAAACCATTTTAAAAATTTCAGGTATTTCACTATTTTGAATTAAAAAATTAATATTATTTCTCTGACACCATAAGTATTTTTGCACTTTACATAATAACCTTAGCGATTCCTAACTGAAAACTAAAATAAAATAAGAAATTGAAATTCTTTTCTACGAAAATGTAGCACAAAACATAGGGTACGCACTTTAGAAGTTGAGCCAAAAAAAGTTTGGTTCCAGGAGACAATTATAGCTTTCAAGTAAGAGACTAAATAAAAGTTTCGTTTATTAAATCGAACAAAAAAACAAAACTAATTTAAAAATTTTAAGGTATTATATATAGAAGGTATTATATATAGATTATATATATATATATATATTATATATTATATGAGAATCTATATATAGAAGCCTGCCACGTGCCAATTGCTGGGGCCTGGTGGCGTCAGAAAAATTGAAGATTTCAATGTATTGAGAAATACATTAAATTGCTTAAAGAGCGAAAAATTGGCAATTGCAAAAATAATTGTATATATTTGACAAGGGATTAAAACAATCTTAAAACCCTAAAATAGAAAACCAAAAGTTTGAAGCTTAGTAGAAATCGTTGCTAGAAATTGGACTTGCTGTAATAATCAAATGTTTATGAATAAATTCAGTATGAAAAGCCATTAAATTGCCTAAAGAACAAAAAACTGGTAATTGCAAAAACATATGTATATATTTTAACAAGGCATTACAACAATTCTAAAACCTTAGAATAGAAAACCGAAAATTTGAAGCTTAGTAGAAATCATTTTTAGAAATCGGACTTGTTGTAATAATCAAATATTAATGAAAAGATTCAGTATTAAAAGACATTAAATTGCCCAAAGAACAAAAAACTGGTAATTGCAAAAATTGTTGTATATATTTTAACAAGGCATTACAACAATTCTAAAACCTCTGAAAAGAAAACCAAAAGTTTGAAGCTTAATGGAAATTGTTGTAAGAAATCAGACTTACTTTAATAATCAAATATTTTTGAATAGACCGCAGTATGAAAAGACATTGAATTGCGGAAAACCAAAAGTTTAGTCGAAATCGTTGTTAGAAATCGGACTTGCTGTAATAGTCATATCTTTGATTAGACTGCAGAATGAAAAAAATATTTAATTGCTTAAAGAGCAAAAAACTGGTAAATGCAATCATTCTAGTTTCAGTTAACAAATAATTTTTTTGGCAAAACCCCCCAAAAATTACTGCAGTTAACAAATCAATTTTTTGTTAAAATCCCCCAAAAATTACTGCATTTTACAAAATAATGGGTAATTATATAAAAGAACCTAATTGACAATTACCATTTATGATGAACTATATCGGTCCTTAGTGTAAACAAAAATCAAATATGTTTGAAAAGACGGCAGTATGAAATTACATAAAAAATGCAGTGTTTTGACAAACTCAGTTCTACTTTTAAAATATTTTATTTTTGATTACAAAAGCCACTAGATGTAGCAATTTCCTTTAAAATGAGCCATTATACAGCTCTCTATGATTTTCCGGTGCCCAGCTAGCCGAGGAGTCAAATCAAGCGGAAAGAAAAAAAAGATACCGTTTGTGAAGAATATCATGGTTAAAGTCAATTTTTTTTTATTTTCAAGCCAACATATTTTCCTTGTTATTCAAGCCAAGGGACGGTAAGTTTGCCATATAGAGGTCTTGGATAAGGCAGTTCTAATAGTATATATTTTTTGTTTTGATCTGAATGTTTTTTCAGTAGTTATGGGTTACTTTAGTTTTTACTATGGGGCGTGATTGTCTCTCACTCCGTTGCTAGCTACCGTTGAAACCCGGATTATATAAAAAAAAAACCTAATTGATAAATGCCATTTATGATGAACTATTTGTCAATTAGTTTTTTTTTCTATATAATTATCCATTTAAATATTAAGAGACGATCAGGTCCAACGTTAAGAAATATAAATACCCATAACTCCTAAAAAAAAATGGCTCATTTTAATGGCTCACTGTACAATTGCTTATTTTAAATCCGGGTTGCAGTGGTAGCTAGCATAGAACTAAGAACCTGAATTGCATACGGGTCTATCATTCGTAACTGTTATTGGTTCTACCGTAAACATCTTGCATCGCTGTATAATGCCATTGCCCATACGCAGGTATTGTATTTAGCCCCTTTTTGGAAATACCTGTCTTCCGCTCAGTGTGCCAAAAGTTCCGTTTTTTGGATCGTGAATTTTCTTCTGAGACTTCCACTGTGGACGAGTAACTCCTATATCATTTAATTAACCAGATCAATTCCTTATATAATTTTTGTGCATTAACGAAATTCCTATTATGTCTTATATGTAACTTTTATTTCTTAAGTCTTCGATAGTCTAATGGTAAGGATACCCACTTGTCTTGGGGCCTAAATTTATATCCAATCAATTTGTTCCTGTATTACAATGTGTACTTGTGTCACTTTAATATCTACTAATCTTCAACATTGCAACTGTTTGCTTTTATTATTAGTAGAAAGTTTTGCCGGTGTGGTGCCACGAATAACAAATAAGGTATATAATGACGTCATATTAGGCATACATAGAACCTTGCTTATGACTGACATCATTATAAATTTAACAGCACACAAACAACAGTGTCGTCGGTCATTTTAGGTATGATGACATAAATGACGCCATCGCAGGTACATATAAAACCGTATTTATGAGCTACTCTGTTAGTTTATTATAGGCGTTGCAATGACCATGTATCCAAGTGAATTCCAAAGTTGTGGATTAGAAAATTTTGAAAATCTAGTCATGGGCAAGGATTGCCTTGATGTATCACCATCACATGCAGCCGCCCCAGAATGGCCACGAGAACATATTGTTGAATCAGAAAAGTTCTTTTCATTTTGCCATTCTTGCCATAATGAGCAACAGACCCTTGCACACAAAGACCTGGCATTCTCATCAAAAAGATTACCCACTAAAGCTGCAGAAAAAGTGATAGATTCAGATCAGCCACAAAAGCAACTAGCTTCAGCTTCAAATTCTGCAGATTATGATATCTCAAGCACAGATAATCAGCCACAGTTAATCCAGCTTAGCATGGAATGTATGAATTTATTAAATGAGTTTTTTAAAAATCTTGACAAAACTGAAACTTCTGACAGAAATTCTCATGAATCTCATGAATCCCATTTGAAGAAGTTTTCTCAAGTTATACGTAAGTTATACGTAATTTAAAAAAGCAGTACTGCACAAAAAACAGAGATAGTATATTGAAAAGAAAAAAAGCAAAGGTATTCAACCGACCAGGTGTATCGAGATGCAAAAATTGATAGTGACAAACAGTGTTATTATAATGATGAAGTTTATAGACATGCAACAATTTAGTCAGCCAAAAAAAAAGAGCAAGGAACGGTATGATAATGATAAAGATTACCGAAACAAACATAAAAAAAAGTTGCTACTAGAATAATAGGTAGATACTGGGGTGAAAAAAGCTATAATGAAAAAATTAAAACCTCTGCGAGCCTTTAACAAAGAACGAATAAGGACAAAGTGAAAAATTACATTCAGAAGTCCAAGAAGATGGCAAAAATGCATGCTGATTTTCGTAAATTGAGAAACGTTTTACGAATTTTTTACCAGGATTACGAAAAGTGTTCAAAATTATCCGGGTTGCAGGGTTAGCGAGCAACCTCCTGGTTGCATCGGTAGCTAGCAACCTAGTAAGAGACGATCACGTCCAATGTTAAGAAATATAACAACCTATAGCTCCTAATAAAGGAGTCAGATCAAAACAAACTGCAGTCTTTTCAAAGATATTTGATTTTTTGTACATAAATCATAATCGTATACCAGCAGTAAGATTTGAACCCACGCCTCCGAAGAGACTGGTGGCTAACACCAGCACCTTGGACCACTCGGCCACGCTGCTTCTCATAACTATGTATGTGAATCCGGGTTGCAGCAGTAGCTAGCAACCTAGTAAGAGATGATCAGTCCAATGCTAAGAAATATAAAAACCCAGAACTCCTAAAAATAGAGTGTAGATCAAAACAAAAGTACATCATTAGAACCACCTTGTCTGAAACCCTACTAGATAAATAAAGAATTTCGTCATAGTTTATATTAGAGCTATGACGTGAATAGAAAAACACGACATTATGTTGTTGTTTCTGAAGAAGTCATGAAATAATATCATGACGCCATGACGTCATGAAATAAAATCATTTACCATGACGTCATAATTACCATATAAAAAACTACAAAAATGTAAGAGGTCTCATTCATCATTACATAATGGTTAGATCGAAGCAAGCTACACGCAAGTTAAAAAAAACAGTACTACAAAAAAACAAAGATAACATCTTGAAAAGAAAAAAGCAAAGGTATTCAACCGACCAGGCGTATCGAGAAGTAATAATTGATAGTGACAAACAGCGCTATTATAATGATGTAACTTATATTATAATCAGGATTCACTTGTTACTGTTGAGCGACTCGAACTTCTAACTTCGTTGTCAGAAAGAGAGCTCACTAGCCAATGCGCTACAGCAACTGATAGTAAAAAAGTAATTATAGGGTTGATGATGTGTCTAGACATTCCTCACGCAGTCACATCGGCAGGTTTCCTAAATTTAGTACAAAAAATATTAATTATTTGTTGGGGATGAAAAGTACATAGAAGTATATTGTTCAACTTCTGAGGTGAACCATAATCCATATTAACCAAAATCTGAAATACGCGCTTTTAAAAAACTTCTTGCATCAATGAATACAATTAGCTTAAATTGGGGGATGGGGTATTTGTACAGTAATCCGGGTTGCAGCGGTAGGTAGCAACCTAGTAAGAGACGATCATTTTCAATGTTAAGAAATATAAAACACATAACTCCTAAAACAGTAGAGTCGGATATAAGTGTTTCTTATGACATCATATAAGCAATTTCTTATATAATATCATGCATAGCATAAATAAGACTATTGAGTTTCCAATGCATCAGTCATTTATATGATCTAATGTCTGTTGGACGGGCAAAAAAAACGAAAATTTGCTGTTGCAGTTACTATAAATGACGATTCTTTGGAACCAAAACCTAAAATATCAAACGTCATAAGATGTAAAAATCGACAATCTGGACCATCAATTGCGACAACACCAATACGGGCAACCAAAGCAAAGGTAATTGCTAAATTGTCTGAATTATAATAAAGATCGAACTCTTCCCTATACTAACTTGCATAGGCAACTTCACTGTAGTTAAGATTACAGTATTTATATTTTTTTTCAAATTTTGGTTACTATCGACTGTGGTTTGCCTTTTAATAGATTGCACCAACTGCGGTAACCATGATTTTTCAAAACGCAGCGTGGTCTTCGTCGCTATTTAATATGAGATAGACTTCGGTCCTTACTGTAATTTAAAAAAGAAACTGGGTTATTTACATCCTAGCTAAAATAATGGAGATAATATAAATGAACCACAGGGTTCAGTTTCTTTGGGCTTGATTTCATTTTTTTACTGTAAATAAAAACAGGAAAAAGTCTACGGCTTTTTCTTCTTTTAAATAGTAAGAGACAAAACTCAAACAATCAAGTAGCTAACTAAGTCCAATGTATGGAATGGTTTGTTATTTCAGTGATCGTCTTTTAATGTAATGATGTAATCTCTTTGGAGGCGTGGGTTCAAATCTTACCCCTGGTGTACGATTATGATTTATGTACAAAAATCAAATACCTTTGAAAAGACTGCAGTATGAAAAGACATCAAAAATGCAGTTTTTAGTGGAAAAATTTATTCTCTCTTAGAAATAATTTATTTTCGTTACAAAAGATTTTTAACCAAATTAAATTCCTTCAAAATGAGCCATTGAACAACTCTCTACGATGTTCCAGTGTCAAGCTATCTGTAGAAAAAAAAATATGCCGTTTGTGGAGGATAACGTGGTTAAAATCAATTTTCTTGATTTTCAAGCCAATATATTTCCCTTGCTGTTCAAGCCAAATGACAGAAAGTTTCCTATACAGGGGTTTTGGACAAGGCGGTTCTAATGATGTACTTTTTGTTTTGATCTGACTCCTTTTTTAGGAGCTATGAGTTTTTATATTTCTTAACATTGGACGTGATCGTCTCTTACTAGGTTGCTAGCTACCGCTGCAACCCAGATGTGTTACAACCATAAATGACTTTATAGTAAAACTTTATGATTACATCAGTTGAAATGGCTGTTCGTTTTATAATATATGATTACAAACTTGTTCGTCTCTTACTTTAAAAAAGTAAGAGACGAACCTCAAACAATTAAGTAGCTAACTAAGTTAGATGTATGCAATGTTTTGTTATTCCAATGATCATCTTTTAATGTATTAGTTAATGGCGTCATAGTGCAAGCGTCTAGCACGATCGGCCGTTAATTGAAAGGTTGGTGGTTCAACGTCACCCGGGGTCGATTTCTTTTAGTTTGTAATTCAGCTATAAATAAAACCATGATAACGATGATCCTTAGAACATTCAAATTTACAGTATCGATCCCTTATGTAATTTATTTACAAAAATCAAGTATCTTTGAAAAGACTGCAGTATGAAAAGACATAAAAAATGCAGTTTTTAGTGGAAAAATTTATTCTCTCTTAGAAATAATTTATTTTAGTTACAAAAGATTTTTAACCCAATTAATTTCCTTTAAAATGAGCCGATGAACAACTCTCTATATGTAACCATTAGTTGAATGTTTAAGTCACGTATCACGTATCAAGAACCTAACCAAAAATTAAACTAATTTTTAAATTTTCAGGTATTTTTCTAGTCTAAAGTAAAAGATTAAAACTATTGTTCAGACACCATAAATATTTTTGCAGTTTATAACTTTAGCGATTCTGAACTAAAACGAAAATAAAATAAAAATTAATTTTTTCAATTTTTACGTCACGTCGCTCATTAAGTCATATATGGTTATTAGTACACAATAGGTTTTAGATATTACGTCATGTCACTTATTACGTCATATATGGTTATTAGTAGATAATCGGTAAAATGTTCGTTCTTTATTATAAAAACTTCAAAAACGCATTAAAAAGTTGTTCATATTCATTTTTGTATATTTTTTTATATTCAATTTTGTTTTATTCATTTTATATTCGTTATTATGAATCTGAAAAACATTTTGGGGGAGGGGGTTCAAACCCACTAAACCCTTTGGATACATCCTTGAATGTTATAACCCAATTAATTTCCTTTAAAATGAGCTAGTGAACAACCCTCTACGATGTTCCAGTGCCAAGCTATCTCTGGATACAAAAGAAAAAAATAAAAAAAAAATATCCCGTTTAGGCAGAATGTTGTAGTAGCTGCCACTTTTCTTGATTTTCAAGCCAATATATTTCCCTTGCTGTTCAAGCCAAGGGACAGAAAGTTTCCTATACAGGGGTTTCGGACAAGGCGGTTCTAATGGTGTACTTTTTGTTTTGATCTGACTCCTTTGTTAGGAACTATGGGTTTTTATATTTCTTAACATTGGACGTGATCGTCTCTTACTAGGTTGCTAGCTACCGCTGCAACCCGGATAACTTTATGTAAATTTTATGCTATATCATTACAAACAGGAAAAAGCCTACGGCTTTTTCTTCTTTGAAATAGTAAGAGACGAACCTCAAGTAACTACCCCTGGAACCACCATTTATCAGTTACTATGGATGAGAGATCGTTCTTTACTGTAATTACTGTTCAAGCCAAGGGACAGAAAGTTTCCTATACAGGGGTTTCGGACAAGGCGGTTCTAATGGTGTACTTTTTGTTTTGATCTGACTCCTTTTTTAGGAACTATGAGTTTTTATATTTCTTCACATTGGACGTGATCGTCTCTTACTAGGTTGCTAGCTACCGCTACCACCCGGAAAAGAAAGAAAGAAATACCCCGTTTGTGGAGAATAACGTGGTTAAAGTCAATTTTCTTGATTTTCAAGCCAATATATTTCCCTTGCTGTTCAAGCCAAGGGACAGAAAGTTTCCTATACAGGGGGTTTCGGACAAGGCGGTTCTAATGGTGTACTTTTTGTTTTGATCTGACTCCTTTGTTAGGAACTATGGGTTTTTATATTTCTTAACATTGGACGTGATCGTCTCTTACTAGGTTGCTAGCTACCGCTGCAACCCGGATAGGTTGCTAGCTACCACTTAAACCCGGATTATGTAATAGGTTGCTAGCTACCGCTGCAACCTAGATATTCTTATTTCTGCTACTATGGGCTAAGGTTCGTTCTTTCATGTAAAACTAGCAAAAAATTTTTTAAGCCTGATGAAGATTTAACTAATGTGTCAAAAGTAAGGTTGCAAGTCGACGATTTTGTTTTGGCCTTACTATAATTGGTATGGTGAAATAATAATATGCATATGGCTCTTAAATCATACTTCTTTATGGTTCCATTTGGTCTAGTGGCTAGGATAGTTAACTTTCACTTAACAGGCTGGGGTTCGATTCCCGGTGTGGGAAGATTTTTAACTCTATAATCTTCGAACATTTGAACCTTTTATAATCTATAATTATGTATAATATAAATGCTGTAATCTTAACTATAGTGAAGTTGCGTATGCAAGTTAGTATAGGGAAGAGTTCGATCTTTATTATATTTTTTCCCGATACGAGATAAGACTTCGCGAGCGGTATAATGTCAAGACTTGTCAAAACAAATTAGGCTTCGCTTTATAAAAAAAGGAAATAAGTAAGGCCACGTAACTTTTAAATGGGTGTAGTGAACCTAATTTAATTATACATATTTAGAATCAGCATGAAAAGGCAATTCTTTTGATATGTATATAGAAAAAAAAATTTTTCGGGGGGGATAATTTAAAAAAAAAATTGTTTTTGAAGAATTTTAAAATAATTATAATAGGAAAAACAGCGAGAGTTTACATTAAGTGCGCGCTACATGTACAAGCTAGCTGTAATCTTATTAAAATTAATTATAGCCTAATATAATATTTTTTTTATTAGTTACAAATGGTAAAAAGAAAAAAAAAAGAAAATTTAAAGAAGCGCTATAAAGGTTTAAGCAAAACTTAGAATAAGCTTAGAAAGCAAAAAGAGTGCTAGGTAAAGGAAACGAAAAGCGATATAAAAATAAATTATAACCTAAAAACTTACCAGGAGGTAAAGGCCAAGGACAAAATCCATTAAAAATAAACCAAAAATTAAACCTCATCGTCACAAGCAAACCACAGTAGTTCAAGATAATAATTTTAACTCTTGCGATGTTTTGGATCTGAGAAAACGAACTAGCACAGGAGAATCCTAGTTTAAACAATTGGTTTTCACCTGCGCCAACCCAAACACCCAAATCCCAATCCGTTGAACCCTAACACAAATTAAACAATATCCACTTTTTCTTTGAAAATAAAATATAGCTTTACGCAACAAAAGAAAACTCGCAGTAACTTTATCTGAAAAAAGAATAGCCCAAGATAAAATTGTGCCCAAAAATTATTAAATAATTAATTATTGTGTGTGCGGGTTCATAATAGTCTTTTTAGCTGTTGCATTGACAATAGGACCTGGAAACGTTATAAGGAGCTACCAGAAGGCAGTCATGGTAAGCGAACCTTCAGAGTACAGGCAAAGTCATTTGATAATGGCATTACAGGTATAAGGTGAACAGCAAAAATTTTTTTTTTTAGCTTATCAGATATAAGCTGTAAATAAAAGCCTTAAACCAAAGAGACATTAAAGCTGAAAAAAAGAGAGATTACAGACAAAAACGTTATAAAACTGTCTAAAGTACCTAGAAATTCGAAAAGAATTGAAAAGCTTAAAAGTCTGAATAGACAAACAGGCTTATAAGATAATGACAGTTAATGACACAAGTGGGTTCAAAATAGAACCAAAGTTTTAAAACAAAATGTAAATAGTCGTATATGAGAAAAGTTATATAGTTGTAACAAATGTAATTGAGAAAATATCTACTGTTATAAATACTAGTCTATACCGTGTTCTGTTTTTAAAAAATGCTTTAAGTTTTAACCAATAGTATAGTAACATATCTAGTTTTGCGACTTAAATACTTGTGTAAGTTATTACACAATGCTTATTTATATATACGCTGTTTTAATTTTTAACTAGTGATGTAATGTTATATGTAAATGTTAGACCTCGAGTCAAAGTATTAATAATTTTTTTTATTGTAAAATAATCTGTTTAGCATTAAGTTTGAAAGAATAATCCAGCAAGGAACATAATGTTTCGATTTAAGCGGGTTATTATTTTTGGAGCAATTAAAAAAGTGGAGAAAGTAATTAAAAGTAATTAACTTTCGAATGCATTGATATATACGAAAATTGAGTGTTTCATTCTGCTATATATGTAAAAATATATGCTTTATATGTATACTAATGTGGATATTTATTTTAGATACAGCATTAGCTATTTTTTTGGAAATCAAATTTTTCGTAGCATCTTTTCGGATCCATTTTTCCTTCAATCATATTTTGACACATTTTTGGAAAGTAACAAATTTTGAAGACACTTCAAATATATCCTTATACTATCATCTTATACTCGATCAACTGATATTTTGGAAACTATAGCAGTAATACCGACTTTACTACAAGTTCGTCAGAAAGTGAGATAAAAACAGAACTTAATTTAGGCCTAGAAAATGTGCTACATAGCCCAATGGCTTATGTTATTGAAATATGTGAAAATGCTTTGTGCTGGAAAAATATGTGAAAACTTAAAAATCAAAATGTTATGTGTAATTTACCCAAGGCATTTCTAAAACGAAAAATATACGGTATATCAACCACATCACACAGATAAATTAAATTATTAAGGGGAATTAAATTTAAACTCAAATAATTCATAAACTTGTCTAATATAACTTGAAATCTAATTTTAGCAAAACCATTAATCTTATGTTTAAGCCGCTTGGGGTCAAATTAAAAGAGAAGATGCATATGAAGAAGGATAAAAGAGTAATTTTCAGTCCTAGAGACAGAAAAAAAGAAACAAGGATGAATTTCAAATTGAAATGAACAAAAAAGAACATGGCCTATATTGGACCAGAAACATAACCCTAAGGAAACCCATTGAGAGTAGATGCACATAATGACCCAAAAATGGCAGCATAATAGCTGTAAACAAAATTAATTTGTTTTAAAAGTAAAATATTGAGAATTGGGACAATTCTTCTTTGAATGGGGAGTATTGTGGTAAAGCTTTCTAATTTAGTTAATTATTAATTGAGTAAAATATATTAAGACGCAAAAACAAAGTTTCAAAATACCACTTTTTTAAGATAAAGATACAAATCGTGGAATGTGTGGGCTTGGAGGGAACTTGCTCAATAACCAATTTCCTGGCTAAATGCATCAATGTACCGGAAGGACGTGGTTAGTTTTCCAAATATATACCCCGATTTTTGAGACTGAAGTCAGACTTTTTGACTTGCAGGGTGAACCTCTGCCCCTTTGTTTTCTCATTAGAAATACCTTGGGATCTTGTCGGATCATTGTAAGTGTCTGCATCTTATTATATATCATTGTAGTTTTTGAGACTTGTGGTCCACTTGGGACAGCAGGTCCCAGTAGGGAGTATATATCTGATTATTATTATATGTTAAATGAATAAAAGTATTGTATTTTAGACAACCTCTCTACAATCTACATTTAGCCCTCGAACATACCCAGTCGGTACGCCACATTAGTTCGGTCATAGCCTAAGGCACGCTACCAAAGTTTAATTACCTTAGGGCCAGAGTTTATCTCCCAAATAAAGGGAGAATAAAGGCATCTACGACTACATTCCCCAAATACCCATAAAATACACTTCACAACAAAAACAGGAAAAAGCCTAAGGCTTTTTCTTCTTTGAAACAGTAAGAGACGAGCCTAAAAATCAAGTAGCTCACTAAGTCCAATGTATGCAATGGTGTGTAATTCCAATGATGGTCTTTTAATGTAATTCGTTTTTTAACTATAAATACAGACAGGAAAAAGCCTACGGCTTTTTCTTCTTTTAAATAGTAAGAGACGAAACTCAAACAATCAAGTAGCTAACTAAGTCCAATGTATGGAATGGTTTTTTATTTCAGTGATCGTCTTTTAATGTAAATTTACTAACCTATACTATAGTTAAGTGGCCTATATAATTTAGTATAGGCAAGAGGTCGTTCTTTATTATAATTTTTAACCCAATTAATTTCCTTAATAATGAGCCATTGAACAACTCTCTACGATGTTCTTTTCCTTCGCTGTTGATAGGTATGCTTGTATATATATATTTTTATTGCTGCTACATAAACTGCAATTGCTCCTTCCAAAATTAATATACGAATTTTCTAAGAAGTACGCCTCCGTATATTCACTGTGTTGTCGAACATTTATTATTGCATCTATAAACTGTTCCGCAGTTGCCAATCCATACCTTGGAAGCTTTTCATTAAACTGACAACATTTCTTTTGGATATTATTATGAAGCTTTGCCAAAGCATTTCTAGCCGACTTTTCAACAGCATCCGCTCTTTCAAAGAGAATTTTAATCTGTAATTTTGAATACTTTTCGTGATCCTGGTAAAACATGCGTAAAATGTTTCTCAACTTACGAAGATCAGCCTGCATTTTTGCCATCTTCTTGTATTTCTGAATGTAATTTTTCCCTTTGTCCTTATGCGTTCTTCGGTACAACCTCGCAGAAAATTTAATTTTTTCATTATAGATTTTGTCACCCCAGTATCTACCCATTATTCTGGTAGCAACTTTTTTCTTATATATTTTTCGGTAATCTTCATCATTGTGATAACGCTCCTTGATCTTTTGTTTGGCTGTCTCAATTTTTACTTCTCGATACACCTGGACGGTTGAATACCTTTGCTTTTGGTTTTTCTTATATTTGATGCGGTAATCTTCATCATTGTGATAACTCTCCTTGAACTTTTGTTTGGCTGTCTCAATTTTTGCATGTCTATAATCTTCATCATTTTGATAACACATCTTGCTGTTTTGTTTTGCTATCTCAATTATTACTTCTCGATACGCCTGGTCGGTTGAATACCTTTGCTTTTTTCTTTTCAAGTTACTATCTCTGTTGTCTGTGTAGTACTGTTTTTTTAACTTGCGTGCAGCTTGCTTTGATCTAACCATTATCTAATTAACGAATGAGACCATTTAAGAAACTTGTTTATTTACATCCTAGCTAAAGTAACGGAGATAATATGAATGAACCACAGGGTTCAGTCTCTTTGGGCTTGAGTTCGTTTTTTACTGTAAATACAAACAGGAAAAAGCCTACGGCTTTTTTTCTTTTAAATAGTAAGAGACGAAACTCAAACAATCAAGTAGCTAACTAAGTCCAATGTCTGGAATGGTTTGTTATTTCAGTGATCGTCTTTTAATGTAATTATTTTAGTTACTATGGTCTGGAAATTTGTTCTTTACTGTATGTACAGCAGTTTCCTTTAAAATAAGCCATTACACAGCTCTTTATTATGACCACGATCTGTTTTATTTAATATTAGAGTTCGGTCTTTAAGTTATCATATACTGTTAAAATTCTTTCTTATATGGCCGTTTCTTAGTGTAGTGGTTAGCACTTAAGACTTTGAATCCTGCGTTCCGAGTTCAAATCCCGGTGGACGGTTCCTACGAAATGTAGTTTAATTATACTACCATTTAGGTTTCTACCTTAATTCTTTCTTTTCAAAATTAAATTAGTTACTATCGCCTAGAGTTAGTTCTTTACCATATCGTAACAATTTGTTATATAATAATAATTAATTTTGTTAATTACAAAATGTGTCTATATACGACACTTTCCTTTAAAATGAGCCATTACACAGCTCTTTATTATGACCACGAACTGTTCGATTTAATACTTAAGTTACTATGGGTTCAGTTTGTTCCTTATTGTAAAACCATTGAACAACTCTCTACGATGTTCCAGTGCAAAGCTATCTGTTGAATTACTAACCTATACTATAATTAAGTGGCGTATAAAATTTAGTATAGACAAGAGGTCGTTCCTTATTATAATAATTAGCTAATTTGACAAGACATAGTAGGTAACTAAGGGCAAGAGTTGGTTCTTTACTATAACAACCAGGATGACGTCAGTTACAACTTGGAATTTGTTTTATGCTATATCATTACAAACAGGAAAAAGCCTACGGCTTTTTCTTCTTTGAAATAGTAAGAGACGAACCACAAGTAACTACCCCTGGAACCACCATATATCAGTTACTATGCATGAGCGATCGTTCTTTACTGTAAATTAGTTACGAAAGATTTTTAACCCACTTAATTTCCTTTAAAATGAGCCATTGAACAACTCTCTATGATGTTATAGTACCAAGCTATCTGTGGGAAGGAAAAAAAGACTAAAGAAAAAAAGAAAAAAATATACCGTTTAGGCAGAATGTTGTAGTAGCTGCCACTTTTCTTGATTTTCAAGCCAATATATTTCCCTTGCTGTTCAAGCCAAGGGACAGAAAGTTTCCTATGCAGTGGTTTCGAGTGAGGCGGTTCTAATGGTGTACTTTTTGTTTTGATCTGACTCCTTTTTTAGGAGCTATGGGTTTTTATATTTCTTAACATTGGACGTGATCGTCTCTTACTAGGTTGCTAGCTACCGCTGCAATCTGAATAATTACAAACAGGAAAAAGCCTACGGCTTATTCTTCTTTGAAATAGTAAGAGACGAACCTCAAACAACCAAGTAGCTAACTAAGTCCAATGTATGTAATGGTTTGTTATTGTAAAGATCTTCTTTTGTAGTTTTGTAAGAAAAATGATTATATTTAAAAAAAAATTTTTATAATAACAAAACATTTTTAACCCCATTAATTTCCTTTAAAATGAGCCATTAAACAACTCTCTACGATGTTGCAGTAACCTATACTTTAATTAAGTGGCGTATAAAATTTAGTATAGGAAAGAGGTCGTTCTTTATTATATTAAATTTAAAATTTCAAAAAACAACTCAGTTTCCCTACCTCTTAGCTAAATATAATAACTTTAATATAAATTAATAAAGGTAAGAGGTCGTTCTTTATTATAATTCTTAGGAGTTAGGGGTTTTTATATTTCTTAAGATTGGACGTGATCGTCTCTTACTAGGTTGCTAGCTACCGCTGCAACCCGGATCTTCAGAAACAACAATATAATTTCGTGTTTTTCTATTCATGTCATAGCTCTAATATAAAACCCGGATACCCCTGGAGCCACCGTATATCAGTTACTATTGGCAAGAGATCGTTCTTTACTGTAATAATGGTAAGTATGCCCACTTGTTACCTGGGAGAAGGGGGTTCGATTCCCCGTCGGGGAGAACTTTCTTTTTTTCCACTCGCGTGAGACCATATTTTTTCAAGATTTAAAATTATTAAGCACACAAAATCCCGTGTCGAGTATCTAAAACCTAGCATAAAACAAAACTAATTTTAAAATTTTCAGGTATTTATCTTGTTTGAATTACAAAATTAGTATTATTGGTTAGACACCATAAATATTTTTGCAGTTTAAATAATAAGTTTAGTGATTCTGGACTGAAAACTAAAATAATTGCAATTATGAGACAATAATATGGAGATATGTACTTTACGGGTTACAGGATACAATAATAAATTTGAACTGAGATGAAAAAAAAATTTCTTCCAGGAGACAAAAAGCAAAACTAATTTTAGAATTTTCATGTATTTTTGTTGTTTAAATTAAAAAATTACTATTACTGATTAGGCATCATAAATATTTTTGCAGTTTACATAATAATTTTAGCGATTAAGCCAAAAAAGAAAATTTTGGTTCCAGGAGTTTCGGTTACTATTGAGACAAGTAGCTATTATTACTATAGAGTTCATTACATGGACTGTTTTATTGCTTCAAAATTCAAATATCTTTGAAAAGACTGCAGTATGAAAATACATCAAAATGCAATTTTTTTGACAAAATTGATTCTACTTTAAAAAGTATTTTATTTTTAAATACAAAAGTGACTAGATGTTGCAATTTCCTTTAAAATGAGCTATTATACAGCTCTCTATGATTTTCCAGTGCCCAGCTAGCTGAGCAGAAAGAAAAAGCGGAAAGAAAAAAATATCCCGTTTGTGGAGAATAACGTGGTAAAAGTCAATTTTCTTGATTTTCAAGCCAATATATTTTCTTTGTTATTCAAGCCAAAGGGAGGTAAGTTTCCTTTATAGAGGATTCGGACAAGGCGGTTCTAATGGTGTACTTTTTGTTTTGATCTGACTCTTTTTTTAGGAGTTGGGGGGTTTTATATTTCTTGACATTGGAGGTGATCGTCTCTTACTAGGTTGCTAGCTACCGCTGCAACCCGGATTCCTTATATACTAATTATGACGTCACTCTATTCACGTCATAGCTCTAATATAAAACTATGATGACGTTCATTATTTATCTAGTAGGGTTTCAGACAAGGTATTTCTAATGATGTACTTTTGTTTTGATCTGACTCTATTTTTAGGAGTTTTGGGTTTTTATATTTCTTAGCATTGGACTGATCGTCTATTACTAGGTTGCTAGCTACTGCTGCAACCCAAATTCACATATATATTTATTTATGAGACGCAGCCTGGCCGAGTGGTCCAAGGCACTGGTGTTAGCCACCAGTCTCTTCAGAGGCGTGGGTTCATTCTTACCGCTGGTATACGATTATGTTTGAAAGACTGCAGTGTGAAAAGACATCAAAAATGCAGTTTTTGGTGGAAAAATTTATTCTCTTTTAGAAATAATTTATTTTAGTTACTATAGATTTTTAACCCAATTAATTTCCTTTAAAATGCGCTATTGAACAACCCTTTACGATGTTCCAGTGCCAAGCTATCTGTGGAAAAGAAAAAAGAAAAAAAAAAGTAAAAAATATCCCGTTTAGGCAGAATGTTGTAGTAGCTGCCACTTTTCTTGATTTTCAAGCCAATATATTTCCCTTGCTGTTCAAGCTAAGGGACAGAAAGTTTACTATACAGGGGTTTCGGACAAGGCGGTTCTAATGGTGTACTTTTGAATTTGATCTGACTCCTTTTTTAGGAACTATGGGTTTTTATATTTCTTAACATTGGACGTGATCGTCTCTTACTAGGTTGCTAGCTACCGCTGCAACCCGGATTTAGCATAGGCAAGAGGTCGTTCTTTATTATAAAAACTGTTCCGCAGTTGCCAATCCATACCTTGGAAGCTTTTTATTAAACTGACAACATTTCTTTTGGATATTACTATGAAGCTCTGCCAAAGCATTTCTAGCCAACTTTTCAACAGCATCCGCTCTTTCAAAGAGAATTTTAATCTGTAATTTTGAATACTTTTCGTGATCCTAGTAAACATGCGTAAAATGTTTCTCAATTTACGAAGATCAGCGTGCATTTTTGCCATCTTCTTGTATTTCTGAATGTAATTTTTCCCTTTGTCCTTATGTGTTCTTCGTACAACCTCGCAGAGAATTTAATTTTTTCATTATAGCTTTCGTCAGCCCAGTATCTACCCATTATTCTGGTAGCAACTTTTTTCTTATATATTTTTCGGTAATCTTCATCATTGTGATAACGCTCCTTGATCTTTTGTTTGGCTTTCTCAATTTTTACTTTTCGATACACCTGGTCAGTTGAATACCTTTGCTTTTCTTTTTTCTTATATTTGATTCGGTAATCTTCATCATTGTGATAACGCTCCTTGAAATTTTGTCTAGCCTGCTCAATTGTTGATTCTCTGTAATCTTCATCATTGTGATAACGCTCCTTGATCTTTTGTTTGGCTGTCTCAATTTTCGCATGTCTATAATCTTCATCATTGTGATAACACATCTTGCTGTTTTGTTAGATTACTTCTCGATACGCCTGGTCGGTTGAATACCTTTGCTTTTTTCTTTTCGAGATACTATCTCTGTTTTTTTTTGTAGTACTGTTTTTTTAACTTGCGTGTAGCTTGCTTTGATCTAACCATTATGTTTTCATGAATGAGACCATTTACAGTTTTGAAGTTTCTTATATAGTAATTATGACGTCACGGCGTAATGATTTTTTTTTCATGACGTGATGGCGTTATGATATTATTTCATGACGTCTTCAGAAATAACAACTTCATGTCGTGTATTTCTATTCAAGTCATACCTCTAATATAAAACTATGACGACATTCATTATTTATCTAGTAGGGTTTCAGGCAAGGTATTTCTAATGATGTACTTTTGTTTTGATCTGACTCTATTTTTAGGAGTTTTGGGTTTTTATATTTCTTAGTATTGGACTGATCGTCTCTTACTAGGTTGCTAGCTACTGCTAAAACCCGGATTCACATATATATATATATTCATCAGAGGCAGCCTGGCCGAGTGGTCCAAGGCACTGGTGTTAGCCACCAGTCTCTTCGGAGGCTTGGGTTCAATTCTTACCGCTGGTATTATGTTTGAAAGACTGCAGTGTGAAAAGACATCAAAAATGCAGTTTTTGGTTGAAAAATTTATTCTCTTTTAGAAATAACTTATTTTAGTTACTATAGACTTTTAACCCAATTAATTTCCTTTAAAATGAGCCATTGAACAACTATCTACGATGTACCAGTGCCAAGCTATCTCTGGAAACAAAGAAAAAAAAAGAGAAACAAAATATGCCATTTGTGGAGAATCCTGTAGTAGCTGCCACTTTTCTTGATTTTCAAGCCAATATATTTCCCTTGCTGTCCAAGCCAATGGACAGATATTTTACTATACAGGGCTTTCGGACAAGGCGGTTCAAATGGTGTACTTTTTGTTTTGATCTGACTCCCTTTTTTGGAGCTATGGGTTTTTATATTTCTTAACTTTGGACGTGATCGTCTCTTACTAGGTTGCTAGCTACCGCTGCAACCCGGACATATCAGTTGCTATGGGAGAGAGATAGTTCTTTACTGTAATAAGCATACCCACTTGTCTCGTGAGAGAACGGGTTCTTTACTATAATCCAAAAAGAAAATTCGAAATCACAAGCTATTTCAAAACCAAAATGAATTTAGGAAAACGCTTCTGAGCTGCTCTGCTGCGAATATCGTTAGCGCGAGTTGAAGGTTCTCAAATGCACTTTGCAATTTGGGCAAGAATGAACAATATTCATGCAAGATGGGATACAACACGGAATTAAACAGCAGCCAAATCAACATCCGATTAAAGCAAGAATTCCTCCACTTATTCAGGCAAGAAGACTTGGTCCTGATATAACTTACTAGGTTGCTAGCTACCGCTGCAACCTGGATTGCTAGCTACCGCTGCAACCTGGATAATAACTACTACATGGGATCTTCTTGACTGACACCTTTTATGATGAACTATGTCGATCCTTTATACTTTAGTTACTATGGGCTACACTTCGTTCTTTAATGTAATTTGTAGTTCAATTACTATAGGCTATTGTTCGTTCTTTAATATAATTTTACACTATATGATTACAAACAGGAAAAAGCCTACGGCTTTTTCTTCTTAGAAATAGTAAGAGACGAGCCACAAATAATTAACTAGCTAATTAAGTCTGATGTATGCAATGTTTTTTTATTACAATGATCGTCTTTTAATGTGTTAATTAATGGCGTCATAGTGCAAGTGTCTAGCATGATCGGCCGTTAATCGAAAGGCTGGTGATTCAAGGCCACCCGGAGTCGATTTCTTTTAGTTTGTAATTCAGCTATAAATAAAACCATAATAACGATGATGCTTACAAAATTCCAATTTACAGTATCGATCTTTTATGTAATTGCGGCTACCCCTGGAACCACCATATATCCGTTACTATGGCCGAGAGATCGTTCTTTACTGTAATAATACATTCTATATGGTCTAGAGGTTGGGATAGCTCTCACCCAGTTGGCTTGAGTTCAATTATGATGATTTCTTAAGGAACATAATTAAAATTTCTTAATGTAATAAAAATAATTTGTTTTAATTACAAATGGTTTTTAACCCCATTAATTTTCTTTAAAATGAGCCATTGAACAACTCTCTACGATGTTCCAGTGCCAAGCTATCTGTTGAATTACTAACCTATACTATAATTAAGTGGCGTATAAAATTTAGTATAGGCAAGAGGTCGTTCTTTATTATAACTACCGCTGCAACCCGGATTAATACTTCAGTTACTAGGGGTTACAGTTCGTTCCTTATTGTAATTTTTGCTTTTGATCTGACTTTTTTTTAGGAGTTATGGGTTTTTATATTTCTTAACATTGGACGTGATCGTCTCTTACTAGGTTGATAGCTACCACTGCAACCCGGACTAGGTTGCTAGCTGCCGCTGCAACCCGAATTACAAACAGGAAAAAGCCTACGGCTTTTTCTTCTTTGAAATAGTAAGAGACGAACCTTAAACAATCAAGTAGCTAACTAAGTCCAATGTATGCAATGGTTTGTTATTGTATTGATCATCTTTTAATGTAATTTCGTAAGAAAAATGATTCTATTTTAAAAATAATTTATTTTATAATTACAAAATTTTTTTAACCCCATTAATTTGCTTTAAAATGAGCCATTAAACAACTCTCTACGATGTTCCAGTGCCGAGCTATCTGTGGAATTACTAACCTATACTATAATTAAGTGGCGTATAAAATTTAGTATAGGCAAGAGGTCGTTCTTTATTATAACTAATTATGACGTCACTCTATTCACGTCATAGCTCTAATATAAAACTATGATGACGTTCATTATTTATCTAGTAGGGTTTCAGACAAGGTATTTCTAATGATGTACTTTTGTTTTGATCTGACTCTATTTTTAGGAGTTTTGGGTTTTTATATTTCTTAGCATTGGACTGATCGTCTATTACTAGGTTGCTAGCTACTGCTGCAACCCAAATTCACATATATATTTATTTATGAGAGGCAGCCTGGCCGAGTGGTCCAAGGCACTGGTGTTAGCCACCAGTCTCTTCAGAGGCGTGGGTTCAATTCTTACCGCTGGTATACGATTATGTTTGAAAGACTGCAGTGTGAAAAGACATCAAAATGCAGTTTTTGGTGGAAAAATTATTCTCTTTTAGAAATAATTTATTTTAGTTACTATAGATTTTTAACCCAATTAATTTCCTTTAAAATGAGCTATTGAACAACCCTCTACGATGTTCCAGTGCCAAGCTATCTCTGGATACAAAAAAAGAAAAAAAAAAGAAAAAAAAAGAAAAAAGTATCCCGTTTAGGCAGAATGTTGTAGTAGCTGCCACTTTTCTTGATTTTCAAGCCAATATATTTCCCTTGCTGTTCAAGCCAAGGGACAGAAATTTTACTATGCAGGGGTTTCGGACAAGGCGGTTCTAATGGTGTACTTTTTGTTTTGATCTGACTCTTTTTTAAGAACTATGGGTTTTTATATTTCTTAACATTGGACGTGATCGTCTCTTACTAGGTTGCTAGCTACCGCTGCAACCCGGATTTACTATGACAGCGAACCGTTTGATTTAATACTTAAGTTACTATGAGTTAAAGTTCCTTATTGTAATATATCTTATATGTAACTTTTATTTTATAAGTCTCCGATAGTCTAATGGTAAGCATGCCCACTTGTTACCTGGGAGAAGGGGGTTCGATTCCCCGTCGGGGAGAACTTTTAATTTGTTGAATTAAAAGCACTATCTTTTCAATTTAAAATTTAAAAAAGAAACTTGTTTATTGACATTCTAGCTAAAATAATGAAGATAATATGAATGAACCACAGGGTTCAGTTTCTTTGGACTTGAGTTCGTTTTTTCACTATAAATACAAACAGGAAAAAGCCTACGGCTTTTTCTTCTTTTAAATAGTAAGAGACGAAACTCAAACAATCAAGTAGCTAACTAAGTCCAATGTATGGAATGGTTTGTTATTTCAGTGATCGTCTTTTAATGTAAAAAATTTTCAGGTATTTTGTTAGTTTGAATGAAAAGATTAAAATTATTGCTCAGACATCATAAATATTTTTGCAGTTTACATAATAACTTTAGCGATTCTAAACTGAAATACTAACTCAGTCCAATATATGCAATGGTGTGCTTTTCTAATGATCGTCCTTTAATATAATTACTTAACATTGGAGGTGATCGTCTCTTACTAGGTTGCTAGCTACCGCTGCAACCCGGACTACCCCTGGAACCACCATATATCAGTTACTACGGGTGAAAGATCGTTCTTTACTGTAATACTTTATTATGAAATAAATTACAAACAGGAAAAAGCCTACGGCTTTTTCTTCTTTGGAATAGTAAGAGACGATCCTCAAATAATCAGGCAGCTAACTAGGATTATAATTTGTTCTTTAACATAAACTTCATTAATCGGATATTTTTATATATCCTATATGGTCTAGAGGTTGGGATAGCTCTCACCCAGTAGGCTCGAGTTCAATTTCTGTTTGGGAAATTTTTACTTATGATGATTTCTTAAGGAACATAATTAAAATTTCTTAATGTAATAAAAATAATTTATTTTAATTACAAAAGGTTTTTAACCCCATTAATTTCCTTTAAAATGAGCCATTGAACAACTCTCTACGATGTTCCAGTGCCATGCTATCTGTTGAAGTACTAACCTATACTATAATTAAGTGGCGTATAAAATTTAGTATAGGCAAGAGGTCGTTCTTTATTATAAAAATCTTACCGCTGGTATACGATTATGTTTGAAAGACTGCAGTGTTAAAAGACATCAAAAATGCAGTTTTTGGTGGAAAAATTTATTCTCTTTTAGAAATAATTTATTTTAGTTACTATAGATTTTTAACCCAATTAATTTCCTTTAAAATGAGCCATTGAACAACTCTCTACGATGTTCCAGTGCCAAGCTATCTCTGGATACAAAAGAAAAAAAAAAAGAAAAAAATATCCCGTTTAGGCAGAATGTTGTAGTAGCTGCCACTTTTCTTGATTTTCAAGCCAATATATTTCCCTTGCTGTTCAAGCCAAGGGACAGAATGTTTCCTATACAGGGGTTTCGGACAAGGCGGTTCTAATGGTGTACTTTTTGTTTTGATCTGACTCCTCTGTTAGGAACTATGGGTTTTTATATTTCTTAACATTGGACGTGATCGTCTCTTACTAGGTTGCTAGCTACTGCTGCAACCCAGATAAGACTTTGAATCCGGCGATCTGAGTTCAATACTTAATACTTAAGTTACAATGGGTTCAGTTCGTTCCTTATTGTAATTATCTAGTAGGGTTTCAGACAAGGTAGTTCTAATGATGTACTTTTGTTTTGATCTGACTCTATTTTTAGGAGTTTTGGGTTTTTATATTTCTTAGCATTGGACTGATCGTCTCTTACTAGGTTGCTAGCTACTGCTGCAACCCAAATTCACATATATATTTATTTATGAGAGGCAGCCTGGCCGAGTGGTCCAAGGCACTGGTGTTAGCCACCAGTCTCTTCGGAGGCGTGGGTTCAAATCTTACCGCTGGTATACCATTATGTTTGAAAGACTGCAGTGTGAAAAGACATCAAAAATGCAGTTTTTGGTGGAAAAATTTATTCTCTTTTAGAAATAATTTATTTTAGTTACTATAGATTTTTAACCCAATTAATTTCCTTTAAAATGAGCTATTGAACAACCCTCTACAATGTTCCAGTGCCAAGCTATCTCTGGATACAAAAAAAGAAAAAAAGAAAAAAATATCCCGTTTGTGGAGAATAACGTGGTTAAAGTCAATTTTCTTGATTTTCAAGCCAATATATTTCCCTTGCTGTTCAAGCCAAGGGACAGAAAGTTTCCTATACAGGGGTTTCGGACAAGGCGGTTCTAATGGTGTACTTTTTGTTTTGATCTGACTCCTTTGTTAGGAACTATGGGTTTTTATATTTCTTAACATTGGACGTGATCGTCTCTTACTAGGTTGCTAGCTACCGCTGCAACCCGGATTTAAAATGAGCCATTGAACAACTTTCTACGATGTTCCAGTGCAAAGCTATCTCTGGATAACAAGAAAGAAAAAAATATCCCGTTTAGGCAGAATGTTGTAGTAGCTGCCACTTTTCTTGATTTTCAAGCCAATATATTTCCCTTGCTGTTCAAGCCAAATGACAGAAAGTTTCCTATACAGGGGTTTCGGACAAGGCGGTTCTAAGGGTGTACTTTTTGTTTTGATCTGACTCCTTTTTTAGGAACTATGGGTTTTTACATTTCTTAACATTGGACGTGATCGTCTCTTACTAGGTTGCTAGCTACCGCTGCAACCCGGATGTAAGTTTCCTACATAGGGTTTTCGGACAAAACATTATAATTATAATGGTCTACTTTGTGTTTCGATCTGACTCTATTTTTACGAATTATGGGCTATTTTATTTTTTGCCATGGGACGTGATCGATCCTTTATGTAAACTGGAAACAAAGAAAAGAGAAAAAAATACCCCGTTTAGGCAGAATGTTGTAGTAGCTGCCACTTTTCTTGATTTTTTAGTACTGATTTTTTAACTTGTGTGTAGCTTGCTTTGATCTAACCATTATGTATTCATGAATGAGACCATTTACAGTTTTGACGTTTCTTATATAGTAATTATGACGTCACTGCATTAAAAATACAGTTTTTATTGGAAAAATTTATTCTCTTTTAGAAATAATTTATTTTAGTTACTATAGATTTTTAACCCAATTAATTTCCTTTAAAATGAGCTATTGAACAACCCTCTACGATGTTCCAGTGCCAAGCTATCTCTGGATACAAAAAAGAAAAAAAAAAAGAAAAAAATATCTCGTTTGGGGAGAATAACGTGGTTAAAGTCAATTTTCTTGATTTTCAAGCCAATATATTTCCCTTGCTGTTCAAGCCAAGGGACAGAAAGTTTCCTATACAGGGGTTTCGGACAAGGCGGTTCTAATGGTGTACTTTTTGTTTTGATCTGACTCCTGCTTTAGGAGCTATGGGTTTTTATATTTCTTAACATTGGACGTGATCGTCTCTTACTAGGTTGCTAGCTACCGCTGCAACCCGGATCACTTATTACGTCATATATGGTTATTAGTAGATAATCGGTAAAATATTCGTTCTTTATTATAATAATAGAGTTCGTTCTTTATTATAATAAAAAATTAAGTTTTCTGTAGAAAATAATTAATTTAAAAGAAAATTAAGTAAAAATAGCACTAGATCTAGAGATTTCCTTTAAAATGAGCCATTGAACAACTCTCTACAATGTCCCAGTGCCAAGCTATCTGTGGAAAAGAAGAAGAAGAAGAAAGAAAGAAAAAATATCCTGTTTGTGGGATATTTTTCTTGGCCGAGTGGTCCAAGGCGCTGGTGTTAGTCACTAGTCTCTTCGGAAATATGGGTTCAAATCCTACCACTGGTATACGATTATGACGTCATTGATCAATCTTTAATATGAAATATGCGATTTTTCGTAAAAAACTGATTCTATTTTAAAAATACATTGTTTTAAGTACAAAAGGTTTTTAACCCAAATAATTTCCTTTAAAATGAGGCATTGAACAACTCTCTACGATGTTCCAGTGCCAAGCTATCTGTGGAAAAGAAGAAGAAAGAAAAAAATATCCCCTTTGTGGAGACTAACGTGGTAAAAGTCAATTTTCTTGATTTTCAAGCCAATATATATTCTTTGTTATTCAAGCCAAAGGGCGGTAAGTTTCCCTTATAGGAATTTTGGACAAGGCGATACTAATGGTGTACTTTTTGTTTTGATCTGACTCTTTTTTTTAGGAGTTATGGGTTTTTATATTTCTTAACATTGGACGTGATCGTCTCTTACTAGGTTGCTAGCTACCGCTGCAACCCGGATTTCCTTTATATGGGTTTCGGACAACGCAGTTCTAATGGTGTACTTTGTTTTGATCCGACTCTTTTTTCAGGAGTTATGGGTTACTTTAGTATTTACTATGGGGTGTGATCGTCTCTTACTAGGTTGCTAGCTACCGCTATAACCCCGATCAAACAATCAAGTAAATAACTAAATTGAATGTATACAATGATTTGTTATTCATTATCATACCGTTCCTTGATCTTTTGTTTGGCTGTCTCAATTTTTGCATGTCTATAATCTTCATCATTGTGATAACACATCTTGCTGTTTTGTTTTGCTCTCTCAATTTTTACTTCTCGATACGCCTGGTCGGTTGAATACCTTTGCTTTTCTCTTTTCAAGATACTATCTCTGTTGTTTGTGTAGTACTGTTTTTTTAACTTGCGTATAGCTTGCTTTGATCTAACCATTATCTAATTATGAATGAGACCATTTACAGCTCTGACGCTTCTTAAGTAGTAATTATGACGTCACGGCGTAATGATTTTATTTCATGACGTCATGGCGCAATGATATTATTTCATGACGTCTTCAGAAACCACAACATAATATCGTGTTTTTCTATTCACGTCATAGCTCTAATATAAAACTATGACGACATTCATTATTTATCTAGTAAGGTTTCAGACAAGGTAGTTCTATTGATGTACTTTTGTTTTGATCTGACTCTATTTTTAGGAGTTTTGGGTTTTTATATTTCTTAGCATTGGACTGATCGTCTCTTGCTAGGTTGCTAGCTACTGCTGCAACCCAGATTCACATATATATTATTTATGAGAGGCAGCCTGGCCGAGTGGCCCAAGGCACTGGTGTTAGCCACCAGTCTCTTCGGAGGCGTGGGCTCAAATCTTACCGCTGGTATAATGTTTGAAATACTGCAGTGTGAAAAGACATCAAAAATGCAGTTTTTGGTGGAAAAATTTATTCTCTTTTAGAAATAATTTATTTTAGTTACTATAGATTTTTAACCCAATTAATTTCCTTTAAAGTGAGCCATTGAACAACTCTCTACGATGTTCCAGTGCCAAGCTATCTGTGGAAAAGAAAGAAAAAAGAAAAAAAAAATATCCCGTTTAGGCAGAATATTGTAGTAGCTGCCACTTTTCTTGATTTTCAAGCCAATATATTTCCCTTGCTGTTCAAGCCAAGGGACTGAAAGTTTCCTATACAGGGGTTTCCGACAAGGCGGTTCTAATGGTGTACTTTTTTGTTTTGATCTGACTCCTTTTTTAGGAACTATGGTTTTTTATATTTCTTAACATTGGACGTGATCGTCTCTTACTAGGTTGCGAGCTACCGCTGCAACCCGGATTATTTACTTTAAAATGATCCATTGAACAACTCTCTACGATGTTCCAGTGCTAAACTATCTCTGGAATATAAAGTTTAAAATACAGCCTTACCACGAACTGTTTGATTGCTTCAAAAATCAAATGTCTTTGAAAAGACAGTAGTATGGAAAGACATCAAAAATACAGTTTTTAGTGGAAAAATTTATCCTGTTTTAAAATAATTTGTTTTAGTTTCAAAAGATTTTTAGCCCAATTAATTTCCTTTAAAATGAGCCATTAAACAACTTTCTATGATGCTCCTGTGCAAAGCTATCTCTGGATAACAAGAAAGAAAAAAAAAATATCCCGTTTAGGCAGAATGTTGTAGTAGCTGTCACTTTTTTTGATTTTCAAGCCAATATATTTCCCTTGCTGTTCAAGCCAAGGGACAGAAAGTTTTCTATACAGGGGTTTTGGACAAGGCGGTTCTAATGGTGTACTTTTTGTTTTAATCTGACTCCTTTTTAGGAACTATGGGTTTTTATATTTCTTAACATTGGACGTGATCGTCTCTTACTAGGTTGCTAGCTACCGCTGCAACCCAGATTATGTAATACTATACCGCATTTCAAACAGGAAAAATCCTACGGCTTTTTCTTCTTTGGAGTAGTAAGAGACGAACCTCAAAGGATCAGGCAGAAAAATAAGTCCAATGTATTCAATGTTTTGTTCTTCTAATGCACGTATTTTAATATAATACTAAAAAACAGTTTTTCGTAAAAATTTTATTTATATTAATTTGTTTTGTTAATTAAACAGCTCTCTATTATGATGATTAAATACCTACAATTATGACGTCATTCATCGATCTTGAACATACAAATGTAGTTTTTCGTAAAGAATGATTTTATATTACAAATAACTTTTTTAACTACAAAATATTTTTAACCCCATCAGTTTCCTTTAAAATGAGCCATTAAACTGCTCTCTACGATGTTCCAGTGCCCCGCTACCTGAGGAATAGAAGAAAAAGAAAAAAAGATGTCGTATTTGCAGAATATCCTGGTTGCAGCCACTTTTCTTGATTTTCAAGCCAGTATGTTTCCCTTGTTGTTCAAGCGAAGGGACTACAAGTTTCCTATATTGGGGTTACGGATTAATCGGTTCTAGTAGTGTACTTGTTTTTTGATCTGATTCTAGTCTTAGGAGTTATGACGTTTTTTCATTTCTTACTATGGGGTTGACTGTCTCTTACTAGGCTGCTAGCTACCGCTACAACCTGGATTGACGAATTTATTATAATGTCTTATATATAACCTATTTTTCGTAAGTCTCCGAGGGTATAATCGTATGCATACTAGTGGCTAGGATAGCCGGCATTTATCAAGATTGGTAATACAAATTTAAATAAAAAAGTTTTAACTTAATTAAATTTTGTTTTTTAATTATAAAAGGCACTAGAACTATTAGTTTCCGTTCGAATGAGCCCTTTCAAGACATTCTAGCCCTCTCGCGCCACGCAACCGCTGGGTCAATACGATCACCCCTGGGAAAAAGAAAAACAAACATTTAAACAAACATCCGTGATCTTTCTTGTGGCAAAAAATACAAAATTCCACATTTTTGCAGATAGGAGCTTGAAACCTCTACAGTAAGGTTATCTGATACGCTGAGTCAGACGATGTGATTTTCATTAAGATCCTATGACGTTTAGGGGTTGTTTCCTCCTTTTTTCGAAAATAAGGTAAACTTTCTTAGGTTCGTAAATTTTGATGGGTGAGACTAAACTTGACGAAACTTACATATTAAAAATCAGCATTAAAATTTTACTGTTATAAAATTATACAACATTTTACTATTATGCCGTATAGCTGCATCTTCCAGATCCTCGGCAATTTTATCCATGGCCTCCACTTCACACCTCCTTAGTTCATATTTTAATGTTTTCTCCACTTTCTTTACATTCCTTTTGTTTTCATATGATCTATCGCTCAGATAATTCTTGTACAAACCCCTTCCGCTCTTTATTAAACATAAAAAACCACATGCCAATGTTAACTCAAATAATCTATTGACAATATAACTTCAAACACATATTTTTTGAAAGTTGCTTCTATAAGGTATGTTATATAAAATCCGGGTTGCAGCGGTAGCTAGCAACCTAGTTGACGATCACGCCACATAGTAAAAACTAAAGTAACCCATAATTCCTGAAAATAGATTCAGATCAAAAAAAGAAGTACACTGTTAGAACCGCCTTGTCCAAAACAGCCATACAGCAAACTTACAGACCCTTGGCTTGAATGGGGAGAAAAAACGGAAAAAAACCTGCTTTCGATGCGGAATACCTTGGTTGCAGCCACTTTTCTTGATTTTTGAACTGATATATTTTCCTTGTTTTTCAAGCCAAGGGGCAGTTAGTTTCCTACATAATGTACTTAGTTTTTGATGTGATTGTAGTTTTAGGAATTATAGGCTATTTTATTTTTTTACTATGGGGCGCGGTCGTCTCTTACTAGGTTGCTAGTTACCTGCTGACACCCGGATATTTTGAAAAAAAGTGGAAAGCAAGAAAAATCGGTCATTCCTAGCTGATTAATGAATTGTACCCACTACCCAAGTCAGTCTTAATCCATTGTCTAAGCAAGTTTAACCATAAAATGACGATGGTCATCTTTCAACAGAATAAATTTAACAAAAATCACATTTTTTGGCATGTTTACTATTGGGCATGAGCAAGTTAAAAGCATTTTCTGTGAACAATGGATGGTCCAGACTCATCGTATTCCTCCTTAGAAATCCACATCTGTTGAAATGATGAGAGGGAAGCTAAGATAGATCCACCGATCCATACGGTGTATTTACGCTCAGGAGGGCAATAACTTTAATCTTCATGGTGGATGGTGCAAGGGTAGTAATTTCCTTTTGCATTCTTTCAGCAATCCTAGGAAACATGGTAGAACCACCAGACAAGACGATGCTGCCATAGAGATCCTTTCTTATGTCCACGTCGCATTTCTTGATAGTATTGTACGTTGTTAGGTGAATCCCGTCAGACTCCATACCGAGAAAAGATGGCTGGAATAAGACTTCTGGGCATCTGAATCTCTCATCACCTATAGTGATGACCTGACCATCAGGCAGCTCATAGTTCTGTTCAAAAGATGCTGAGCTGGCGGAAGCTTCTATCTCCTGTTCGAAGTCCAAAGCAACATAGCAAAGTTTTTTCTTTGATATCACGAACAATTTCTCTTTCGGCAGTGGTGGTAAAGGAATATCCTCGCTCAGTTAAAATTTTCATCAAATAATCGGTCAAATCTCGACCAGCAAGGTCCAATCTCGAAATTGCATGTGTAATGGCATAACCTTCGTAGATGGGTACAGTATGTGAGACACCATCGCCAGAGTCAAGAACAATACCAGTGGTTCTTCCAGATGCGTAGAGGGAAAGGACGGCTTGGATGGCAACATACATGGCAGGGGTGTTAAAAGTTTCGAACATGATTTGAGTCATTTTTTCTCTGTTGGCTTTTGGGTTAAGAGGAGCCTCTGTGAGCAAAACCGGGTGGTCTTCTGGGGCAACGCGAAGTTCATTGTAGAAGGTATGATGCCAGATCTTTTCCATATCGTCCCAATCTGTGACAATCCCATGCTCTACAGGATACTTAAGTCTCAAAATTCCCCTTTTTGCTTGAGCGTCATCGCCTACATAAGCATCCTGGCTGCCTGAATTAATCATCACTCCCGTATGTTTTGGACGTCCAATCACAGCAGGAAACAAAGATTTTGGGGTATCATCTCCTGAAAATCCTGCTTTACAAATACCTGATCCATTATCAATAACAATTGCAACTAAATCTTCTGTCATATTTTTTTCAAATGTCTTAGTAATTTTTACTATAACATGACGTGATAAGCTTAAGTACCGTATCAAGTTGCAAATTCCTAACAAAAAATTAAACTAATTTCAAAATTTTCAGATATTTTTCTAGTTTGAAATAAAAAATAAAAATTATTGCTCAGACACCATAAATATTTTTTCAGTTTACAAAATAACCTTAGCGATTCTGCACTGAAAACTATAATAAAAAATTGAATTTCTTTTCTACGGAAATATAGTACAAAAGATACGCACTTTAGAAGTTGAGCCCAAAAAAAGTTTGATTCCACGAGACAATTTTAACTTTAAAGTAATAGATCGAATAAAACTTTTGTTGATGAAATTGAACCAACAACAAAACCATTTTAAAAATTTCAGGTATTTCACTATTTTGAATTAAAAAATTAATATTATTTCTCGGACACCATAAGTATTTTTGCACTTTACATAATAACCTTAGCGATTCCTAACTGAAAACGAAAATAAAATAAGAAATTGAAATTCTTTTCTACGAAAATGTAGCACAAAACATAGGCTACGCACTTTAGAAGTTGAGCCAAAAAAAGTTTGGTTCCAGGAGACAATTATAGCTTTCAAGTAAGAGACTAAATAAAAGTTTCGTTTATTAAATCAAACAAAAAACAAAACTAATTTAAAAATTTTAAGGTATTATATATAGAAGGTATTATATATAGATTATATATATATTATATATTATATGAGAATCTATATATAGAAGCCTGCCACGTGCCAATTGCTGGGGCCTGGTGGCGTCAGAAAAATTGAAGATTTCAATGTATTGAGAAATACATTAAATTGCTTAAAGAGCGAAAAATTGGCAATTGCAAAAATAATTGTATACATTTTGACAAGGGATTAAAACAATCTTAAAACCCTAAAATAGAAAACCAAAAGTTTGAAGCTTAGTAGAAATCGTTGCTAGAAATTGGACTTGCTGTAATAATCAAATGTTTATGAATAAATTCAGTATGAAAAGCCATTAAATTGCCTAAAGAACAAAAAACTGGTAATTGCAAAAACATATGTATATATTTTAACAAGGCATTACAACAATTCTAAAACCTCAGAATAGAAAACCGAAAATTTGAAGCTTAGTAGAAATCATTTTTAGAAATCGGACTTGTTGTAATAATCAAATATTAATGAAAAGATTCAGTATTAAAAGACATTAAATTGCCTAAAGAACAAAAAAACTAGTAATTGCAAAAATTGTTGTATATATTTTAACAAGGCATTACAACAATTCTAAAACCTCTGAAAAGAAAACCAAAAGTTTGAAGATTAGTGGAAATTGTTGTAAGAAATCAGACTTACTTTAATAATCAAATATTTTTGAATAGACCGCAGTATGAAAAGACATTGAATTGCAGAAAACCAAAAGTTTAGTCGAAATCGTTGTTAGAAATCGGACTTGCTGTAATAGTCATATCTTTGATTAGACTGCAGAATGAAAAAAATATTTAATTGCTTAAAGAGCAAAAAACTGGTAAATGCAATCATTCTAGTTTCAGTTAACAAATAATTTTTTTGGGAAAACCCCCCAAAAATTACTGCAGTTAACAAATCAATTTTTTGTTAAAATCCCCCAAAAATTACTGCATTTTACAAAATAATGGGTAATTATATAAAAGAACCTAATTGACAATTACCATTTATGATGAACTATATCGGTCCTTAGTGTAAACAAAAATCAAATATGTTTGAAAAGACGGCAGTATGAAATTACATAAAAAATGCAATGTTTTGACAAACTCAGTTCTAATTTTAAAATATTTTATTTTTGATTGCAAAAGCCACTAGATGTAGCAATTTCCTTTAAAATGAGCCATTATACAGCTCTCTATGATTTTCCAGTGCCCAGCTAGCCGAGGAGTCAAATCAAGCGGAAAGAAAAAAAAGATATCGTTTGTGAAGAATATCATGGTTAAAGTCAATTTTTTTTATTTTCAAGCCAACATATTTTCCTTGTTATTCAAGCCAAGGGACGGTAAGTTTGCCATATAGAGGTCTTGGATAAGGCAGTTCTAATAGTATATACTTTTTGTTTTGATCTGAATGTTTTTTCAGTAGTTATGGGTTACTTTAGTTTTTACTATGGGGCGTGATTGTCTCTCACTCCGTTGCTAGCTACCGTTGAAACCCGGATTATATAAAAAAAAACCTAATTGATAAATGCCATTTATGATGAACTATTTGTCAATTAGGTTTTTTTTCTATATAATTATCCATTTAAATATTAAGAGACGATCAGGTCCAACGTTAAGAAATATAAATACCCATAACTCCTAAAAAAAAATGGCTCATTTTAATGGCTCACTGTACAATTGCTTATTTTAAATCCGGGTTGCAGTGGTAGCTAGCATAGAACTAAGAACCTGAATTGCATACGGGTCTATCATTCGTAACTGTTATTGGTTCTACCGTAAACATCTTGCATCGCTGTATAATGCCATTGCCCATACGCAGGTATTGTATTTAGCCCCTTTTTGGAAATACCTGTCTTCCGCTCAGTGTGCCAAAAGTTCCGTTTTTTGGATCGTGAATTTCCTTCTGAGACTTCCACTGTGGACGAGTAACTCCTATATCATTTAATTAACCAGATCAATTCCTTATATAATTTTTGTGCATTAACGAAATTCCTATTATGTCTTATATGTAACTTTTATTTCTTAAGTCTTCGATAGTCTAATGGTAAGGATACCCACTTGTCTTGGGGCCTAAATTTATATCCAATCAATTTGTTCCTGTATTACAATGTGTACTTGTGTCACTTTAATATCTACTAATCTTCAACATTGCAACTGTTTGCTTTTATTATTAGTAGAAAGTTTTGCCGGTGTGGTGCCACGAATAACAAATAAGGTATATAATGACGTCATATTAGGCATACATAGAACCTTGCTTATGACTGACATCATTATAAATTTAACAGCACACAAACAACAGTGTCGTCGGTCATTTTAGGTATGATGACATAAATGACGCCATCGCAGGTACATATAAAACCGTATTTATGAGCTACTCTGTTAGTTTATTATAGGCGTTGCAATGACCATGTATCCAAGTGAATTCCAAAGTTGTGGATTAGAAAATTTTGAAAATCTAGTCATGGGCAAGGATTGCCTTGATGTATCACCATCACATGCAGCCGTCCCAGAATGGCCACGAGAACATATTGTTGAATCAGAAAAGTTCTTTTCATTTTGCCATTCTTGCCATAATGAGCAACAGACCCTTGCACACAAAGACCTGGCATTCTCATCAAAAAGATTACCCACTAAAGCTGCAGAAAAAGTGATAGATTCAGATCAGCCACAAAAGCAACTAGCTTCAGCTTCAAATTCTGCAGATTATGATATCTCAAGCACAGATAATCAGCCACAGTTAATCCAGCTTAGCATGGAATGTATGAATTTATTAAATGAATTTTTTAAAAATCTTGACAAAACTGAAACTTCTGACAGAAATTCTCATGAATCTCATGAATCCCATTTGAAGAAGTTTTCTCAAAATCAAAATTTGATTGTGCATATGGGACCTCACACTACTGAACAACTATATAAATGTAAAGAATACAAAATTAATTATAGTGACAAGTCAAATTTGAATAGGCATAAAGGAACCCACAATGGTGAAAGACTTCATGAACGCGAACTATGCCAAAAGACGTTGTCTCAAAAGATAAGTTTGACTGATCATCCGAGAACCCGCAGTAGTGGAAACCAATATTACTGTGATCTATGCAAAAAGAAATTTTCTTACAATTATAATTTTACTTTACATATGAGAACCCACAATGGAGAAAAACCTCATGAATGTGAGCTCTGCAAAAAAAAGTTTTCTCATAAGTCAAATTTGAAAGTGCATAGGAGAACCCACAATGGAGAAAAACCCTATGAATGTAATATATGCCAAAAGAAGTTTTCTCATAAGTCAACTTTAACTCTTCATATAAGAGTCCACAGTGAAGAAAAACCCTATGAATGTGAACTATGCCAAAAAAAATTTTCTCATAAGTCAAATTTGACTTTGCATATGAGAACCCACAATGGAGAAAAACCTTATGAATGTGAACTATGCCAAAAAAAGTTTTCTCGTAAGTCAAATTTGACTGTGCATATTAGAACCCATAACAAAGAAAAACCTCATGAATGCGAACTATGCCAAAAGAAGTTTTCTCAGAAGCCATATTTGACTTTGCATATGAGAACCCACAATGGAGAAAAACCTTATGAATGTGAACTTTGCCAAAAGAAGTTTTCTCACAAGCCAAATTTGACTTTGCATATGAGAACTCACAATGGAAAAAAACCTTATGAATGTGAACTATGCCTAAAGAAGTTTTCTCAGAAGCCAACTTTGACTTTGCATATGAGAACCCATAGTGGAGAAAAACCTTATGAATGCGAACTATGCCAAAAGAAGTTTTCTCAGAAGCCAAATTTGACTTTGCATATGAGAACCCACAATGGAGAAAAACCTTATGAATGTGAACTTTGCCAAAAGAAGTTTTCTCACAAGCCAAATTTGACTTTGCATATGAGAACTCACAATGGAAAAAAACCTTATGAATGTGAACTATGCCTAAAGAAGTTTTCTCAGAAGCCAACTTTGACTTTGCATATGAGAACCCACAATGGAAAAAACCTTATGAATGTGAACTATGCCAAAAGAAGTTTTCTCAGAAGCCAAGTTTGACTTTGCATATGAGAACCCATAATGGAGAAAAACCTTATGAATGTGATCTATGCCAAAAGATATTTTCTCAAAAGATAAGTTTGAATAGGCATGTGGGAACCCGCAATGGAAAAAAAAACATGAATTTGAACTATACCAAAAGAGATTTTTTCGTAAGTCAAGTTTGACTTTGCTTATGAAAACCCACAATAGTGAAAACCTATATAAATGTGAGCCATGCAAAAATAATTATCATAATAAAGCCACTAACTCTGAAAATCCAAATAGAAGGATAAGTCAGTTAGCTTTCAAGCTTTAAACTTGATTTTTAGCTTTTGAGACGCTCACGAGTTAAGAGATAAAAAGGAATGAAGCGCGTATTTCAGATTAAGTAGCACCTCGCGGATTAATTTTAATTTGTACTATTCCCCTGCTATCATCGGTAGCTGCATAAATTTGATTACTAATTAATAATAGAAATAACAAATTTTAGATACAATGTTTAAAAGTTGACGTTTATTAAGCGCATTTTTTTTTCTTCTGACAATTCACCTCAAAGGCTAACTGAAGGAATTTCGGGTATTTATCTACAGTGGAACCCCGGCATTGCAAGGCAGTGTCGATCTACAGAATTTGTTGGATTATAGAATACTGTCTAAGACACTCTACAGTCAGGGTTATTTGAAAAAAAGTGCCCCATTATTCGACAAAATGCAGGTTCAATGATAAGATTCTATACTGTATGTTATGCTCTGAAGTACAAATCATACTTCAATATGCATGTCAAATTTAGTAAACTTGACATACACAATAAGATAGGTTACGATTTATTATAGAATTAACATCATTAATGCTATAGAACTTACAAAAAATAATACTTTACATTAGGAAATAATTGTGTACAAACAAATGCACGTCTGCATTAAAATAATCAAGAAGTATGAATCATAGAACAAAGAACTAGAACCATATTATCGATCAATCAATTTATTAAACATGAAAATATTCATCTATTTTATTGGTTTAGTATTGCTGAAACGTGAGGTAGTTGTTCACTTGTGGAACAGTTGCAATTACATCCTCGTCATCTGCTGGATTTGTTATTGTGGAACTTGAAATACCTTTTATAGTCTCTTCGTCCGACATTTCATAAGAAATATTTTCCTCTTTATTCATTCCACAGCACCAGATTTCCAAATCTTCAGGACTACGTGTTTCTGCAGCAACTTGCTCTATTACTTCTGAATGTCACTGAATTGTGGATCGTTGCTAGGAGTGGTGATTCCTATTCACCACTATTTGGCTATAACTTTTTGGCCATAAACTTTTCCAAAAAGATGTAATGGTTGAAGGAGGTTAAAAATTCCACGATTGAAAAAGATCAAAACCCAAATCTTTCACATTAAGTTTATTTTAGCGTTTTTTCTATTGAATTATCTTTTAATACCTACTTCAGAAGTAGGCCGCACAGAATAGGCTACACCGCCGTCACATGTAGTCAAATTCAAGCTAAGTAATCAAAACCAAAAATCCATACTTACGCATCGACCACAATAGCAGTAGCACGTACAAGTCGCAAACTGTTCAATCCTGCATTATCTACATTAGGACATGCTTGAGAGGTGCCGAGGCTCACATCCGAGTACGGTTTTTATGGCCGACTTTGACGAATTGCCATCGGACCAAATCTTGAAAGATGATCCTGTTATGCGATTTGCGATTATGGACCCGTCAGATGTTCCGGTTTTCCCAAGCGAACCAAATACTATTGTGGCATCAAGATTAAATGACTGTGTTCGAATGTTAAATTTCCTCGTTGAAAAACAAGAGTCTGTTAGCACAGATATGGATGAAAAAAACCGTTTGTGGCCGTTCCTTCCTAAGCCAGAAAATGCCAGTTCCTGTTATTTTTTGTAATTTACCTGCTAGTATGCAGTCTTCCAACCCCGCTAAGCAGCGCGAGTTTATTTAAATTTAGGATGCTTAGACAAAGTCGACTATATTGAGCAACGAAGAGATAGGCTACTGGTGTTTATGAAAGATAATTATTCTGCCTCCTCGGTGGTAAGTGCACTACCACCGGGTTCACGCATCAGTGCTAAGGTCGTAAAGAAGGAACATCTAGGAATTATACGGATTGACAAGGGCTTTGATGAATCAACTATTGCAAGTCTAGTTAGCTCTGTTGTGCAAGCAAAGCGTTTTGGAGGTAGTTCAGTCTTGCAGTTGTCCTTTAAGTCTCAACTAGATCTCGATATCGCTCTAAAGCATGGCATCAAAATTGATTATTCGCTTTTCCGGGTGTCAACTCCACTGAACCGACCTAAGCAGTGCAATAAATGCCAAGGCTTTGATCCTTTTGCTCGTGAATGTATGAACGAACTTAAATGTGGTAAATGTGCCGGGCCCCACGTTAATAGCCGTGATAATGCATGCTCAGCCTCTACTGTGAAATGCGCAAATTGTGGTGGAAATCACAGAAGCAACAGCTTCTCCTGTGCCGTGTGGAAGAGCCGTATGCCTGTCGCTGCTTCGAGCACTCAAGCTTGAGCCTGATACCCCCCGTCCCGCAGGTATGGACCTTTGCACTGAACCTGACAGTGTAAACCTGTATTTTCAGAACAAAATGGAGCAAGAAATAAGTTAATTGTTTTAGCCGAAATATTCAAGTCATTCAAATAGTGTGTATAGTCGAGCACCAGTTAAGTGACATTAATAGTAATCAGTTGGAAGTTTCTTGTGAACCCGAGTTCTTCATCCGTCCTGCGAAAATCACAGGGGGTCGTCCCTCTGGCGGCATTGTGATTAGAGTAAATAAGAACCTTAAGTAAGATAAGATTTATTGCTGAAAATCGCTATCACAAGCCCAAAAGGGCCGAATTCGCACTTTAGCGTCAAATACAGCAAAAAAAGAACAACAAAAACAAACAATCAAACAACAACAGAAAATTATAAAAGGGTCAATGTCAAATACGTGAAACATTAAAAACAAAAACAAAGTAAACTCATAAAATTAGAAGGCCAATGTCAAGTCAGCAAAAATGCCCCCCCCCCCCCAAAAAAAAAATCATAAAATTAACAAGGGGATAAAGTAAAATTAAAACAAAAACATAAGTTAGTTGGTGACTAACAAACATAAATATAAAACCTCCAAATTTGCAAAATGGGCATTAAAATTAATAACTATGAGGTAAAGAGTGAGCGAGGGGGGGGGGGGGCAGCGGAGATTCAGTGGTTGAAAATGTCAACTATGTAAGGGATAAAAGTTCTTCTATATCTTTCAGTGTAAACTCTTATTGGGGCGAGAAGGGGGATTTTTGTTGACACAGAACGCGGGAGGCGGGGTCGAAGGGATGAATATTGACAAGGGAAAAGGGGAGTTGTTCGAGGGTTATGAAGGGCATTGTTAGCAAAACGCAAGGTAATTTTTGCTCTCCTTTCCTTAAGGGTGACAAGATTAGCTCTCCTAAGAAGGGAAATATAAGGTACTTCACCCTCATTGAAGATAATTCTTAGGCACCTTTTTTGTACTGCCTCTATTCTGTCCGACAATTCAATGGAAATGCCAGGATGCCAAACAGGACAGGCGTACTCAAGGGTTGGGCGTACAAATGACAGGAAAATCCTCCAACAGTTCGATTTAGGGCATTTAAATTTTTAAGGAGTTTAAGGAGGGAAAATGCGGCATTTGCCCGTTTTAAGATGTCATTAATTTGACAATCCCATTTTAAGTCGCTTGAGATGGTAACGGCCAGTAATTTCATAGTGGTAACGGACATTTCAGGGGGGATAGGACAGGAGAAAGAAGGAGGAGTTTTAAGGAAATTAATAATAAGAACAGTTGACTTTAAGGGTTGACTTTTATATCATCAGTAAGAGCTTCGGCTGATATTGATTCCAAGATGTACATTGGGTTGCTTTTGGAATTTTTGGAACATGTCTCTAAGACAATTAGATCATCAACGAATTTCCATCTATCCGGGAAATAAACACCAAGGTTATTTATCATTGTAAGAAATAAAATTGGACCTAAGAGGGTTCCTTGGGGCACACCATTATAAATTGGGAGGGGATCAGAATACACATTCAGGTATTTCACGACTTGCGTTCTGTTAGAGAGGAAAGACGCAATTATTCTAATTAAATAAGGGTCAACTTGAAAGTCATTAGATAGCTTTTCTAATAGTATATTGTGGTTGATTAAATCAAAAGCTTTTTGCAAGTCAACAGCGATAACATTGAGCCAGATATTGGGTTTTTCGAGTGTGTTACATATTGTGTCCATAAGGTGAACAAGATAGTGGGTAGTAGATGTAGAGCGTAGGTTTCCGAATTGTCTTTGGTCAACATTTGGGATTATTTTTACTTTCAACCACTCAGCTAAAAAGCTTTCATATAACTTCGAAAAATCCGGAGTAAGAGTAATGGGACGGACACCATCAAAATCTTGATTATTACCTTTCTTTTTTACGGGAGTAATAAAACCTAATTTCCAACAATTTGGAAATTTACCAGTAGAGGTAATTTCATTAAAAAGTAAGGACAAAGGCTCCGAGAGATTGTCGGCAAAGGCTTCAATTAGTACAATCTGAATGTCTAATGGACATGTACTACACTTTTTAATGTTCTTAATGTTTGCCTCCACGTCCGAGGGCGAAATAACGGGAAAATTGAGAGAGCACAAATCATAAGGAGTGTCAAAAGAAAGGGGAGGGAGGTTCTGAACTATGGAAGAAAGAAACCTGTTCAGATCATTGGCTGTAACTTAAGGGTCTTCTTGGAAATGGAAATCTATATTATTTTATGTTTTCCCACAAATTTTCTTTATTCTATTATACCATTGTTTTGGCTTTGTAAATCCTGGACTTTGCATTTGTAATATGAAGAAGCAGATTTACGTATTTCTTTTTTTATATGTTTACGCAGTGAGTTCGCTTCGGGTGTTTTACCACTCTTTAGTAGATTCAATTTAATTCTAATTAGTTTTTTCAATTGGCTAGTAATGTATGGTTTGTCATTAGAACATGTTTTCACTTTTTTCACAGGGAAGAAATTTATGTATTTTGTTTTAATCAGATTTTGGAATTCGGAGACTTTAAAATTAATATCATTTTTTCCTTTGAGGGCCAGCCAGTTTTTATTGGTAATCCAAGATCCAAATGTGTAAAGGCCATCATTGGAAATTGGGCGATAAAAGAACTCAGTAACAGAAAAAGTACGATTAAAGCTATTGAGAGGCTTCGTTAATAAACAAAAATGGTAACTTCCTCCTAACGGGGGCAAGGGGACAGGAGGGGCATAGAAAGCCTGCATAGTGGTGCAAACCAAATCAAGGGTTGAATTTCCTTTTGTTGTTGATATTTTTACTATTTGTTTTAAGTTTAGGGAACTACAAAGGGGATTTAACTTTAGATCATTAGCATCACCTACTAAGAAAATACCGGCGTTCGGGAATTTGCATAGGACAAAGTCGGCACTACTATGCAGTTGTTGGTAGAATCGCTGTCTTTGTGCAGCGTTTTGATTTGGGGAATAATAGAAGCAGCAAAACACGATTAAATTAAAGGGGCGTGGTAAACCTTTGGGTCTTACACTTACCCAAATGATTTCATCATAATCTGAAAGGTTGGGAGTATGAATTAATTTAGGCAAGAGATAATTATTTACAAATAATAGTATTCCACCTCCCTTTTTACATAGGGGGGATCATGAGGACGAAGTTTGATGAATTGGGAGTAGTTATTAATTTTCAGTAAATCAGGGTTCTGTGCTTGGACCTCAGTTACGGCAATTACATCAATTTTGTGTACTTGACAGAGGGCCTCTAGCTCGATCGATTTGTCGAAATTCAGGCTTTCGGCGTTCGTAACAAGCAACTTTGGGAAAGTCAAACGGTTACTAAAGAGGGCAATTTTTTGTTTGTTAATTGTGGGAGGCAGTGGGGGTGGGAGGAACGTGGATCTGGGAGAGGAGAGGCATCTTTTTCGGGATGAAGGCTGGGATTCGTTTGAGAAGCATTATTAAAAGGCGGGGCTGGACCGGGCTTGAGAGAAAAGGAGGACAGCGGACAAATTATGGGGATATTATTAAGTAGGAATTTGGGGGGACATAAGTTAGAACTAAAACACTGGTTTACACTAGAGTCACGCAATTCGATGCTTCCATAACCCGAATTTACGGAAGTAGGGTCTTCTTTGTGGTGATAGAATACGGCGGGGGTCTTAAATTCCCCGGAATGAGCTGCTGGTGGTGCTCCAATGGACACTGGTGTGTTACATGACAGGCTCGGTGACTCTCGTTTTTTGACAGAGTTTTCTTGGCACTGTTGGAGGGGGGAGAATTTGTTTTCGTTGAGCTGAACTGCTTGCAGTATCTCACTGACCTTTGATGTAATTCTGGGAAGGTTTGATGTAAATCGTTTTTTGACAGGTCCAAACTGGTGAGAGAAGGAATTGGTGGGGGTGCTGACTGTGGGTTTAAATTTTTTTTTCGGCACTATTTAAGGGCTTTTTAAAATATTTGTATCCATATTTCAAGTGGATTTGACTGCATTCACCGAAGCAAAGCCCACTTCTAAACCTGTCACAAACCCTGGAATGCAAGAGTTTGCACCCAGGGACACTTCATTCATTCTTCAAATAATAAATCTTGCACAAATGAAGGTATTTACACGACTCTTCCTTCTTGCAAATCCCTCTCCAGCTATATTTGCATATACCTTTATTAGCATTAGCTTATTTCCTGGATAGTTCATCACTAGTATTGAACTCACACCTGGTTTTACATGCATAATTAAGGTCAAATTCAGAATGAACTTGACCTTGAACACTTGTGCCTGAGAGGGGATTAAAACCAAGACAGTTTAATCCTTTAAACACACAAACTTGTCTTTTTATCTTAGTTGAACCGAAAATCACTGGATTCGTATCTATAATTTTGTCGTTGACCTTGTCTTCTGTTAAATTTTGATTTTTGATGATGTTGTCAGGAGCCACATTAGCATCAATAAGCCTTAGTTTAATATTGGTTTTAACAGAAATTGGGGATTTCTCCTTTTCCTGGATTGGAAAAGACTGGGGGTTACCAACTCTAACACTTTTTGAAGTGGTTAGGGTGGACATTTCTATAATAACATTTTCAAGTTCAGTCATCAATGATAATAACCGCTGCATTGGAGGGAGGAGGTTTCTTGTTTTAGGTGCAGTAGGGACGTTGTTTAACAAGTTGGACTGGCAGGAAGCACAGGTCTTGAATACTGTAGCTTGGTCAGTGGTTTGGCAACTGAAATCAGTTGTTTTTGAAACGAAATTGGTTTGGCAGGACACATCGGACGTGGTTGAGGGGGGACTGTCCTGGGGCATGAAACTGGTTTGGCAAGGAACTGATTTGAGAGACGAAAAGGGTGATGACCTCACTTCCTTCAAAATGTTGACTAGGTCACTTCCCGATGGGTGACGTGGAGGTGTCTTAAGGGTAGACGGGGTCTGGGTGGAATAACACAAAGAGTCATCAAAGGGTACTACCTTGTCATTAGTATCTTCTTTTGTAGTACAATCTAGGCAAAGCCAATGTTTTGACCACTTGGAACGTTCTATACCTGAGCAATGTTCATGGAAGTAAAACTCACAGCTACTGCACTGAGTTAATAGTAACTCTTAATCTGCATTCCTGGCATACTCTCTTTGCCATTTTTTGAACCGGAATGGGTTTTGATATATTATCAAATATTATCGCTGATTAAAGATGAGTTAGCTAGGGTCACTGAATTAATTCATGTTCAAAGCTCTTAATTAATTCTGTCCAAAGTGAGTGAATCCAAAAAGGTGTTTCCACTCTGAAGAGTAAATGAAGACTGATTTACTGAAAGTTTGTTTTACTTGAAACAAATGATACTTTTGTTGCAGTTGATCTAGGCCATACCGTTATTCTTGCAGTTTATATGCCTACTAATTACAGAAACGAACAATCTAACGAACGTTTTGCTAAAGCATGTGTAAGTGTCTCAAAAATTTCTCATAAAATACGAGCGTCTGGTAAAGCTATTTTTCTTTGTGGCAATTTTAACACTGACCTTACTATTCCTAGTTTACCGTGGTTCCAGTTCTTCTTATCATTACTTCCGAAAGATCTAACTGTGGCGACGAATAGCAGAAATTATACTTATGTTCATAATTGAGGTAGCGCGGCAAATTTGAACTTTATAATTTCAAATCTTAAGAATCGTTAAAAAAGTCTTTTATTAAAGTATCGGATGAAATTTTGATTAGTGTTCATTCTTACTCGGAAGTGTCTGTTGTTTTAAATGTTTTTTGTCATATGTGTTGTAGTTCGAAATGGTTTCAGAAACAGCTTTGGGATAGGATAGACGTAAACTTATATTAATGTGTATTACATGATATTATCAGTAAGAATTAGAATTCCTTTTCACCTCTTATCACAGTCTAAAAATTTCATTCGTTGGAATTAGATGTGTATTATGCTGAAATAGTTCATGCTGTGAAACTTGCGGCTTCCGTTGCGGTTCCTGTTATTAGAGTCCGAAAAAATACACAAAAAAGGGATGGTCTGTTATACCTGGGTTGGGTGAAGCAAAAGAGAAACATCGGCTATGGCATCATATTTGGGATCAATGTGACCAACCGAGAAGTGGTCCCCTTTTCCAGATAGTTAAATCAACAAAAAAGAAATATAACAAGTTAGTGGCAACATGGAAGAAACAACAAGTAAAAGATATATCAACCAAAATTAGGAATAATCCAACGTTACTTTATTACGAGGTTCATAGATTAACGCAATATCAGCTGATTTATCAGACCAAATCCCGGTGGAACAATGGTATGGACACTTTACTTCAGTATTTTCGTCCAACCCACCATCAACTGAATTGAGTTATCGTGAATTGTTATATAACCATTTTTCTCAGTTGAACCCATACAAAAACCTAGTTTGTTTTTCTCCATCTTCGGTTCTGATTAAAGTTAGATCACTAAAATGTGGGAAGGCCCCAGGTCCAGATGGTTTGTTATCAGAGCACCTTTTGTATGGTACTACAAAAATACTAGAACATCTTACATTATTATATCAAGTAATAGTAATCCAGCATTATGTCCCTTCTTTGATGGGAGAAGGTAAAGTAGTTTGTATACGCAAGAAGGGCAAGGATCCTTCACATTGTTCATCATATAGAACTATAACACTTTGGTCTGTTGTTAGTAGATTATTTGAAAATATTTTACTCCCATATTTATCAGCAAAATGTGATGCGGGGGACCATCAGTTAGGTTTTCGTAGTGGTGTAGGGGTTCAAAATGCACACGGAATATTTCTAGAAATACTGGAACACCATCATAATTTTAAAAAACAACTATTTGTGTGCGGAGTTGATATTTCAAAAGCGGTTGATAGTATGTTGCATAACCACGCTTTTTTTTATCATTGTTGCGTAGTGGAGTGAACCCACTTATAAGCCAGTGTTTGACGGGTTGGTATGGTAATTCATCTGTGAGAATTTTTTCGGGAGGGCAACTTTCAGACCGAATTTCTTTACGTCGTGGAGTAAAACAAGGGTGAGTTCTTAGCCCCGTCATATTTAATAACGCAATTAGAACAGCCACACGGTACCTACCCCCATATGTGATTGACGGTATCAACATTAGCCACTTGTCTTATGCTGATGATATTTTGTTATTTTCGGACAATTTAATATTAATATAGAATGCAATTAACATATTACACTCACATCTAAGGGAGATAGGATTAGAGATTGAACCTACTAAAACAGAATTCCTAGTGGTAAACGATAACAGTGATTTCCAGCATCATTCAATTAGGGTGGGATCACTTAATATTTTTAATAATGATTCCATTAAATACCTTGGCTTGCCTTTTGGCCTGACAATTAAAGATACGCGGGAGTTGGTGTTATCGTCTGTACTGGCAAAACTTAGGAAAAATTATGGTCTGCTAGTCAGGGTGAAAGGTTGTTTTGATAACAAACACTTGCTATAATTTATAATTCAATGTTTGCAACTCATTTATTTTTCATTGTTCCATTTTTGAAGTTTTTAAGTAAAAGTGATAAAAAGCGCATCCGCGTGTACTTTTTCCGGTTTTGTAAATATTTTCTTGGAATTCCACTATGGTTCAAAAATAGGTATATTATACGAAAATTCAGAATATTAGATATTACTCTTAAAATCATACGACCGATTTCTTAGACGATGTAGAGAAAATAGAATAAATTTTCCCTTTAATTGTCTCGTTTAATGGAAAAATAGTTTTGTCGCCATTGCTTTAATAAAACAGCTTTTTATGCGTTATGTATTACGAGTGTTTATGCGTTACGTTTTATGAGTGTTTTTAGTGTTATGCACTAATGACCCATCATAAGCTATTTATTATAATTATATTCATGAGTTATTGAGTATTATGAGCTACTTATTGTCGTCCTTTTCCTTAGAAGTGTAATTTTGTATTTTTCAATTTTCTTTTTATTTATTTCCTATACTCCTCTGCGTACATCCATGTATGTATAGAGAGCATAAATAAATTATTATTATCATTATAATAAACACCGCACTATTTGCAGACATGGGCGTACGGAGGGGGGGGGGTGGCTGCCCTAGAACTTCAAATTTACACTAGATATGGCTTAAAAAGCAGATAGCTGAAAAAGCAATTGTAAAAGGTAGATGACTAAAAAAGCAGTTGATAAAAGGTAGATGGCTGAAAAAGCTGGAAATAAACAGCTGGAATGACAGAGTAAAAGTCAAAGAAGAAGCAATTATCCATAATGTTTTCGAAAGATTTAGCTCCAATCCAAGAAGATTAATGCTAAAGTTTATTGATGATTTATTATTTTCGGCGATTACTTTATTAATAAAGATTTCATAGGCATGATAGAACTTAATGGCAATGTAAATTTTTGTGAACTGCCAATATAACTTCAGCTCTCCCTCCCCCCTCCACCTTTCATCACAGAATCAGCTGCCCCCCCCCCCCCCCCATAGACAAGAAGCTACGTATGCCCATGTTTGCAGAGGAAATTCAAAAAGAAGGGTGGTGCTAATGATCTAATGGAGGAATAGTGCGGTGTTAATCATTCGGTACAAAAGTATCATTTTAATCAGTATATATATTAAAGGATTAAATTTAAAATCCACACCTTTTAGTAGAACTTGTGCGGTTTTCCAAATTTGTAGTTTCGCCAAATCCATGCCTACATGCCCTTGT